>OX451736.1:65006521-65416469 GCA_948472305.1 Vicia faba | reverse complement strand
ATATATATATATATATATATATATATATATATATATATATATATATATATATATATATATTATATATATATATATATATATATATATATATATATATATATATATATATATATATATATATATATATATATATATATATATATATATATATATATATATATATATATATATATATATATATATATATATATATATATATATAAATATATATGTATGCTAACTAGGATTGCATGGCAAGATCTATCTTAATTTAAAATCAACCACAGCTCACCATAACATGTACAAAGATAACATAAACTGAAAATTGACACACTTGCACATGCCACTCCTAGGGTACGCCTCACTTGGTTGCCTCGAACGTGGTCATTAAGTATAGGATGTTTTAGAGGTCTTCCTTTTGTCCCAAGATCATAAGTTGCCTCGAAATGGTTGCCTCGATAAAAATGATCTAAGACATTAGGATTACCACACGTCCCTAAAATCGAATTGACCCAAAAACTCCAACGATGGTGCTACCTACTCCTCAATAGTAGGATAGTACTGTCTAAAGGACATTTGCACAATTAAATTCCTTTTTGAGTAGGTAGAGGTTCTTAAGTACTTGCTCTCTTTTAAAAATAAAACAAAAACTTTTTGCACTTACACTTTCTTCAAAAACAAAATTCTTTTCAAAAACCCACAATCACAAAGAAAAGCAAACCTTTTGAAAGCATAGTGAGCAAGTACCTAAGAGCCCGTGGATAACCACTGATAGAAAGGGTGCTAACACCTTCCCTTTCTATAATCTACCTCCCGAACCCGAGAAACATCTCGAAAAGGAATTTTTCTGTGCTTTTGTCCTTTCCCTTGTTGGATAAAATAAAAGACGGTGGCGACTCTTGCTTACCGCGACACTTTGCGAAAACAAACGCAAACTCGAACCAGCATTCCAAAAACAGTCAGCTCTCGTTCCCACCGATCACAAGGGGCATTGATGAGCATCGCCGCAGGTTTATACGAGCTTGGGGCATGGTGAACAGGTCTGACCCTTAAGAGCTAGGACCAAAGACTTCTCTCCCTATGCAACCTTATCTCCAGTGGGTTCGAGCCCTTGCTCAAAAGCTGGGGATGCCTTATGAAGCTATTTTGCCAGTGGTTGTGGAGCATACCAATGAAGAAGGTGTTCCTTATACAGTCCTTTATCCCTATATGCCTACTGATCTTAGGGCATTAAAGAGATCTTGGATCCAGTTAAAGGAAGAAAGGGATACTTACCGGGAGAAGTATCATGAGCAGGAAAAGAAGATCTTGAAGCTCACGAGGCAGCTTGAGAATGAAAGGACAATCAATGACTATGTTAGCACGAAGGGGAAGCGACCATGGGATTTCTGATGTCTTTTACTGTTTCTAGTTTAGATTTACTTTTCAGTTGTTTCTTTTGTAACTCCTTGAAGGCATTGTTAAACATTGTTACAAGTTTGATCTAATAAAGTGTGTTTTATTTTGTTTTACAAATTTGAATCTCCCAAAGTCTTTGAAATCATTTCATACGCATTCTATTACCATGCACATCATTACTGGTATCATTACAGGTTTCTCATCTTCTTCGTTGTTTATTTCAGCGCAAAATGTCTTCTGAAATACCTATCAATCAGGCCATCAAAGCTCTTCAAGCACATAATGCTCAATTCCAGGAGATGTTCTTGAACTTGGACAAAGGACAACAGGATTTGAAGACTCTCATCTTGAAGAAGAAGAAGAAGAAGGTGGTTCTGCTGAATATGGGTCACAAATTTGGGAATAGGTTGCGACAGGAAGCTGATATGTCTCATTCATCTGGAGGAGGAGAGAATCAAGAGGAAGGAAAGGGTCTTAGCCCTGTGGTCTCTGATAATGATACTGATTTTGATGATGAACAGTACCCTCCTATGGAAGATAGGTACAAACAACTTGAAGACCGTCTGAGTGCTATGGAGATTCAGAAGGTTCCCGATTTGGACTTCAGAGATTTGGGACTGGCATCGGGAGTGGTGATCCCTCACAAGTTTAAAGCTCCGGTTTTTGCTAAGTACGATGGAGTATCCTGTCCAAAACTCCATCTTCGCTCGTACATCAGAAAAATCCAACCCTACACTGCTGATAGGAATCTGTGGGTCCATTTCTTTCAAGATAGTCTATCAGGGACTCAGCTTGAATGATTTTATCAATTGGAAGGAGCTAATGTCCGCAACTGGGAGGACCTTGCTGCTGCTTTCTACAAACAGTACCAGTATAACGCCGACCTTTCTCCCACTCGTACTCAGCTTTAGAGTATGTCCATGGGTGTAAGCAAAGGTTTTAAGGACTACGCTCAGAAGTGGAGAGATCTGGCTGGAAGAGTCCAACCCCCTTTGTCTGATAGGGAGCTGGTTGATATGTTTCTGGGGACCTTGTCTGGTCCATTTTTCAATCATCTGATCGGTAGTTCATCATCTGGGTTTACTGAATTGATAATTATTGGGGAAAGAGTAGAAGCTGGTATCAAAAGTGGCAAGATACAGAAAGGTGCTTCATCAAGTACAGAAAAGAAGCCTTTCAGGAAAGAAGCTAGTGCAGTTTATAGCTCGAGGAGCCAAAGCAGACCTGAGCATCGTCAAGTAGTGAATGCGGTGGTAATATCAAGACCTACAGTTGCCCCGCAACGCAACAATCAGCAAAGAATGGAGAGGCCGCAGAGACAGTACACTTGGCTTAATATGACCTTGTCACAAATTCTACCGCAATTATTGAAGACCAACCTAGTGACTATGAGGGAAGCCCCGAAGAATCCCAGCACCACATCTCCGCTGTATAATCCGAACGCCTGTTGTGCCTATCACTCTGATAGCTTGGGTCATGATACGAACAACTGTTGGGCTTTAAAGAATAAAGTGCAAGACTTGATTGAAGCTAAAGAGATTGAGTTTGACGCTCCAGAGAAACCCAACGTCATAACTGCTCCTATTCCCAAGCATGGTCATGGAGTAAATGTTGTGGAAGATGATTTATTTGTGACCTCCGTGGTAGAGATTTCTACTCCGTTAATGACAATTAAGAAGAACCTATTGTTGGCCAGTTTATTTCCGGGTTATGGCGAAGGTTGCCACCTATGTTCCATCATGCCTGCTGGTTTCTATTTACTGAAATCAGGTGTTCAACGCCTGATGGATAACAAAATGATTTTGTTCGAGAAAACTTTGATTCCGTTGATTCCTGTTGAAGATGTTTCCATCATAACCATTTCCGCCAATCCTTCCAAGGTTTCCTCGAGAAATCCTGTTAGGATTACATCCGTTCCAAGAGTTGCTCCATTAATCATTACTATTCCTGGTCCTATCCCATACACTTTGGATAAGACTGTCCCGTGGCACTATGGGGCCAATGTGTATTATCATGGGATCAAACAAGATTTGAAGGTTGAAGAAGCTGATGCTAATGTCAGCACTATTGTCGGGTCTAGAAAGGTCACCAGAAGCAGAAGACTCTTCTCTCCTGAGATTTCCCCTCCGACTGTTCAAAAGCCTGTTGCCATTCCATCTGCCAGTACATCAGCTACTATTCCAATCCTTACTCCAGTTATCACCCCTGTCGCCGAGTCATCTGACACTCGGGGAAAAGAAGTTACAGGTGAGCCTGCCCGGACGGAGGAGCCTAAGAATATCGTAGAAACCTCTAAGCAGTAGATAGAGGAAATTCTGAAGATTATCAAGAAGAGCGACTACAACGTAGTCGAGCAGCTGGGGAAAACCCCGTCGAAAATCTCCATGTTATCCTTATTGTTGTGCTCGGAAGCCCATGCGATGGCGTTAATTGCTTTCCTTAAAACTGCACATGTGCCGCAGGAAACTTTTGCTGATCAATTCAAAGACTGTGTGGCTAGTTTGACCGTTGACAACGGGTTGGGTTTCTCCGACGCAGATCTGACTGCCAAGGGAAGAAATCACAATGATGCTCTGCATGTCTCGATCGAGTGCAGGGGAACTACTTTGGCCCACGTACTAGTGGATACTGGGTCCTCATTAAATGTTTTACCCATGAAAGCATTAGATCGGCTGGATTGTGAAGGGTTGGTTCTGAAGCCAAGTAATATTGTGGTTAGGGCCTTTGACGGGTCCAAAAGGATGGTGCACGGGGAGGTGGACGTCCCTATTAAAGTTGGCTCTCAGACTTTGGCATCTATGTTCTATGTGATGGATATCCTACCATCTTATTCTTGCTTGTTGGGTCGCCCTTGGATTCATAAGGCTGGGGCAGTGACTTCTACGCTCCATCAGATGTTGAAATATCCAGTAAAAGGGAAGATTGTTACGGTGCAGGGTGAGGAAGAGTACATGGTGAGTCATCTTAATTCCTTTCGCTATATGGAGATGGATGGGGAGTTCATCGAAACCCCGTGTAAGAACTTTGAAGAGGTCCCCCAGACTTTGGCGTCGACTGAAGTTGCTATTGACAAACCTCCAATGAAGATGGCTTCCCTCAAGGATGCCAAGGTTGTGATTGAAAAAGGTGGGTGTGCAAATTGGGGTCAGCTCCCTGACTTTGCACACAAGACTGACATGTTTGGTTTGGGTTTTACTGCAGAAGCTCAAAGGGCTGTTCGGCGTGTGCGAATTAGAAGACCTCCTCTGCGCATCAGTAATATGGGCGTGAATGCAATTGAAGATGATGAAGAAGAGTCAGATATCGACAGCTGGATTTACCCGAATACCAATGGTGGATTGAACAACTGGACGGTGAAAGACTTTGTGCCCGTTTCTTTTATTACACAGTAATAGAATTTTGTTCTGAGACTTGTAACAGACAATTTGAAACTTTACGGCCCGGTGCCTTGCCCGAGGCACCTTGGCTTTGTTTGTGAGGGCTTATTATTTGTCATTTTCATATATCATCAATAAAGCATTGGACGTTTTCTTTCATTACAAATTTTACGCTCCCTGTTTTTCTTTTCTATCTTGCACTTTATCAAAACAACTATTGTCTTACACACACTCACATATCATAATACAGGTCCACATCCACTCTGGATCCCATTGATAACGACTCTACTACTTTCAGTTATGACTTCAAAAGTCTGATCAACCAAGCCGAGGTCGAAGGTGAGGATGATTGTGAAGTGCCTGGGGAACTTGCTAGATTGTTACTTCAGGAAGAGAGGGCCATACAGCCGCATGAAAAGCCAGTGGAATCAGTGAATTTTGGTACAGAGGAAGACAATAAAGAGGTCAAGATCGATGCAAATATGGAGTCTAGTATCAAGCAACGGTTGATACAGATGCTGCGCGACTATGTTGAGTTCTTCGCATGGTCTTATGAAGATATGCCTGGGTTGGATACAAATATTGTGGTTTATCGCCTGCCAACCAAAGAAGGCTGTCCATCGGTAAAGCAGAAGGTCCATCATATGTGCCCTGAGATGTCTGAGAAAATCAAAGCTGAGGTCATGAAACAGTTTGACGCCGGATTTCTAGCTGTTACTTCTTACCCGCAGTGGTCATGATCAACTCTGCTTCAGCTTTGTCCACACAACGCAGTAAAACACAATCATGGTTGCGCTTATAAAGGATGTCATTGCTTAGGAAGAACTTGGCAGAAAATTTTCTTAAGAACTTCTTGTCATTTACTGAAGCTCCTTCAGGATATTCTCTAGTCTGGAGATACCTTTTGATTTCATGAAACCAGGGTTGTTCCACTACTTCTTCGGTATAAATCTCATGACAATGTGCAAGTTCATCCATTTGCTCGATGGTGATTTGGGGAGCCTCGTTATCCCAGTTGAGTTTAAACATGGAAGACATCATAGCCAGAGCATCTGCTAATTGATTTTCTTCTCGCGGGAAATGCTCGAAGGTGATCTGCTCGAAATGAGGCAGCAATGTCAAAACATGTTCTTTGTATGGGATAAGATTAGGATGTTTGGTGTCCCATTCTCCTTTGACTTGACTGATAACCAAAGCCGAGTCCCTAAATACGATCAAAGATTTGATCCCCAAGTCTATAGCAGCCTTGAGACCAAAGATGCAAGCTTCATATTCGGCCATGTTGTTGGTACAGCTGAAACAAAGTCGGGCCGTGAAAGGTGTATGACCACCTTCTAGGGAAATGAGTACCGCATCGATACCTTTTCCAAGTGCATTTGAAGCATCATCAAAGTACAGGGTCCATCGGGATCCATTTTCAGGTCCGTCATATGGTCTGTTACCTTCAATGTTGTCCAATGTCATGATGTCCTCGTCCGGGAAGTCGAATCTCATGGATTGATAATCTTCGATAGCTTGATGAGCTAAATGGTCAGCTAGTACCCTCCCTTTTATAGCTTTTTGGGTAGTATATTGGATGTCATACTCAGTCAGGATCATTTGCCATCTAGCGATTCTTCCAGATAAAGCATGCTTCTCGAAGATATACTTGATAGGATCCATTTTGGAAATCAGCAAAGTGGTATGAGTCAACATATACTGCCTTAGTCGGCGAGCAGCCCATACCAAAGCGCAACAAGTTTTCTCGAGCAGTGAGTAGCGAGTCTCACAGTCGGTAAACTTTTTGCTAAGGTAATAAATGGCATGCTCTTTTCGACCAGACTTATCATGTTGGCCCAGTACGCACCCTATTGACTTGTCCAAAATAGTCAGGTACATGATCAATGGCCTTCCTTCGACGGGTGGCATCAGAATAGGAGGTTCTAGAAAATACTCCTTGATCTTATCAAAAGAAAATTGACAATCATCGTTCCATTCAACTACCTGATCTTTCTTCAATAGTTTGAAAATTGGCTCACAAGTAGATGTCAGGTGAGAGATGAACCTGGCGATATAGTTCAAGCGTCCCAAGAATCCTCTAACCTCCTTTTCAGTACGGAGGCAGGCATTTCTTGTATAGCCTTTACTTTTGCTGGATCGACCTCAATGCCTTTGTTGCTGACAATAAATCCCAGAAGTTTACCAGACCTAACTCCAAAAGTGCACTTACTTGGATTCAGTCTGAGTTTGTACTCCTTCAGCCTGGCAAACAGCCTCTGCAAGTGTTCAAGGTGTTCTTCCTCTGTTTGTGATCGAGCTATCATGTCGTCTACGTAAACTTCGACCTCATGATGTATCATATCATGAAACAAAGCTACCATGGCGCGTTGATAGGTTGCCCCTGCGTTCTTCAGTCCAAACGGCATCACCTTATAGCAGAAGGTACCCCATTGTGTAACAAAGGTTGTTTTCTCCATGCCCTCGGGGGCCATTTTGATCTGGTTTTAGCCCGAGAATCCGTCCATGAAAGAAAATACTTTGTGCTGAGTCGTGTTGTCAATCAAAATGTCGATATGGGGTAGCGGAAAATCATCTTTAGGGCTAGCCCTGTTCAAATCCCGGTAGTCCACACACATTCTGACCTTGCCGTCTTTTTTGGGAACGGGCACAATGTTAGCAACCCATTGCGGATAGGATGTAACAGCCAGAAAGCCAGTGTTGAATTGCTTCATTACTTCAGCTTTAATCTTCTCGGACATGTCGGGCCTCATTCGGCGGACTTTTTTCTTAATCGGTGGACAGTCTTCTCTCGTAGGGAGACGATGAACCACGATGTCTGCGTCTAATCCTGGCATGTCTTCATAAGACCAGGAAAAGATTTCAACGTATTCACTCAACAACTATACTAAGCGCTCCTTGATACCTGGTTCCAAGTTGGCACCCACTTTTACTTCTTTCCTGTCTTCCTCTATTCCTAAGTTGACGGTTTCCAACAACTCTTCATGAGGTAAGATGGCCCTCTCTTCTTGTTGTAGAAGTCTGGCTAACTCTCCCGGCACTTCACAATCTTCGTCGTCTTCGTACTCAGCCTGATTGACCAAATCTTCAGAGTTTTTGAAGGATACAACAGAATAGTCACCCATGGAATCCGGAGTGGATGGGTACCTGCATTTGTAAGTGTGGGTGTGTTTAAGGGATAGCCATCCTTAAGCAAACAAAAATGCAAAAGGAAAGAAAATGAACATAGCAGTTTATAAATGAAAAACGTCCAATGATTTATTAAACATGGCATATGATTATGAAGAGAATCAAGCCCTTACAAATGGACCTACATGCCCCGGGCAAGGCATGAAGTGAAAAGCAGTGTGCGAATTGTTTAAGAGTAATTATTACAGACCAACAGGAAATGTTCAGAAGATAAATTACTGATTGATGAAAGTAATGGGAACGAAGTCCTTCGCCTCCCAGTTGTTCAGCCCTCCTTCAATGGTTGGAAAGATCCAATCTTCAAAGTTAGCCTCTTCATCACTGTCTTCTAAAGCATTGATTCCATGAGGAGAAATCTTGATGGGTGTCTTTTCAATTTTGGAGCGACGCATAGCCTTTTGCCCCGCAGCAGTAAATCCCAACCCAAACTTGTCTGTTTTGTGAGGAAAATCAGGCAACTGTCCCTACACTGTGCTCTTTCCCTCCTTCATTGCAGCCTTTGCGTCTTTCAGAGATGCCATCCTGGCCACCTGCTTGGGTACCTCAGCTACTGCCTTTGCTATTGCAACCTCGGGAGAAACTTCCTCAAAGTGTTGAAAAGGTGTTTCAATGAATTCGCCATCCACTTCCACATACCGAAAGGAATTCAGATGAGTGATCATGTACTCCTCCTCACCGTGTACAGTTATGATTTTACCCTTAACAGGGTATTTTAGCATCTGATGTAAAGAAGAGGTGACTGCCCCAGCATTATGTATCCATGGTCTTCCTAGCAAGCAAGAGTATGATGGGCGGATGACCATCACATAGAAGGTTGAGTGGAACACTTCAGTGCCTACCTTGATGGGAATGCCGACCTCCCCATGTACCATCCTTTTAGACCTGTCAAAGGCCCTGACAATGATATTACTCGGTTTCAGCTCCAAACCTTCACAATCCAACCGGTCGAGAGCCTTCTTAGGCAGCACATTTAAGAAAGAACCAGTATCGACCAAGACATGGGCGAGAGTGGTTCCTCGGCATTTAACTGACACATGCAGTGCGTCATTGTGCTTTCTTCCCTTCGAAGTCAGGTCAGCATCAGAGAAACCCAGGCCGTTGTCGGCGATAAGGCTGGCTACATAATCCTGGAATTGATCGGATGAGGTTTCTTGGGGCACATGGGATGTCTTCAAAAACCTTATCAAAGCTTTGGCATGAGCCTCCGAACAAAGCAGCAGGGCCAACATGGAGATCTTCGAGGGGGTTTGCCCCAGTTGCTCCACCACATCATAATCACTCTTCTTGATTATTTTCATAATCTCCTTCATTTCTTTTTTAGAGGTTTCGGGGATGACCAATGGCTGAGCCCTCGTCCTGACGAGCTCCTCTTGGATCTCTTTCCCCTTATCAGCAGCAGCAGGAGGGATAACCACAGGAGTAACAGCTTTTTCAATCATTGGCGTTCTTACAGATAGTTTTACCGGTGCAGAGGTAACCTTGGGAACAGCTGAGGGTCCAAAGATTCCCTTTGGAGGGGCAATCTCTGGAGAGAAAATTCTTCCACTTCGGGTAATTTTGCTCGTTCCGGCAATGTTTCCAATGTCGGCAGTTTCTTCGTCAGAGCTCCCTTCAGTTATCTCAAGTTGTTTAATGCCATGGTAGTATATTTTTCCACCATAATTCCACGGTATTGATTTTTCAGATTTGTAGGGGACGGGCCCAGGCATGGTTATTTTCAGAGGTACTATCTTCGGAGCGGATGTAATCTTAACAGGTCTTTTGGGGACTTTGGAAAGATTGACGGAAATGGTTATTATTGAAACTTCATTGATAGGAGTTGGAGTAACAGGAGTCTTTTCGAAAGGAATTTGTTGGTTGTCCATTAGGCGTTGGATGCCTATCTTTAATAATGGACAGTCGGTTGGTAGGGCGGAACAAAGGTAGCAGTCTTCTTTACAACCTGGGAAAATCCCTGCCTTCAACAGATTCAACTTGATTGTCAGTAGTGGAGTTATCAGATTATCAACAGTAGAAACAAACAGATCCTCTTCAACAGCATGGACGTTGTGACCTTGCTTCGGCATTAGAGCGGAGATTACATTCGGCTTCTCAGGTGCGTAGAACTCAACCTCTTTAGCATCTATCAAATCCTGAATTTTATTCTTAAGCGCCCAGCAATTGTTGGTGTCGTTCCCGGCGCTGTCAGAATGATAGGCACATTTAGCATTTGGATGATAGTATGGAGATGCGGTGTTAGGGTTTTTCGGTGCCTCCTTTAAACCAGTCAGATTTAACTTCAACAAATGGGGAAGAACTTGTGCAGGCTTCATGTTGATGCGGGTGAACTGCCGTTGTGGTTGTTCTACCCGTTGCTGATTTGGTCTCGGCTGATTGTTACGAGGCTGATCATTTGACGAATTTTGAATCATCACGGCCCCTACAGTTGGCCGGCGCTCAGTTCTTCTCAATCCTTTCTGAGAGTATATAACAGCCGCTTCCTTCTTTGCCGGGAAAGGTTTTTTAACAGTTGTGGATGCAGAGGCATCCCTTTGAATCTTCCCACTCTTAATACCAGCTTCCACCCGTTCGCCAGTCAGAATCAGTTCAGTAAACCATGCAGAAGAGCTCCCAATCAAATGGTTGAAGAAAGGGCCAGATAGGGTTCCAAAGAACATATCAACTAGCTCCCTATCTGAAAGAGGTGGCTGCACTCTTCCGGCCAAGTCGCGCCATTTCCGGGCGTATTCTTTGAATCTCTCATTTGAGGCCATCCCCATACTTTGTAGCTGAGTACGGGTTGGCGCCAAGTCGGCGTTGTATTGATACTGGCGATAAAAGGCAGCTGCCAAGTGCTCCCAAGTATGCACTTCTGATCTATCAAGCTGGTAAAACCAATCTAGCTGTGTACCAGCCAGGTTGTCCTGGAAGAAGTGTACCTAGAGATTTCTATCAGATGAATGAGGCTGAATTTTTCTGACATACGACCTCAGGTGCATCATTGGGCAAGACAGATCGTCGTATTTTGCAAAAGTTGGTACCTTGAACTTGGGAGGTATAACAATCCCAACAATTAATCCCAATTCTTCAAAATCTAGCCCGGGAACCCTTTGCAGCTCCATAGCTGCCAGTCTATCCTCCAGGTTTTTGTATTTTTCGCCCGCTGGCGGGTACTGCTGCTCTGAGTAATCTTCATCTTCCTCAACCTCTTCTTCTTCAGCCTCAGACTCAGAGGGTAATGCAGCTCCTTTTCCCTTACCGGTCCCCTCGTCAGATGTGGAGGGGAAATCAAGAACTCTCCTAGCTTCATTCTCAAATCTTCTTCCCAGTGTAGCTACCCCAACTCTTTTCTTTTTCTTTTTTCCTTTTTCTTGCTCTTTATTCCCTAACAGTGCTTTAAGATCCTCCTGACCCTTTGCTAAGGTCATGAGAAGCTGTTGAAACTGCGAGTTTTGTGCCTGCAGATCTTTGACTGTCTGCTCAATATCCATCTTACTGAAATAAACAGCAGAAAGATAAGGAAACCTGGTGTGAAGACCTGTTTGTGCATATGATGAATGATATGTTTATTCATGTAATGCATTCAAGGGTTTAGAAGTTCAAAGTTGTTGCAAACAAAAAGAACACCCGTCATATTAATAAGAAGAAATATTGTCAGTACATAAATGCCCCATGGGCCAAATATTACAAAAACTTCTTAAGGTAAAAAGACGTTGCGCATCCTCTTTGGTGCGATGTAAGTGTTGAGGGTCTCCTCCTCATGAAGTCGGCGGGTAAGTTCCAAAACCTTCTTCTCACTGGCGTAGAAGCGGGCTTCGAAAGTATTTCGTTCTTCCTTGAGTTGGATCCAACTCTTCTGCATTTCCTCCCATGATGTTGGCATGTCAGGATGTAGGATGGTGTATGGAACCTCTCCTTCCTTAACAGGCTCTTTGATCAAAGGGAGAATGTGAGGGTAAGGCATCATAAGACTCTGGGCGCGGGTTCGTACCTACTTGAGGTAAGGCTCAAGAGGGATGGAGTTCTTGTGCCCCAGTGTCTTGCTATCTACCTTGTTAGGCATCCTCCAAGCTCTGATGAATCTTTGGCGAATACCTTGTGCATCATTGTCGAAGTCAAAAACTAGGTCAGGAATTAGCATGTCATGAGGGCCATCCCTCCGAGCGTATCCAAATTGTCTTAAAGCTAGGCAGGGGTTGTAGGTAATGCCTCCTCTAATGCCAAGTAATGAACATTAGGGAACTCACCACAGCGATTGATGATGATGACATTTTCTCTGGACCGAGAACACCAATGTACATCAGAATGCGTGAGGGTCATCAATCGTTGTGACCACCTTGAAACCTGCTCGTTCTTCAAAACTGATTATGGAAGGTGTGAAATAAACCACCTTACTAGGAGAGGAGTGCAGCACATGAGAACACCTCTTTTCCTCATTGTTCGTGTGTAAAATGAGTGTAGGATGTCCCCAAGTAATGTAGGTATGGGATTCTTTGACATGAAAATCTTGACAACATTGACATCTATAAGTTGGTCAGGATTTGGGAACAAGACCAACCCATAAATGAGGAGTGCCACAATTTCTTCAAAGGCTCACAGGTCCAAAGAATTCCAACACTCTTGTGCCTTCTCAAACAAGAATTTTGCCAAGAAGCCTTTGACACCACTTCTAGTTTCCCAATGCCCCTTGATGTCAGATGGTTGCAAGTGTAGTGTTTGAGCAACATCTTCAGGCTTTGGCTCTTTTTCCGTACCGTTGTAGGGTAGTTTATTAAGAATAGGAATTCTCAGGAGTTGAGAAAATTCCTCCAAAGTAGTCACCAACTGGTAGTCGGGGAATGTGAAACAGTGGTGAAGGGGGTCAAAGAATTGGAACAACACTTTCACCATGTCTTCTTCAATGCTGGTGTTGACTAGGCTGAGCAGTCTACTGTGTCTTTCACTGAAGAGAGAACTTTCTGGAATTCTGGATGTAAGCTCCTTGAGTTGAGGAGGGATTCTCACAAGGTGGACTTGGATAGTTTTCCTGCGAAGAAATTCCATGACCTACAAAACAAGAACAAAGATGAAGATCCAAACCCTTGAAATGGTTAGTGGATGCATATGATGCTTTATGATGTTCATGATGTATGCACAAACACATGTACAAGAAAGTCACACAAAACCCTAGTGTCAGGCTTGCATGAGGTTTCATAGGTAAGTACCCTCTTGAGTGTAGTTGGCTTAAAACCTGTCCTAAATAGTAACCGGGTTCTAAGGAGCTCAATATCATTGGATTGTTTTCTATGTTCATTGTTTTGGTTTAGCCACTTAACTAGCTACCAAAATATTCCAAGAAAACAAACCTTAATGAGTGTAGTATCGAGTATCTACCAACTTCGGACTGCACCAAAGCCGGTCATCTCACTACCCCTAATAAAAGGCCAAGATGGTCAAGTAAGGTTCTAGGTCATTAGTGCTTAGTGACATCACTCAGCGGCTCCGTACTCTCCTTGATTGAACTCAAGGGTTACCGGTACTCACAAATATGTCATCCTAATATAGCTATTGCTTCAACCGTGTCGGTATACCCCGCACAGTTTCCACAACGTATTGCTATCTATGAATGTTTCCCAAATCCGGGTGTAGGATTTCAAGCCCAAACAAGAGAACCAAAATGTAAAGCAATCAAAGCAAACAATTAATCATGCAAAAGGTGATCTAATCCCTAAGGTTACTCCACTTTTAAAGATAATTCCCCAGCAGAGTCGCCAGTTCTGTGATATGGTGGGAGAACTAACTTGGGATTTTGCGTTTGTGTTCGCAAATGTTTCGGTTTAGCAAGAGTCGCCACCGACTTTTTATTTTATCCTAAGGAAAGGTCAAAAAGCACAGGAAAGACCTTTGAGATGTTTTCTTGGGTTCAGGGAGTAGATTATAGAAAGGGAAGGTATTAGCACCCTTTTTATCCATGGTTATCCATGGGCTCTTAGTTACTTGCTTAGATCACTTGCTTTGCATTTTCAATTTGTTTGAAGTGGTGCTTTGTGTGTGGTTTTGAAAGATGTTTTGAAAAGAGGCCATTGTTGTGGCAACCTTTGTAATGATTATTGTTTGAATGTATACAAAGGTGTATTGTCTTTTAAAAAAGTTTTCAATGTTTTTGAAAGTTGTTTGGAAATTGTGTTGTGATGTGCGTTTTTTTTTAAAAGTAGCAAGGATGTTTGTTTGCAAGTTTGATCAAGTAACTAAGAGTTGTCTACCCTATTTTAATCAAAGATATTTCCTTATGTTTTTAACCCTTTTAACAGTGTTACTTCACCATTGTATTTGGTGAACAACCTTGTGTTAGGATGTAAACGGGACAGGCGCGGGTCATCGTATAGACCATGAAAGCAATAGTGTAAAGTATTTTGGAGATTTTCTTGAGGGACTATGATCATTTTGTTTAGGCAACTAGATAGCATCATCGAGGGACTATGATCATTTTGTTTGTTTTTGTTTTGTTTTGCCAAAATACTTGACATGCTAACATGGCCCATTTTTGAAGGCAACAAGTGGATGTAACCCTAGGGGTGTAAGTGTGCAAGTGTGTTTTGTTGCATATAAGAGTTTATCTTTGAATTAGGATTTTCTATTTCATTGATTTTATTTTGCCATACACATCCTAATTACTAGCATTTATATTTGAAAGCAATAAAAAGCAGAAATATAAAATCCTACGTTATTACAGCAATTAGGGGGTGGGGATACATATTTGTACATGCGTTGGTTCAATGAGAAAAATAGATAAGAAAAGAAAATAACAAAGGCAAGATAGAGAGAAAGAGAGAGAGAGCCAGCGCGCTGCTGAGAGGCCATCAGAAGTTCTGACTCAGGCCTGCTTCCGGATTATCAACCTTTTGGTTAAACTGTATGAGTCAGAACTTCTGACTCTGGCACCTGTAAAACAGACACCTGTTAGTGGGAAGATCAGAAGTTCTGACCCCCATGCGCTGTAAGACAAAAATTTGTTAGTGGGGATATCAGAAGTTCTGATCCTGCTGGAGATACAATAATCTTCAAAAGTTCTGATATTATTGACAGCAGAATAGGCTTCAGATGTGCTAACATCAAAGTCATCACTTGGCTTCTCCCTGTGCTAGTCAGAACATCTGCAGTTTTGTTATTGTTCCACAAAACAGAAAACATGTTTGGGACAGCTTCAGCAAATGTCAAAGTGTTTTAGGAGACAGAACCAACAAGGTCACAGGCAGGTTCTATGCTGATTTACTTCCTACTCAAACATTCTGAGGTATGAAAATCCTCAGAACGCAAACAGCAGCAACATGATATTTACATTATGTTTATTTGAGCATGCAAAGTTGATGATGCTTAGCAGCGTGATGAAGGTCAGCAGGTGCTTACCTGGCTGTTGGAAAAGTTTGTGAGTGAGAGCTAGCTTTTAGCTCTGATGGTGTTCTGGACAGGTTCTTTTTTTTTTTGAAGGGGTGGATGGAGAGTATATGTGGTCAGAAGCTGTAGGGGCATATTTCTTTAATCAAGAAGCAATCTGGGTACAAATGAGGTTTTGAGACAGGAGATTCAAAGTTATGTTTGAGGCTCTTGAGACACCAAGATTTTTTGACAGAGTTTCAAAGTATTTTCTTGCTAAAAATTTCTGTTTCTCTTCTAGCAATTTTTTCTGGTTTTTTCTGGACCGCTTCTTAGTGGTCAATGGTGCTCTATTTATAGGAAAAGCTCTTGTGGATTCTTGAACGTTAAAGGCGCCAATAGAGGTTAAATTGTTTTTTTTAAAGAAGTTCATGGAAAATTGTGATAATGCACAACTTTTCAGCCTAGGCTAGAACAACAGGCAAGGATTGAGGAGAAGTGACCTCTATAGGTGGAAGGTGGTGCGTAGACCCATGCCTAAGCCTGTAGAAAGGTGTTTCCCAAGCCACACGTGAAGAGACCTCTTGGATGAATGTTCAAGAGTGGTTAGGAGACTTAATGAGCATTAAATGGTGATGAGACTTATCAACACCAAAATTCTTGTAATAGGAGAAAACCGGAACAAGCAGTTCTGTTTTACCAAAAACAACGTGAACCAAGCTCTGATCTTGGCCTCTTGCTGTCTCAGCAAATTCTGGGGGTTCTCCTGACTTTCTAACACGTTCCTTGGATTTGCTTCTGGAAATCCTTGACTTAGAGATTCTGTGTCAGTGTAACACCCACTCTTCTGACCCTTTCATCTTCTGATTCCAGCATGTTCTGAAGGAGCCTTCAGACTTCTTTAATTCCTTTGCATTCCTCTAGCAAACTCTGGCTGAACTTGCGTAACTGCTGAAAGAGCCATGTTCTGTTTGAGGCTTACGTGTTGAACCACGTTTGCAACCTCTAACTGAGTTAATGTAGCTGCTGAAGAGCCAACTTCTGACTGCATTGAGCCAAGCTTGCAACTTCTGACCGTTTCTGTCTGGAGGTTGGTCCAGAAGTTCTGAAGTGTTATTTTCTTCTTAAACACCCATTTTTAGAGAAAAATTCCAAATGTTTAGAATTTAATTTTTCAAGGTAAAAGCGTTGCCTTTAGAGCTTGTGTGATCATTTTGCTCTTGTAAATGGTTTGCTTGGGAAGAAATGATAATTCAGGACTTGGATTTGCTTCAGAGAGACTCTGGGAATCCAGGATAATTTCCTGAAGAATGAGAGGGCAAATTTTGGGGTACAACAGCTGCCCCTGTTCAATCTTCTTGAACCTGAAGAGTTAGATTGGCAAGTTTGCCTTTCGCGACTCAAAGGTAAAAGAGGATTGGACACTAGAGTGCCCGTAAATTTGCACTCGTCCAAAGCATAGTTGAGGGAATGGGCTTAAAGATGCCATTTGGAGATGGTAGAATCTTGCTGGAGATGGGCTTAAAGATGCCATCCAAGAATCTTTGTCAACTTGCAATGTTGTAAGTCAAAAGAATGAGTATCAAAATGGTATCCGTGTCTGGAATGCATTTGAACTGTATCTGGAGACTGAATTTGTATGAGCAAAAGAATGGCCTCCGCATCTGGGGCGTATCTGAGCTGTAACTGTGTTTGAATGTAGAATGAATATCAGAATGACTGCCGTGCCTGGAGTGTATCTGTATTGTATCTGGATGACAGAGGAATATCTGTGTATGGAGCAACTGTGTGCTGGGGATAAACTCTGAATGAGTGACAGAATGGCAACCGTGTCTGGAGCATATCTGGATTGTACCTTGGAGTTGAGATCTGTATGAGTAGTAGAATGATCGTCGTGTCTGGGGTGTATTTGTACTGTAACTGGGATCTGAATAAGTGACAGAATGGCAACCGTGTCTGGAGCGTATCTGGATTGTACCTTGGAGTTGAGATCTGTATGAGTAGTAGAATGACCGCCGTGTCTGGGGTGTATCTGTACTGTAACTGGGATCTGAATAAGTGACAGAATGACTTTTGTGGCGACTGCACTGGGGAGAATCAAACTGCTGGTGTAAGGGCTAGAATGGCATCCGTGTTTGGAGCATATCTGGACTTGAGGTTGATAAATGAATCTGAATGAGAGATAGAATGGTTGCCGTGTCTGGAGCGTATCTAGTCTGTATCCGATTGCTGTAGTCTGAATGAGTAGTAGAATGACCGCCGTGTCTGGGGTGTATCTGTACTGTATTTGACTTGAAATTATGAATGAGTAATAGAATAACCGCCGTGTTGGGGTGTATCCATACTGTATCTGACTTGAAATTCTGAATGAGTAATAGAATGACCGCCGTGTCTGGGGTGTATCCATACTGTATCTGACTTGAAATTCTGAATGAGTAATAGAATGACCGCTGTGTCTGGGGTGTATCCATATTGTATCTGACTTGAAATTCTGAATGAGTAATAGAATGATCATCGTGTCTGGGGTGTATCCATACTGTATCTGACTAATTGTTAACGATAGCCTTTTAATCTTATCCTGAAAAGGATAAAATGTTAGCTAAAACACAAAGTTATGTTGCATGATATGTATGATGCAATGAATTACGTTTCATCAATGTTTATGATATATGAATGTAATGATTATGCATGTAAGCCGAGCAGCTGTCTTGCTGAGGAAGATAAATCCTGGACTGCTGCCGGGGATTTGAAAATCCTTTGATTGTTGTCGGGAAAATAAATCCATGACCGAAGCTGGGGATTCCAAGGATATTTGATCACTGGAGATGAGAAATCCTTGCTGACTATTGATTGTTGACTGCTTGGGGAGCAAGATCTTCAATTGTTGAGGGATTTTAGGGCCACTGCTGGGGATTGAAAATCCTTGGTGACTTGTGGGGAATGAGAATTCTGATGATCTCTACTGGGGAGTTCAGAACCTGGGAGACTCATGCTGGAGGAGTGAGACTGAGAATCTTCCATCTGATGGGAAGTATCTCTGTGGGAGAATGTTCACTAATCTGGTTCTGCTGGGGATTGATAGTTGGAAGTTTTAGCTCCACTGGGGATCTTGAAACTTAACTCTGAGGGGATTTGGATTCTGGAAGGCTCTCTGGCTGGGGAAATCAGCTTTGAGAAAGCTTTTGTTCTGCTGAGGATCCTGAAGTTTAACTCTGTTTGGGGAATTAAGTTCTGTATTTTAACTTTGTTGAGGAATTTGGAGTTTAATTCCGCTGGGGATTCCTTCTGAAAGGGCA
Source organism: Vicia faba (assembly GCA_948472305.1). Taxonomy (NCBI): domain Eukaryota; kingdom Viridiplantae; phylum Streptophyta; class Magnoliopsida; order Fabales; family Fabaceae; genus Vicia; species Vicia faba. The sequence continues at coordinate 65,397,901 of OX451736.1, read as the reverse complement.
TCAAGATATCTATCTGTACCTTCAACCTATCAACAATCATCTTTCTTGATTTGTAAGAAAATGATTATGTTTAAATGCATATGCCTATTTAACAAAACATTGGACGTTTCTCAAATAAAACATAAGTGTGAAAAAGAAAAAAGAAGACAAAGCAAATTTCTGTATTTGGAAAAGTATTTATATTAACTTTTTATGAGTATCTTTGTACAAAGGAGACAGACATCCTAGTAAGAGGATATTGCCGTAAACATTTGAAAAATTTATACAAAAAGGAAAGATGGCTATGTGTAACAATTCCATGGGATTCCCATTCTGCTATAGCCTTCACAACTCTGAATATCTTGCCCATTCACTGCTTCGTCCGCCGATGATTGGATTGATCAGAAACTCGGAGCTTGCTGATAAAGAGATTGTTCTTTAAAGTGATCCGACGAGACATAGTCATACGCTTCAAGTGGACATACCATGGAAAAGAAAATCCTACGGGCAGGATATTATTGGTCTACTATGGAAGCCGACTGTTATCAGCATTCTCGGACCTGTCATAAGTGCCAAGTCTATGCTGATAAAGTGCATGTACCTCCAGTTCCTCTGAATGTCTTGACAGCTCCTTGGCATTTTGCAATGTGAGGCATCGATATGATTGGCGAGATCAGACCTACTGCGTCCAACGGGCATCGTTTCATTCTGGTGGCTATTGATTATTTCACGAAGTGGGTTGAGGCATCGTCTTTTGCTACAGTGACCAAGAATGTCGTGGCGCGGTTCATCCGACACAATTTGATCTATCGATACGGTGTACCAGAGAGGATTATTACGGATAATGGTACTAATCTCAACAACACGATGATCACCGAGCTCTGTAAACAGTTCAAGATTCAGTATCATAACTCTTCTCCCTACCAACCGAAGATGAATGGGGTTGTTGAAGTGGCTAATAAGAACATCAAGAAGATTGTGCAGAAGATGACGGTGACATACAAAGACTGGCATGAGATGTTATCGTTCACTCTTCATGGGTACCGCACCTCAGCACGGACGTCAACAGGGGCAACACCCTACTCTTTGGTGTATGGCATGGAGGCAGTCCTTCCCATTGAAGTCCAAATACCCTATCTTCGGATTATGAAGGATGCAGGTTTGAGCAAGGACGATTGGATCTAGACCTGGCTTGATCAACTGAACTTAATCGACGAAAAGAGACTTACTGCTATGGTCAGACGTATCAAAAACGAATGGTCAAGGAATTTAACAAGAAAGTCAGACGACAAGAATATCAAATCGGGGATCTAGTAATCAAGCGTATCATACTGCCACAAGGTGATCCCAGGGGAAAATAGACCCCCACGTACGAAGGACCATTTGTGGTTAAGAACATTTTCTCAGGAGGAGCTATGATTCTAACCACCATGGATGGTGACGACCTTCCTCACCCCGTTAATGCAGACATAGTGAAAAAATACTATGCATAATCAAAGACCCTCTAGGTCGACTGGCCTAGGCAAAAATAAGGGCTTCCCGGCGAACCAAAAGGGTTCGGGAAAAAGTAAGGGATGAAAATGAAAAAACTGTACACCCGACAAGTTGAAAACCTGAAAAGGAGACTTGGGCAAAAAAGTGTATCCCGGTGGACTGAAAACCCGAAAGGGTGGTCCAGGAAAAAATTAGGGATTAAAGCGTAACACTATGTATCATTGGATCACCTTATAACCAGATTTCGGTATCGACTATCAAGCCTGGACGACACCGATCAATCCGATCTACCTTCAACCAAGTAGCAAAGTGATGAGATGCTCAAAGACATAAAGGCAATAGCAGAGTTGGAACCCAGTGAGATTGTTCACATAGCTGTTTTTCTTTGTTTTTCACAAATTGTATAATTCATCTTTCGGCGATGTTCTCTTACTAGGACGTCAGCCTCTTGTACAAAACGCCTATTACATGCCAACTTCAAAATCAATACAATTCATTTTACAACAAATTTCAAAATTGTTTTTCTTTTTCTGTTTTATTTTGCAAGAACGTCCAATAATTCATTTTTGATATATGCATTTGAAAATAATTGTTGCTCATAAATATTTACATGCGAAACAAAAGACGATTACTCGTAATTTCAGAAACAGGGGCAAACAAGAAATGTCCAGACCGTACAGTTGCTCTACCCACTAGGTACAGGGACAAACCCATCTGGAGAAAGTGACTAAAAGTATATACACTCCCCGCAGAGTAAGAAAAAAGACAGTGATGATAGCTTTCCCGAACAGGACACAATTCTCGCCAGCTGAGGTTCGCAATCGCGAATGAGTCGGTAAGATTCTCCCCAAGCAGAGTTCATCTTTCACCAACCATGGAGACCATCCCCAGTGGAGTTTATTTCTCTCACAAATAGAAAGTTTATCCCCGACAGAGTTCATCATCTCCAGCAACGGTAATTCATCCACAGCTGAGGTTATCTTCTGACAGAGTATATCTTCCCCGCAAAGTCATTCTTTCACCAGTTTATTCTCTAGCAGAGTTATTCTTCTGCCAAGTTATTCTCAAATCACCTTCGGTCGTCATCCCCAGCGAGTGAAACTCTTTATATTCTCCAGCAGCAGTCTGGGATTTATTTTCCCCAACTAGAGAACATCATAAAAAACATTGCATTTCCATATATCATGGCATACACATATGCATCATATAACACAATCTCATTTATTTTGAGAACATCACTGCTCGGTACATGTCATGCATCATGACATTACATACGACTAACCCTTTACCTTTCAGGAAAAATACAATCAAATTCTCACAATGTTCAAGCTATGAAGCCCGGGTACAACCAGATAGTATCTTGATTACTCCATCATATTGTGAAGCCCGGAGAACGACCGAATAACAGTATCAAACACCGCGGAGCCTGGATTACGACCAGATAGTGGTATCTCTTAAAAGCAAACTATGAAGCCCGGATTCGACCGGATAGTAGTTTAATCCCCAGCAAGTTACTGTGAAGCCTGGATTACGACCAGATAGCAGTACGAGACGCCAAGAAGCCTGGATTCGACCAGATAGTGGTATATCATAAGCACAAGCCGTGAAGCCCAGATTCGACCGGATAACAGCTCAGCAAGTTATTGTGAAGCCTGGATTACGACCAGATAGCAATGCAAGTCTCTGTGAAGCCTGGATTACGACCAGATAGCAGCCAAGAATACTATGAAGCCTGGATTCGACCAGATAGTGGTATATCTGTAATGCAAGTTATGAAGCTCGGGTTCGACCGGATAGTATCTTGATTTCTCCGAACACCATGAAGCCTGGATTCGACCAGATAATGGTATGAGACATCGTGAAGCCTGGATTACGACCAGATAGCGGTAAAAGACACTGAAGCCTGGATTACGACCAGATAACAGTGAGGGACACTGTGAAGCTTGGATTTCGACCAAATAGTAGTTCACCTGGCCAATTACTATGAAGCTCGGAGTTGACCGGATATTAGTAGGCCTTAAAATCAAATGGAAGCCCGGATGCGACTGGATAACCACTTGATTTCTTTTGAAGCCTGGATTTCGACCAGATAAGAAGTGAGGTATTGTGAAGACTGGATTCGACCAGATAACAGTACAAGACACCATGAAGCCTGGTGTTGTACCCCAAAATTTGCCCTCCCATATTCTTCAAAGTTTTGACAAGCATCATCTAAATTTGCTCAAGTCTACTCAAGGGTTGCACAGTCAAACCATCCTCCTAAGCCAGTCAAAATTAGGGTTTTGTTTCTTGCAAGGAAGTTGAGGTTTTCAAGGACTCAATCAAGTCCCATAGGCCTATACACATTTTCAAGCATCTATATGTCAAGTTTCAAGACTCACAGCATCAAGTTGCACAGTCAAAAACCCTAATTGCTTCACAATCAACTGCAGGGGCAAAATGGTCATTTTACAGTCAAAAGTCAAAAAATTTGGTCAACATCTTATTTTGAAGCCACAATCATCATTTGATCAAGTCTTGATCATGATTCCACAAGCATGGCTCAAAAATCATCAAGATGCCAAAAGTTTCTATTTTGGGACAGTTGAAAAGTCAACTGTAACTTGACCAAGGCATAACTTTTTCATGGTTCATCATAAAAATCCCATCCAATGCTCATTTTGAAGGGGAGGACATTTCTTACAACTCATCTTCACATTCCAAATCCAAGAAATGCTCTCACAAAAAGTTATCAATTTCTACATTATAGGTCAATTTCAAAAGTCAACAAAAAGGCATTTTAAGTCAAAGACCATAACTTGAGATTGGTAAATCAAAATGACATGGGACCAAAGGCATTGGTTAGAGGACTTCAAGACCTTTCCAAAATGTCCAAGAACATGTTCATATGATCAAAATTGAGCAAGATATGCATTGGAGAAGTTGGGAAAGTTTTGGGAATTTGCAAAAATCAACTTTGCCTAAAACACCTTGTTTTTGCTAATGGGCCTCAAACTCTTTCTTGAAACATTGTCCAAGGCCTATGCACGACCCATTGAGCTTAAATTGATTTATTTTCTTATTTTTAATTAATTAATTGAATTTTTATTAATATTAATTCATTTAATTCATTTAATTGTAGGAAAATTCAAAAGATATTATTTTCAAATCTTTTGTGGAGAAAATATGACCAACACATGCTGAAGATTTCGTTTGCCAATCAAGGGGACCAAAATATCCAATTTTAGCAAGTTTTATCAATCAAAAATGTGCAAAAAGATTTGATTGAAATCAAAGATGCAAAACATAATTTCATGGATTCTTGGACAAAGATTGAACCCTAAATCCATTCTACTACAAGAGCATAACCAAACCCTAAAGCCTTGGAGGTGCAAAAACTGCTGCAAGAACCATAGCCAAATTCCAAAAATTCAAAGAAAGCTTGAAACTGTTTTTCATATTTCAGACCAATTCAAAGCCTTAGAACGATTCCAATACATTGCTGGGACACTCAGGAACACATTGCAATAAAAAACAAGCCTCAAAGCTCAAGAACACGCCCAAACAGAATCACGGTTTTCTCACTCTTTTCCATAATCGAAACTCAAGTTTTATGCATCATTAACATGTTATGATTCTTGCTTTGCATTGCTAACATCATTCTGAGGCTAATGGTACAGATTAATTGTATTATGGTGCCCTGAAACGAAAACTGCCATTAAAGAAATCTAGGGTTTTGAAGCTTTGATTTTAGGGCTTTCTTGACCAAGCAAAATTGGAACCTCCCATGCCCATGGTTGAAACCGACTGAACGTGACGAATACAATGGACACCTCGCGCCATATTTATATGGCTTGGATTTCTATTTGCTATTATTGACGGTTTCACTTTGTGGGGTTTAAAACCCCCGCTAACTGCTTTTGTTTTAAAGGGAAAAAAGGAAGAAGATGATTACATGTGGATGTGTGATTGGCTGGTTTGAATAAATAGCGCGCGTTTCATTTATTTCCCAGCATAATTATTTTTTTTCATACATTAATTTCATTGTCCATTATTATAACAAAAGCGTGCAGTTGGCTTAGTGGAAGAGGACATGTCTGGCAATCAATGGGACCTGGGTTCGATTCCCAGGTCCACCCAAATCTCAATATTATTTTTTCTAATATATTCTAATGCAGCGCTTTCCATGTATTCCACCATGCAACCTCATAAACCAGCTTGCCATGTGGCCATGATCATCAATCCAAAGGCCAGAAGGTGATGAACACCATGTTCTCAGGTCAAAGCCAGCGTGGATAACCAAGAAAGTCAAACATGGCTTTGTGCTTAATGGGCCAGACTTGCAATTTTCACCTCCATCCTTGAGTCAACACCCCCACTGGTTTTATTACTCTTTTTATTTTATTTTCTTTTATAATTTCTTTTTATTAATTATTAGTATTATTATTATCTAATTAATAAATTAATATTTTTCATAGTAAATTCAGAGAATAAAAATTGTAAATATTTTTATTAATTATTAATTTCACTTTATTAATTATTTTTGTAAATAAAATACTAACAAATTAATTAGTTTAATTAGTTAATTTTAACATTTTTTACAATAAATAAAACAAACTTAGACTTAGGGTTTTCTTAATTTTTAATTTCTTTTTATTTTATTTTCATTAAAACATAAAAAAACATTTTTTTTCTTTTTTAATTAAATAATTAATTAGTACTAGGTTTAATATTTTAGTTAAATTGCAAAAAGGACAAGACTTAAATTCTTTATTTCTCAAAAGGGTCAAAACCCTAAGGACGTCCCGATTAAATTTCTTTCGTGCATTATTATTATTTTTGATTATTTATGTATCTGCTCAAAGGATGTAATAGTTAATTAGGTTTTACCGCTTTCTTTTATTTTCCGCATTTATTTCCAAAACGGGTTTTTATTTTTGGCGATGTATAGACCCGCGCCTTGTAATAGCGTAGATTCATATTTCTGCACTTTATTTTCCGCACTCTTAACTGTTAATATGCATGAAAGACTTGTATGAAAATTAAAAATAATCTGTAGCTCACAAATGCATGTTCAAAGATAAACGTTAACTGAAACAACACACAAGCACATGCCACTCCTAGGGTACGCCTCATTGGTTGCCTCGAACATGGTCGTCAAGTATAGGGTGTTTTAGAGGTCGCCCTCCTGTCTAAGATCCAGTTGCCTCGAAACGGTTGCCTCGGATAAAAAAAAAAGGGATCTAGGATATTAGGGTTACTTCTAAGGTGTCCTACTATTGCTTCGGTGACCACACATGTCCCTTATAATCGAATTGACCCGAAAAACTCCAACGACGGTGCTACCTACTTCTCAATAGTGGGATAGTACTGTCTAAAGGATATTTACACAGCTTAATTCCTTAGAGTAGGTAGATTTCTCCTGGGTACTTGCTCTTTCAAACAAACAAAAACAACTTTTCGCACCTACACTTTCAAAGGTTTTCAAACAAATTTTTCATACACTCTTGAGGACAGATACAAGAGTTACTTAGAAATTTTTCAAACGAAACTTTTTCAAAACCCACACACACTTGAAAAGCAAACAATTTTTTTGAAAACATAAGAGCAAGTACCGAAGAGCCCATGGATAACCACGGATAGAAAGGGTGCTAACACCTTCCCTTTCTATAAATCTACCTCCCGAACCGAGAAACATTCTCAAAGAAGGAATTTTGTTGTGCTTTTTTCCTTTCCATGTTGGAGAACATAAAAGACGGTGGCGACTCTTTCTTACCGCGACATTTCGCGAACCAGCTTAAAAAACAGTCAGTTCTATTTCCACCGATCACAGAACTGGCGACTCTGCTGGGGACACTTATAAAAGTGAGGTGTACCTTAGGATTAGACCACTCTTATGTTTTCAATTGCCTGTTTTGATTGCTTTAATATTGTGGGCCTGTTTTGGGAGTTTCATAGATCCTAACCCGGATCTGGGGATACCTTTTAGGTAGCAACAAACTGTGAGGGAACTGTGCGGGGTATACCGACACGGTTGAAGCAGATGCTACGTTGATGTGGCACTTTGGTGAGTACCGGTAACCCTTGAGTCAAGTCAAGGAGAGTACGGGGCCGCCGCGTGGTGTGTGAAGCATCAACTGACCTTAGGAACCTTACTTGACCATCCTGGCCTCTTTAGGGTAGTGAGATGACCGACTTTGGTGCAGTCCGAAGTTGGTAGATACTCGATACTACACTCATTGAGGGTTGTTTTCTTGGAATGTTTTGATCGCCAATTCAGTGGCTAAATCAAAACAATGAACACAGAAAACAACCCAATGATATTGAGACCCTTAGAACCCTGTTACTTTCGATAGGACAGGTTTTGAGCCCACCAACTTCAAGAGGGTAGTACCCCAAACTTCATGCTGGCCTGAACTCTAAGGGTTGTCTGGTGTGACTTGTGTGCCTTATCATGTTTGCCTTTTGTGAATACTTGTGGTGTGTGTTTATCATAACATCATAACATCATACAGCATCATATGCATTTACTAACCACTTCAAGGGTTCGAATCTTCATCTTTGTTCTTGTTTTGTAGGACATGGAAACTATCCACAGAAAGACAATTCAGATCAACCTTGTAAGGATCCCTCCTCAGCTTAAGGAGCTTACATCTAGGATTCCCGAGAACTCTTCCTTCAGTGAAAGGCATGGTAGACTGATCAGCTTGGTCAATACCAACATTGAAGAGGATATGATAAAAGTTCTCTTCCAATTCTTTGACCCTTTGCACCACTGTTTTACTTTCCCGGATTATCAATTGGTGCCTACCTTGGAAGAGTTTTCCCAGCTTCTGAAGGTTCCTATCCTTAGTCAACTACCCTACAACGGTACGGAAAGGGAACCAAAACTTGAAGAGGTTGCTAAAGCATTACGTCTACAACCATCTGACATCAAGGGACATTGGGAAGTTAGAAGTGGTATCAAAGGATTCTTGGCAAAGTTCCTGTTTGAGAAGGCCCAAGAATGTCGGAATTCCCTTGACCTACAAGCCTTTGAAGAAGTTGTGGCACTCCTTGTCTATGGGTTGGTGTTGTTCCCAAATCTGGATCAGCTTATAGATATCAATGTTATCAAGATCTTCATGTCCAGGAATCCTATACCTATGTTGCTTGGGGACATCCTCCACTCATGTTACACTCGAACCATGAGAAAAAGAGGTGTTATCATGTGCTTCACTCCTCTCCTGGCAAGGTGGTTTATTTTGCACCTTCCACAATCAGTTTTGAAGAACGAGCGAGGTTTGAGATGGTCACAACGATTGATGACTCTTACACATGCTGATATACATTGGTGTTCTCGGTCCAGAGAAAACGTCACTATCATTGGTCGTTGCGGAGAGTTTCCTAATGTTCCTTTACTTGGAATTAGAGGGGGCATTACTTATAACCCGTGTCTGGCTTTGAGACAGTTTAGATATGCTCAGAGGGATGGCCCTCATGACATGTTGATTCCTGACATAGTTTTTGACTTCGACAACGATGCACAAGGACTTCGCCAGAGATTCATCAGAGCTTGGAGGATGCCCAATGTTGTACCCCAAAATTTGCCCTCCCATATTTCTCAAAAAAACATTTCAAGAAAAATTCACAAGTCCAACCTGGCGCGTCATATTCAGGTATTCTTTCGCCAAGATATCTCTGATAACGTATTCTCAAATTCAGGTTCGGCTCAAGAGTCAATTCTTTAAAGAAGGTATCCGAATGTGTGAGTTTTCTTGAAGAAATATAGTGAAAAAGTGTGCTGAAAGTGCAGTTTTTACGCGCTAAAAAATTCATAACTTGAAGATCGTGACTCGTTTTGAACCCGTTCCGGTGGCCAAAATTCCGTCTTGACATTATCTACGTTTTCATCTCTCACGGCTGGAAGCCAATTTCGATCAGAAGGTCTTCAAAAATGTGGATTTATCAAGTATTTTCGTGCAGAAAATTTGTGACAGAAGTTTATTTGCGTCATGTTCAAAAAATCATAACTTGGTCGATTTTCATCGTATCGAGCTGGTTCCGGCGCCAAAATTTCACAAATTGAGTTGGCTACATTTTCACAGAAAGTATTGAGTTCAAACGGTATTCAAAAGGCCTTCGTTTTTTGCTCAGAGTGCGTGACACGCTGAAAATCCTGAATGCTGAATATTATTTCATCTGAGCCGAAACTTTGAAAATTCATAACTCGGTCAATTTTTATCGGATTGGACTCATATTTTTACACAAGGTCCTTGACTTGTAGATCTACAACTTTGCTTCAAAAGTCGAGATCAAATTATGCACCGATCAATACCAGTTTTTTATTGAAGAATGTGTCAGAGTCGACACTGAAGCCCAAAATAAGTTTGTCTGAGCTGAAACTTCAAAAATTCATAACTAATTCACCGTTTATCCGATTGAGTCGATTTTCGGACAGGAGTTAGTTCTCGATGCCGGCTACATTTTGTTTTCACATTTCAACTTCAAAAAATGCACTTAAGTCCCTGCGATTTAGCCTGGAAAGTGACGAATTCAAGTGAATATTGGAGGCCCAATTGCACATTCAAAGCCCATTTGCTTTACCCTAATTTCCATTATATAATCACCTTCTTTTCACACAAACCAGAAAAAGAGAAAAAGAGAGAAAAAACATTGCCACAACACTGTTAGAATATCAAACTCTTTCAAGAACCCTAAAACCTTGAAATCCTTATTACAAATCTCTCTCTCACTACAAACAAAGTCATCTCAGTTACAAACCAACACCTCACTACTTCTCCAGTAAGGATAAGGCTGGCTTGATTTCCATGATCCTAATCTTCCAATAAGGCATAAAAGCATTCAGGTCACTAATCTTCCAGTAAGGGTAAGATTGATTTGATCTCCATGATCAAAAGGGTATAATCATTCATACATGCCATATTGTGCCTAAACATTAAATTTCTTCATATGTTGGTTTTATTTGAATTTTTATGATTTTATTTAATGTGTTCATGAGGTTCAACACTGCAGATTTAGACAGGATCTCATGCAGGTTCATTAAGGAACGTTGAGGCCAAAAGCCAAATGGCCAAAAGGCCAGAAGCCAAATGGCTAAAACAGAACATTTTACACATGACACCAATACATGGCGAGGCAGACATTAAGCCAGACATTAAGGAATGTTGAAGCCAGAACGCAAATGGCCAAAAGCCAAAAGCCAAATGGCCAAAGTAGAACAACTCATGCATGATGAGGCCAGAACACAAATGGCCAAACCACTCCAATTCACCTCCAAAAATGGGACAGAAACCCCCCAAGGTATTGTATTTTCTTTCTTTTCCTTATTTTATTTATTTCAATTATTTCTTTTTTTTAATTAATTCCTTTAATTTAACTTATTTTCATAAAATATAAAAAATAGTAAAACAGAAAAATCATAAAAATCAAAATATATTTATTTAATTAATATTTTTTGTAAATAAATCTTGTTAATTAATTTAGTTCTTTAATTTTAGGATTAACTTTGGCATTTTTTTTCATAAACTTAAAAATTATAGAATTAGGGTTTTAATCACTTTTTATCTTTTTCTTTTCTTTTACCATTATAATAATTAATTATTCATTACTATTATTTTTATAAATCAAATTGCATTAATTAATTAGGTTCAATTTTAGGTAATTTTCATATTTTCTTAATAAATAAATAAAAACTAGAATTAGGTTTTAATTTCATTAAATTCTCATAAAAAACCATAAATACAAAAAAAACTCAAAAAATAATTTCTTTTTCTTTCTAATTTCATTAATTTAATAATCATAATTTAATTTCATTAAAAAGGGTCCAACACCCTCGTTTCCAATTTTAATTCCTATTCGCGCATTTTTATTTATTTCCTTCTTTTAAATATTTATGTAACTCTCCCAAAGCCTTGTAAACTTAATTTCTCGCACTTTATTTTATTTCTTTATTTACTTTCCGTCAAATCGGGTCCTGGATTTTAATTTGGCGATGTGGACCCGCGCCTTTTGTAATAGTTTAGAACTTTACCTTTCTCGCCCTTTTAACTATTAAATAAATGCATGAAAGAATGTATGGACAAAAATAAAAACAAGCGTAGAACACCAATAACATGAACAAGATAAATGTAAATGAACATGACACACAAATTCACACACCACCCCTAGGGTACGCCTCACTGTTGCCTTGCCTCGAAAGGTGATCGTCGAGTAGAGGATGTCTTAGTAAGTCCTCATGATCCGGGAACCTGGCATGAGGGTAGCTTCTAAGGTGTCTTCCCATTGCTCTGGTGATCACCATGTCCCGAACCTCGAATTGACCCGAATACCTCCAACGGTGGTGCTACCTACCTCTCAATGGTGGGATGGCACTACTTTAAAGGACATTTACACAGACGAATTCCTTAGGGTAGGTAGACGACTCTAGATACTTTCTCTAATTTCAAAACAAAACAAAACAAAATACTTTTCACACCAACACATTTTCAAAAAGCTTTCGAAAGCAATTTTTCAAACACTCTTGAGGACCGATACAAGAGTCGAACTGAAATTTTCAAAGAAACTTTTTAAAACCCACAGTTGAAAAGCAAACAAACTATTTTGAAAACACAAATGAACAAGTATCTAAGAGCCCATGGATAACCATGGATAGAAAGGGTGCTAACACCTTCCCTTTCTATAACCTACCTCCCGAACCGAGAGCAATCTCTTTAAGGAATTTTTCTGTGCTTTTGTCCTTTCCATTTGGAGAAAATAAAAGACGGTGGCGACTCTTGCTTCCGTGACATTTCGCGAACCAGTGTTAAACAGTCAGTTCCAGATCCACCGATCACAGAACTGGCGACTCTGCTGGGGACTATTTTTAAAGTGAGGTGTACCTTAGGGTAGTTCATAACTGTGTTTTCAATTGTATTGACTTGCTTGCTTTATTATTGTGGGACTGTCTTGGGAGTTCTATAGATCCTAACCCGGATCTGGGGATACCTTCTTAGAAAGTAGCAACAAGGCTGTGAGGGAACTGTGCGGGGTATACCGACATGGTTGAAACAGTCTGCTACGTTGATGTGGCACTTTGGTGTGTACCGGTAACCCTTGAGTTCAGTCAAGGAGAGTACGGGGCCTCCGCGTGGTGTCGTGAAGCATCAACAGACCGTAGGAACCTTAATTGAACTATCTTGGCCTCTTTAGGGTAGTGAGATAACTGACTTTGGTGCAGTCCGAGGTTGGTTGATACTCGATACTACACTCAATTGAGGGTTGCTTTCTTGGAATATTTCGGTCGCCAGTTCAGTGGCTAAATCGAAACGATGAACAATGAAAGCAATCCCGTGATATTGGGACCCTTAGAACCCGGTTACTTCTAATAGGACAGGTTGAACCCACCAACTTCAAGAGGGTAATACCCAGACCCCATGCTGGCCTTAAACTCTAAGGGCTTCTCTTGTGTGACTTGTGTGCCTTCGTACTTGACTATCTGCATGCTTGTTACCTGATACTTGTTTCTTGCAGGTTTTGTTTTTTTCCTTAACTGGGACTCATGACAGGTTTTACTTGAGTTTCTTGCAGGTTTCTGTTTGCAGTCCTTAATCAGGACTCATAACAGGGTTACTCACAATACCCCATGAACACCATAACATCATACCATTGCATACATCCTAACCCATTTCAAGGATCTCAAGGGCTTGTGATGCAGGTCATGATGAATCAAACATCTAGCAAGGGGCAAAGAGGATTTATTTTCCTCTAGCCAAAGTTGTCAGGGGCTATGACCCACTGGATATGGTGAGCCTTTGACCCTTGACGAAGGACTCTCAACAACATGAAGTACCTTCAATCAAGTTACCAGTTCTCAACTCTAACAAGTTTCTCTGTTTACCCCGCGAGGTCCTTGAAATCATTGCATGCACATCATACATATCATTGCATAACAGGTACCCTTTCTCTGCAGGTTACTTACCTTCTTCGCTGTTTATTTCAGCAATGGCCTTCCAACCAGATAACCAGGACCTTCTCGCTCAAGAGACTCAGTTCAGGGAAATCCTCCTGAATCTATCTGAGGGGCAGGAAGAGCTAAGGACACTTCTCATGGAAACCTTTGTCAGGAACAGTGCTGAGGATGAAAGGCTGAAACACCTACAAGCTGAGGTGGATGCATTGAAGGTCCAGATGCTGGGGCAGGTAACTGCCATTCAAGGGATAGCTCAAAGACAAGATGAGCTCTGGTTTCTCGTCAACCAACTGCTTCAGGATAACCAACTGGGGCAAAAGTCTAAGGGTAAAAAGCCAGTCATCGTTCAACCACCTTTGAGACAAGGAGGTAAGGGGAGAGCTCCTCAAATGGCTCCAGTGTCACAAACTCAACATCACAATCAACAAAAGAGCGAGAGAAGGCAGTTCACTCGGCTCAGCATGACCTTATCTCAGATATTGCCACAGTTGCTGGAGACCAACCTGGTAACTCTAAAAGAATCTCCGAAGAGCCAAAATACAACGTCACCAAAGTACAACCCCAACGCCCGCTGCGCTTATCACTCTGACAGCCCGGGGCATACTACAGATGATTGTTGGAGCTTGAAAAATAAGATCCAAGACATGATCGATGCTGGAGAGATTCATTTTAAAATACCCAAGACTCCCCACGTGATCACTGCTCCCTTGCCAAAACATGGCTAGGATTGAGAAATTTTTGTTCATTCGAATGTTCAAGTTGCAATTCTCTTCTGTTCAAACATTTACTCATGTTAAACATTGTTATTTCATTAATGCATCGCATATGTCTGTTTTGAAGCAATATATTCGTATTCACTATACGCAAATTATTTTCATATTTTTTCGATGATCAACTCTTAATTAATAATTCTAAGCCTCTTGAGGGAGGATGACGAAAACGATACCACAATCTTTACAGTATGCTTTTGAACGGACCCCGCTGATGAAGTACATGCATTGTTTCAAATCCTAAACACTGGAGTTATAAGGATGATAATCCCTCGTCAACCCCTCTGAGCCAAAGAAGTAGGAGTTTTTCTTTTCGAGATTTAAAACCCTTAATCATAACCTAGGGCAGGGTAGTCTCTCAGTTGATCCAAGTGCATAACAAATGGCACCAAGAGATCCTTACAAAACAAAAAAGAAAGACAGTGATGGTTCCGAATAATCAATAAAGACAGGCAGTCATTACCAAAATCAAAAAACCCAATAAGTCAAAACCCATGAAGGAGACTTACAAAACTGGGGCATCCCGCTGACTGTAATTCCAAAAAAGGAAACAGTTCAGGCAAAAAAAAGAAAGGGATAACAAAAAAAAAAAAGAGGTCCTACAAACCCTCGGCAAAGAAGGAGATGACTGCCCATTCAAAATAAACTGTCAAAATCCGAACCATCACAGGTATATCAAAGTAAAAATTCAATCAAGGTCTAACGCATGATCAACTGAGTTTAGGATTGAAGAACATCACGAAAAGCGGGTGGGTACAAATAATTTGAGCCTTTATCCTTTATTTCTTAAACCGTGAACCAGGCCACGTTACAACCCTTAAAAGTCCTAGCTGAAGCATGGGTTAGTTCGAAAGCATATTGTTACGAAGGTATCCTGACTCCTGAAGGTTTGCTGTAAAATCTTGAGTTGACACCGCACTGTATTACAAAAAATACATTTTTCAAAATTCAAAGACAGACATAGGCTTTTGCATTCTTAAAATAACCTTGTTTACATATGACTATTTGTTTGAACAACAGGGAAATTCGCACGATGAACACCTTGTGAACAGAAGTACCTCCAATCAAGGGGCACAGTAGGAGCATTGCCCATTATCTGGGGCATGGCAAAATACTTCCAACAGGGGCAACTCCCTACATTTTGAGAGCGTGGACATAGTCGAAAAAATACTACGCAAAATCAAAGACCCGCTAGGTTGACATACCTAGGCAAAAATAAGGGCTTCCCGGCGAACCAAAAGGGTTCGGGCAAAAATAAGGGATGAAAATGGAAAAATATGTACACCCGACAAGTCGAAAACCTGAAAAGGCGGCTTGGGCAAAAATGGGTATCCCGGTGGGCTGAAAACCCGAAAGGGCGGTCCAGGCAAAAGTTAGGGATCAAAGCGTACGACTATGTTCCGGTATCTCATCACTTGTCTACCCGAAGATTTGTCAATCACCCACACAGGTATCCTCTTCCCTCACCTCCGAAACAGGGGCAATAATGAGTTATCCAGGCGATCCAATTGCTCCGTTAACCAAAGTACAAAGGAAAGATCAACATAAGGACGATTACCATCTACCTTTACAAATTCCAGATCGTGGGTTAACATCCGAGACCAAACAGGACAATCATCCACTTAATCAAAATCATGCAACCCTACACCGGTCCCTTCTCAATTTTCAGACAAAGTCATACACAGACTCATTCTCCACAAGTAACCTTACCCCGGTTCATCCAGAAGTTTTACACGAACTTATTCCAAGTAACCTCACCCCGGTTCCTCCAGAAGTTTTACACGAACTTATCCCACAAGATGACCTAACCCCGGTTCATCAAGAAGTTTTACACAAACTTATCCCACAAGTAACCTTACCCCGGTTCACCCAGAAGTTTTATACGGATTTATCACAAGTAACCTTACCCCGGTTCCTCCTAGAAATCTTACATGGATTTATCACAAGTAACCTTACCCCGGTTCCTCCAGAAGTCTTACATGGACCTATCTCAAGATGACCTTACCTCGGTTCATCAAAAAGTTTTACACAAACTTATCCTGCCGTAACCTAACCTCGGTTCCTCTAGAAGTCTTACATGGACCTATCTCAAGATGACCTTACCCCGGTTCGTCAAAAAGTTTTACACGAACTTATCCTGCAGTAACCTAACCCCGGTTCCCCCAGAAGTCTTACATGGATTTAGCTCAAGATAACCTCACCCCGGTTCATCAAGAAGTTTTACACAAACTAACCTCACCAGGCAACCCTACACAGGTTCTCCTCCTCCAGACGTAGTTTTTACACGAACTCGACATCAAGCAACCCTACACCGGTTCCCTCTCTTCAAGACGCAGTTTTACATGGACTCGTCACCCAGAAACCCTACACAGGTTCTCCCTTTCCAAAAAAAACGAAGTTTTACACGAACTCATCATCAAAGTAACCCCAGACAGGTTCCTTCTCCATTTCAGATGCGGTTTTACACGAGCTCATCAGCAGGCAACCCTACATAGGTTCCCTCTTTCAACTTACAAAATTACAGTTCAAAATCTCCCCAGGAGAATCCAATCCAGTTCCCCGGGAAGATGGAATTCATCTCTCTAAGCAGTAAGCTTATCCCCAGTAGATTCTGGAAGCTTATCCCCTCGCAGAGCACGAACGCGTCTCCCGGCTTTATTCAAAGAGTTATTTCCTTAACAGGATATAACTGGGTTATCCTCAGTCAAAAGCCACGGAAAGAGCGTCCTCGACGAAGTCTTCTTACCCCAGCGAAGTCCATCAACACTTCCAACAACAAGGGTATCCCCAGCAAATTATTATCAACACTCAGCAAGGCATCCCTCTTCCCACAGAGTATTGCTTCCCAGCATGGTCGCTAGAGTATCTTTTCTCCCCGCAGAATCTGCCATTTGCCAAGTTTATTCCGCAACGGAGTCATCTTCTCCTACCGGTATTCTTGCAGTTATCATCCCCAGCGGAAGCAAAATCTATTCTTCAACATCAACCCAGGATATGACTTCCCGGCACCCGTCAAGGATTTAATTTCCTAGACGAAAACATACATTCATAAAACATCACATACATCATTATAGCATGCATAGACGCATTATGTCATACAAATCTTATTTATGTTGAGAACATCATTGTTTGATCCATATCATGCATTGCATATGACTGACCTTTACCTTTCAGGAAAGATGCAGTTGAAATTCTCAATCATATTTCAAGACCTAGACCGGTTCAGTTAATCGACTCCAAAGATTTCTTATCCAGTCCCAGGCCTTCTCTAGTCCAGCTAAATCGACTCCCAACAGATTTTTCTGATAAAGACTCAGTAGAAGTTATCCCAGATTATAATTTCCTATGGTTCCCTCTCCGACGGTGAGTGAGGTGATAATTCCTTTGAGATTATAATTTCCTATGGTTCCCTCTCCGACGGTGAGTGAGGTGATAATTCCTTTTCAGATTATAATTTCCTGTGGTTCCCTCTCCGACGGTGAGTGAGGTGATAATTCCTTTTCAGATTATAATTTCCTATGGTTCCCTCTCCGACGGTGAGTGAGGTGATAATTCCTTTTCAGATTATAATTCCTGATGGTTCCCTCTCCGACGGTGAGTGAGGTGATAATTCCTTTTCATATGGTTCCCTCTCTGACGGTGAGTGAGGTGATAATTCCTTTTCAGATGGTTCCCTCTCCGACGGTGAGTGAGGTGATAATTCCTTTTCAGATGGTTCCCTCTCCGACGGTGAGTGAGGTGATAATTCCTTTCAGATTATAATTTCCTATGGTTCCTTCTCCGACGGTGAGTGAGATTATAATTGCCTATGGTTCTCTTCCCGATCCTGCGAAGATGGTAGTTCCCACCAAGATTTTCTCAGCGAGCGTTGTTGAAGTTAAAGTCACCCAAGGTTCTCTTACCGTGTATGCTAAGGTAGTAACCATCCCTGGTTCATTCATCATCTTGTGAAGCTCCAGATCCGATTCCTGTAACCAGTCAGGACATATCTACACAAAAGCATCTGAAAATCAGCTCCTACAACGTGTCAGGTAATCATTTTCTATTTTGCAGGTATGCAAGTTCTCGCTAAGGAATCTCTTACGCGATCAACATCCGGATGGCATCTATAAGCCCATCATCCTATCCAACAATCTCTAAGTGGCATCTATAAGCCCATTCCATCATCACACTGCTACTATGTGAGCGCAAATTTCTGGGCACTTTAGTGTTCAATCATCTTCCACCTTCGGACTACGAAAGGCACGTCAGTCAATCTGCATCCTCAGGTCTAAGAAGATTGAACAGGGGCAACTGTTGTACCCCAAAATTTGCCCTCCCATATTTCTCAAAAAAACATTTCAAGAAAAATTCACAAGTCCAACCTGGCGCGTCATATTCAGGTATTCTTTCGCCAAGATATCTCTGATAACGTATTCTCAAATTCAGGTTCGGCTCAAGAGTCAATTCTTTAAAGAAGGTATCCGAATGTGTGAGTTTTCTTGAAGAAATATAGTGAAAAAGTGTGCTGAAAGTGCAGTTTTTACGCTCTAAAAAATTCATAACTTGAAGATCGTGACTCGTTTTGAACCCGTTCCGGTGGCCAAAATTCCGTCTTGACATTATCTACGTTTTCATCTCTCACGGCTGGAAGCCAATTTCGATCAGAAGGTTCTTCAAAAATGTGGATTTATCAAGTATTTTCGTGCAGAAAATTTGTGACAGAAGTTTATTTGCGTCATGTTCAAAAAATCATAACTTGGTCGATTTTCATCGTATCGAGCTGGTTCCGGCGCCAAAATTTCACAAATTGAGTTGGCTACATTTTCACAGAAAGTATTGAGTTCAAACGGTATTCAAAAGGCCTTCGTTTTTTGCTCAGAGTGCGTGACACGCTGAAAATCCTGAATGCTGAATATTATTTCATCTGAGCCGAAACTTCGAAAATTCATAACTCGGTCAATTTTTATCGGATTGGACTCATATTTTTACACAAGGTCCTTGACTTGTAGATCTACAACTTTGCTTCAAAAGTCGAGACCAAATTATGCACCGATCAATACCAGTTTTTTATTGAAGAATGTGTCAGAGTCGACACTGAAGCCCAAAATAAGTTTGTCTGAGCTGAAACTTCAAAAATTCATAACTAATTCACCGTTTATCCGATTGAGTCGATTTTCGGACAGGAGTTAGTTCTCGATTCCGGCTACATTTTGTTTTCACATTTCAACTTCAAAAAATGCACTTAAGTCCCTGCGATTTAGCCTGGAAAGTGACGAATTCAAGTGAATATTGGAGGCCCAATTGCACATTCAAAGCCCATTTGCTTTACCCTAATTTCCATTATATAATCACCTTCTTTTCACACAAACCAGAAAAAGAGAAAAAGAGAGAAAAAACATTGCCACAACACTGTTAGAATATCAAACTCTTTCAAGAACCCTAAAACCTTGAAATCCTTATTACAAATCCCTCTCTCACTACAAACAAAGCCATCTCAGTTACAAACCAACACCTCACTACTTCTCCAGTAAGGATAAGGCTGGCTTGATTTCCATGATCCTAATCTTCCAGTAAGGTATAAAAGCATTCAGGTCACTAATCTTCCAGTAAGGGTAAGATTGATTTGATCTCCATGATCAAAAGGGTATAATCATTCATACATGCCATATTGTGCCTAAACATTAAATTTCTTCATATGTTGGTTTTATTTGAATTTTTATGATTTTATTTAATGTGTTCATGAGGTTCAACACTGCAGATTTAGACAGGATCTCATGCAGGTTCATTAAGAACGTTGAGGCCAAAAGCCAAATGGCCAAAAGGCCAGAAGCCAAATGGCCAAAACAGAACATTTTACACATGACACCAATACATGGCGAGGCAGACATTAAGCCAGACATTAAGGAATGTTGAAGCCAGAACGCAAATGGCCAAAAGCCAAAAGCCAAATGGCCAAAGTAGAACAACTCATGCATGATGAGGCCAGAACACAAATGGCCAAACCACTCCAATTCACCTCCAAAAAGGGGACATAAACCCCCCAAGGTATTGTATTTTCTTTCTTTTCCTTATTTTATTTATTTCAATTATTTCTTTTTTTTAATTAATTCCTTTAATTTAACTTATTTTCATAAAATATAAAAAATAGTAAAAAACAGAAAAGTCATAAAAATCAAAATATATTTATTTAATTAATATTTTTTGTAAATAAATCTTGTTAATTAATTTAGTTCTTTAATTTTAGGATTAACTTTGGCATTTTTTTTCATAAACTTAAAAATTATAGAATTAGGGTTTTAATCACTTTTTATCTTTTTCTTTTCTTTTACCATTATAATAATTAATTATTCATTACTATTATTTTTATAAATCAAATTGCATTAATTAATTAGGTTCAATTTTAGGTAATTTTCATATTTTCTTAATAAATAAATAAAAACTAGAATTAGGTTTTAATTTCATTAAATTCTCATAAAAAACCATAAATACAAAAAAAACTCAAAAAATAATTTCTTTTTCTTTCTAATTTCATTAATTTAATAATCATAATTTAATTTCATTAAAAAGGGTCCAACGCCCTCGTTTCCAATTTTAATTCCTATTCGCGCATTTTTATTTATTTCCTTCTTTTAAATATTTATGTAACTCTCCCAAAGCCTTGTAAACTTAATTTCTCGCACTTTATTTTATTTCTTTATTTACTTTCCGTCAAATCGGGTCCTGGATTTTAATTTGGCGATGTGGACCCGCGCCTTTTGTAATAGTTTAGAACTTTACCTTTCTCGCCCTTTTAACTATTAAATAAATGCATGAAAGAATGTATGGACAAAAATAAAAACAAGCGTAGAACACCAATAACATGAACAAGATAAATGCAAATGAACATGACACACAAATTCACACACCACCCCTAGGGTACGCCTCACTGTTGCCTTGCCTCGAAAGGTGATCGTCGAGTAGAGGATGTCTTAGTAAGTCCTCATGATCCGGGAACCTGGCATGAGGGTAGCTTCTAAGGTGTCTTCCCATTGCTCTGGTGATCACCATGTCCCGAACCTCGAATTGACCCGAATACCTCCAACGGTGGTGCTACCTACCTCTCAATGGTGGGATGGCACTACTTTAAAGGACATTTACACAGACGAATTCCTTAGGGTAGGTAGACGACTCTAGATACTTGCTCTAATTTC
Source organism: Vicia faba (assembly GCA_948472305.1). Taxonomy (NCBI): domain Eukaryota; kingdom Viridiplantae; phylum Streptophyta; class Magnoliopsida; order Fabales; family Fabaceae; genus Vicia; species Vicia faba. The sequence goes on along the minus strand of OX451736.1, from coordinate 65,376,557 downwards.
AAAACAAAACAAAACAAAATACTTTTCACACCAACACATTTTCAAAAAGCTTTCGAAAGCAATTTTTCAAACACTCTTGAGGACCGATACAAGAGTCGAACTGAAATTTTCAAAGAAACTTTTTAAAACCCACAGTTGAAAAGCAAACAAACTATTTTGAAAACACAAATGAACAAGTATCTAAGAGCCCATGGATAACCATGGATAGAAAGGGTGCTAACACCTTCCCTTTCTATAACCTACCTCCCGAACCGAGAGCAATCTCTTTAAGGAATTTTTCTGTGCTTTTGTCCTTTCCATTTGGAGAAAATAAAAGACGGTGGCGACTCTTGCTTCCACGACATTTCGCGAACCAGCGTTAAACAGCCAGTTCCAGATCCACCGATCACACCCAACAAGGTAGATAGCAAGACACTGGGGCACAAGAACTCCATCTCCTTGGAGCCTTATCTCAAGTGGGTACGAGCCCGCTCCCAGAAGCTGGTGATGCCATATCCACATGTTCTTCCCGTAATCAAAGAGCCAGTTTTGGAAGGAGAGGTGCCATACACCATTCAACATCCTGACATGCCAACGTCTTGGGAGGAAATGCAAAAGAGCTGGATCCAACTCAAGGAAGAATGGAATTCTCTTGAAACCAGTCTACATGCCAGTGAGAAGAAGGTCCTGGAGCTCACCCGTCTACTGCACGAGGAAAAGACTCTCAACACCTACATCGCTCCGAAGAGGATGCGCAATGTCTTTTGGGATTAATTATTTTGTAATATTTTGCCCATGAGGCCCTGATGTACTGAACATATTATTTCCTAATACAATGTGCGTTCCTTTTTTGTCTACAACGAATTTGAACTTTCGAACCCTTGAATGCATTGCATAAATAGCATATCATGCATCATGTGCATAACAGGTACTCTTTTTTACAGGTTGCTTAATCTTCTTCGCTGTTTATTTCAGCAGTCTCATCATGAATCCTAAATCATCCAATGAACAAGCTATCAAGGCCCTCCAGGCCCAGAACACCCAGTTTCAAGAGCTGGTCATGAGCTTAGCCCAGGGTCAACAGGAATTGAAGACTCTGCTTTTGAAGAAGAAGAAGAAGAGGACTGTGCTGTTTAACATTGGACGGAGGTTTGCGAATACACTGCAAAATGAGGCTGATCAAGCTACTTCCTCTGTAGGGAAAGATAGTCCCCAAGGGGAAAGGGTTCCTTGTCCTGTGGTCTCCGACAACGAGACAGATTTCAATGATGAGCAGTACCCTCCCGCTGAAGACAGGTACAAGCAACTAGAGGACCGTCTGAGTTCCATGGAGATTCAACAGGTGCCTGGGTTGGATTTTGGGGATCTAGGTTTATCTTCTGGGGTGGTGATCCCACACAAGTTCAAGGCACCTTCTTTTGCGAAGTACGACGGGGCCTCCTGTCCTAAGCTGCATCTCAGATCTTATGTAAGGAAGATCCAACCTTACACTGCAGACAAGAACTTATGGATTCATTTCTTCCAGGATAGCCTTTCAGGGGCTCAACTCGAGTGGTTCTATCAGCTGGATGGAACCAGTATTTGTAACTGGGAGGACTTGGCTACTGCATTTTATAAGCAGTATCAGTACAATGCCGACCTCGCTCCTACACGTACCCAACTCCAGGGTATGTCGCTAGGATCAGGAGAAGGTTTTAAGGAGTACGTGCAAAAGTGGAGAGACCTGGCTGGCAGGGTGCAGCCACCGTTGACTGACCGTGAACTTGTGGACATGTTCTTGGGGACCCTGTCTGGTCCATTCTTTAACCACCTGATTGGTAATTCTTCTGCTGGGTTCACAGATTTGATCTTAACTGGTGAGAGGATAGAAGCTGGTATTAAGTCGGGGAAGATACAGAAAGGTGCATCCTCAAGTTTTGAAAAGAAACCGTTCAAAAAGGAATCTAGTGCTATTTATGGGTCGAGGAAACAGAATAAACCGGAACACCGCCAAGCTGTCAACGCGGTGGTAATTTCAAAGCCTGCTGCCGCTCCTCGGCAATATAACCAACCAAGGGGTGAGAGACCCAGAAGAGAGTACAATCGGCTTAGTATTACCTTGTCTCAGATCTTGCCGCAACTGCTGTCAACCAATCTGGTAACTATCAAGGAAGCTCCGAAGGTAGTGAATACAACCTCTCCAAAATACAACCCAAATGCCCACTGCGCTTATCACTCTGATAGCCCGGGGCATTCTACGGATGATTGTTGGGCTCTAAGGAATAATGTTCAGGACCTTATTGATGCTAAAGAAATACAGTTTGAGGCGCCCAAGAGGCCCAATGTTGTGACTGCTCCCATGCCCCAGCATGGAGTGAGTGATGTGGAAGAAGACCTGTATGTGGTCTCCGTGGATGATATTGTTACTCCATTATTGACCGTCAAAAGGAACCTGTTGCTAGCCGGTTTATTTCTAGGATGTAGTAAAGGTTGCCTGCTATGTGCTGTTTCACCTGCTGGTTGTCCCTTGCTGAAGTCAGGCGTCCAAAACCTGATGGATAGCAAAGAGATCTTGTTCAAGAAGATTGTTGTTCCTGCTGTCCCTGCTGAAGAAGTGTCTATTGTTACTATTTACTCTCCCAAGGCTCCCTCAAAGAAACCTGTCAAAATCCTGTCTACTTAGAAGGTTGCACCTATCATCATCACTGTTCTGGGGCCCCTCCCCTATACATCTGATAAAGCTGTCCCTTGGCACTATGGGGCAGATGTTTATGTGCTCGGAGTAAAACAAGAGTTTGATACCGGTACCGGCGTCAGTAACATCACCGAGCCTGCCAAGGTTACTCGTAGTGGTAGGTTGTTCTCACCTGATATTGCACCTCCAGCCATTCAGAGACCTCTTGTCATCACACCTGCCAGTGTGCCTGTTTCCCTTCCTGATCAAGTTCTTGTTTCTACCCCTGCTGCCGAGTCATCTGACGCTCGGGGCAAAGGGATTGCTACTGATGTGCCTGCCCAAACAGAGGCACCTAAGATCGTCAATGTTGAAGCTTCCAAGCAAGAGATGGAAGAGATTCTCAAGATCATTAAGAAGAGTGATTTCAATGTAGTTGAGCAGCTGGGGCACACCCCATCAAAAATTTCTATGCTATCACTGTTGTTGTGTTCAGAGGCCCATGCCAAGGCCCTGATTTCCTTCCTGAAGACGGCCCACGTGCCACAAGGGACGTCTGCTGATCAATTTACCGATTGTATGGCCAACTTGACTGCTGATAATGGGTTGGGTTTCTCTGACGCCGATCTGACTGCCAAAGGAAAGAACCATAACGACGCCCTGCATGTCTCCATTGAATGCAGGGGAACTACTCTTGCCCATGTGCTGGTTGACACTGGTTCTTCATTAAATGTATTGCCCAAGAAAGCTCTAGACAGGCTGGATTGTGAGGGTTTAGAGCTCAAGCCAAGTAACATTGTTGTCCGGGCCTTTGACGAGTCCAAAAGGATGGTGCATGGTGAAGTTGACATTCCAATCAGGGTTGGTTCTCAAGTTTTTGATTCTACTTTCTATGTGATGGACATCCGACCGTCCTATTCTTATTCGCTGGGCCGTCCATGGATCCACAAGGCTGGAGCTGTGACCTCCACATTACATCAGAAGCTTAAATACCCGGTCAGAGGGAAAATTGTTACAGTGCAGGGGGAGGAAGAATACATGGTCAGTCACCTCAACTCGTTCTGGTACATAGAGATGGATGGGGAATTCATTGAGACCCCCTTTCAACATTTTGAAAAGGTGCCTCAAACATTGGCTGTAGCAGAGACCGTGACTGAAGAAGACTCTCCGTTGAAGATGGCTTCCTTAAAGGATTCCCGGGCTGTGATTGAGAAGGGTGAGTGCGCAAACTGGGGCCGACTTCCTGATTTTAATCCAAAGACTGACAAGTTTGGTTTGGGTTTCACTGCAGAGGCTCAGAGGGTTGTGCGTAAGGCAAGAATTGGAAGACCTCTTATGCTCATCATCAACCCGGGAGTGAATGCTATTGAAGAGGATGTGGAGGAATCCAAATTTGACAGCTGGATCTACCCAACGACCGATGGTGGACCGAACAATTGGACTGCCAAAGATTTCATACCTATTACTTTTGTCACTCAGTAATGAACTCCTTTGTTTTAAATTTGTAACGAATAATAATTTGAAACTTTATGGCTCGGTGTCTTACCCGGGGCACCGTGGCTTCATTTGTGAGGGCTTATTAATTGTCATTTTCATATATCATGAATAAAAGCATTGGACATTTTTCGCATTTCAAATCTTGTGCTCCCTTTCTTTCTTTATATATTGCAAAACAGCTATATTTACACACACTCACTTATACAGGTTCCAATCCATTCTGGATCTCACTGGTAACGACTCTGCTACTGCCAGTTATGACTTCGAAAATCCGATCAACTTAGCCGAAGACGAAGGTGAAGATGATTGCGAAGTGCCTGGTGAACTTGCAAGACTGCTACTCCAGGAAGAGAGGGCCATTCAGCCACATGAAGAGCCAGTGGAAACGGTAAATCTGGGTACTGAGACAGACAGAAAGGAAGTCAAGATTGGTGCCAATCTGGAGGCTAGTGTGAAACAACGGCTGATTCAGATGTTGCATGATTATGTGGAAATCTTTGCCTGGTCTTACGAAGACATGCCTGGGTTGGATACTGACATTGTGGTTCATCACCTGCCTACCAAGGAAGAATGCCCTCTGGTTAAACAGAAGGTCCTCCGTATGTGTCTAGAGATGTCCGAGAAAATCAAGGCTGAGGTTATGAAACAATTTGATGCCGGGTTTCTAGCAGTGACTTCTTACCCTCAATGGGTTGCCAACGTGGTTCCAGTGCCGAAGAAAGATGGTAAGGTCAGAATGTGTGTTGACTACAGGGATTTGAACAGGGCGAGCCCTAAGGATGATTTCCCTCTACCTCATATCGACGTTTTGGTTGACAACACTGCTCAGCATAAGGTATTCTCCTTCATGGATGGGTTCTCAGGTTATAATCAGATCAAAATGGCTCCCGAAGACATGGAGAAGACCACTTTCGTCACTCAGTGGGGCACCTTTTTCTACAAGGTCATGCCTTTTGGGTTGAAAAATGCTGGGGCAACTTACCAACGTGCCATGGTTGCTTTATTTCATGATATGATCCACCATGAGATCGAAGTGTATGTCGACGATATGATTTCAAGGTCCCAAACTGAGGAGGAACACCTTGACCATCTGCAGAAGCTGTTTGACCGTCTGAAGTTGTACAAGCTGAGGTTGAACCCGAACAAGTGCACCTTTGGGGTGAGATTTGGAAAATTGCTAGGCTTCGTCGTAAGTGACAAAGGTATTCAAGTGGACCCTGCCAAAGTGAAAGCCATACAAGAGATGCCAATTCCCAAGACAGAGAAAGAAGTCAGAGGCTCTCTAGGACGTCTGAATTACATTGCCCGATTCATCTCACATCTAACTACTACCTGTGAACCAATCTTCAAGCTGCTGAAGAAAGATCAAGTAGTACGTTTGAACGTTGAATGTCAGGCCTCTTTCGACAGAATCAAAGAGTATCTCCAAGAACCACCCATTCTTATGCCGCCGTTTGAAGGGAGACCTCTAATATTATACTTGACAGTACTTGATAGCTCAATGGGGTGTGTGCTGGGGTAGCATGACGAGTCTGGCCGAAAAGAGCATGCTATTTATTACCTTAGCAAAAAGTTTACCGACTGTGAGACCTGATACTCACTGCTCGAGAAAACTTGATGCGCTTTGGTATGGGCTGCTCGCCGGCTGAGACAGTATATGTTGACTCACACTACTCTGTTGATTTCAAAAATGGATCCAATCAAGTACATATTCGAAAAGCCCGCTCTGTCCGGAAGAATAGCAAGATGGCAGATGATCTTGACAGAATACGACATCCAGTACACAACTCAGAAGGCAATCAAGGGAAGTGTATTGGCAGACCATTTGGCACACCAGGCAGTGGATGACTACCAGTCCATGAACTTCGAATTTCCAGACGAGAACATCATGGTAGTAACTGATTGTGAAGTACCTGGACCGGATGAAGAACCTGAGGAAGGATCCCGATGGTCTATGCACTTTGACGGAGCCTCAAACGCTTTGGGTAATGGTATTGGCGCTGTGATCATATCCCCAAAAGGCACTCATACTCCACTCACTGCCCGGCTATGTTTCAACTGCACCAACAACATGGCGGAGTATGAAGCATGCATCATGGGTCTTCAAGCTGCAATTGACTTAAGGATCAAGTTTATGAGTGTCTTCGGAGATTCCGCTCTCGTGATCAATCAGATCAAAGGCGAGTGGGATACGAAACACCCAAATCTTATCCCTTACAAAGAGTGTGTGTTAACGTTGATCCCCCATTTCACGGAGATAACTTTTGAACACTTCCCAAGAGAGGAGAATCAGTTGGCGGATGCGCTGGCTACGATGTCTTCTATGTTCAAAGTCAAATGGGACAACGAGGCTCCCCGGATCATTATCTGGAAACTGGATGAACCTGCATATTGTTGTGATCTTGAGGCTGAAGAGGTAACTGAAAAACCTTGGTATCATGAAGTGAAGAGGTACTTGGAAGCTCAAGAATACCCCGAGGGTGCATCTGTTAATGACAAGAAGTTTCTAAGAAGGTTCGCAGCAAAGTTCTTCCTCAGCAATGGCATTCTATACAAGCGAAACCATGATTCGACCTTACTGCGTTGTGTGGATAAGACTGAAGCAGAAAGGATCATGGCAGAGCTACATGAAGGTACCTTCGGAACACATTCCAGTGGACATACCATGGCAAAGAAAATTCTTCGGGCAGTATATTTCTGGTCCACAATGGAAGCCGACTGTTACCAACATTCTCAGACATGTCATAAATTCCAGATCTATGCAGATAAGGTGCACATTCCTCCAGTTCCTCTGAACGTCTTAACAGCACCTTGGCCTTTTGCAATATGGGGCATTGATATGATCGGCGAGATCAGACCTACGGCATCCAACGGGCATCGCTTCATCCTAGTAGCGATTGATTACTTCACAAAGTGGGTTGAAGCAGCTTCCTATGCTACCGTAACCAAGAATGTCGTGGCACGGTTCATTCGGCATAACTTGATCTGTCGCTACGGGGTACCTGAGAGGATCATTACGGATAATGATACCAATCTTAACAACAAGATGATCACTGAGCTCTGCGAGCAATTCAAGATACAACACCACAACTCTTCTCCCTACCAGCCGAAGATGAATGGGGCTGTAGAGGCAGCTAATAAGAATATTAAGAAGATTGTGCAGAAGATGACAGTGACCTATAAATATTGGCACGAGATGTTAACGTTTGCTCTTCATGGGTACCGTACCTCAGCAAGGACGTCAACAGGGGCAACACCCTTTTCCTTGGTCTATGGCATGGAGGCAGTCTTGCCTATTGAAGTCCAGATACCCTCTCTCCGGATAATGAAGGATGCAGGTTTGAGCAAAGATGACTGGATCCAGACTCGGCTTGATCAACTAAACCTAATCGACGAAAAGAGACTCACCACTATTTGTCATGGTCAAACGTACCAAAAACGGATGATCAGGGCATTTAACAAGAAAGTCAGACCACAAGAGTATCAAGTTGGGGACCTGGTAATCAAGCGTATCATTCTTCCTCAAAGTGATCCCAGGGGAAAATGGACCCCTACATACGAAGGGCCATTTGTGGTTAAACATATCTTCTCAGGAGGAGCTATGATTCTAACCACCATGGATGGTGACGACCTTCCTCACCCCGCCAATGCAGACATAGTAAAAAGATACTACGCATGATAAAGGACCCGCTAGGTTGACACACCTAGGCAAAAATAAGGGCTTCCCAGTGAACCAAAAGGGTTCGGGCAAAAATAAGGGATGAAATGAAAAAAATCTGTACACCCGGCAAGTCAAAAACCTGAAAAGGCGGCTTGGGCAAAAATGGGTATCCCGGTGGACTGAAAACCCGAAAGGGCGGTCCAGGCAAAAGTTAGGGATTAAAGCGTAATACTATGTCTCATTGAATCACCTTGCATCCAGAATTCGGTATCAACTATCAGGTTCAGACGACATTGATCAATCAGCTTCATCTTCAACTAAGCAGCCAAGTGATGAGACGCTTGAAGACATAAAGGCGATAGCAGAGTTGAAACCCAGTGGGATTATTTTTCACATAGCTGTTTTGTTTTCTTTTCACAAAATTGTATAAACTATGTTATTCGGCAGCGTTCTCTTACTAGGACGTCAGCCTCTTGTACACAAAACGCCTATTTACAGGCAAATCCGAAAATCAATACAAATTCACTTTTCTAGACAAATTGCCAATTATTTTTCCTTTTTATGTTTTGTCTTGCGAAGAACGTCCAATGTTCATTTTTGATATATGCATTTGACACTAATTGCTAACTCATAAATACTGGCATGCGAAACAAAGGATTAATTACAGGTGACATTAGAAACAGGGGCAATAGTGAGTTGTCTAAGCGATCTAATTGCTCTGTCCACCAAGGTACTAAGGTAAGTTCGGCTGAAGAATGTAACCCATATACCTTCACTCCCCGCAGAGTAAGACAAGAATCAGCGATTCTCTCCTCGAGCAGAGTTGGTCTCCCAACCAGCCCCAAAAGGCACAATATTCTCCAGCAAATCAGCGATACCCTCCCCAAGCAGAGTTAGTCTACTGTCAGCCTTAAGGAAGTTGGGTGTCCCCAGAAAATCTCAATATTCCCCAGCGGAGTATACAGATGTTCCTAAGCAAGCATCCCCGGCAGTCTTGATCTAAGATTGTTCCCCGGCGGAATACCAGACACCCTAGTGGAGCCACTTCCCCGGTATAGGTCAAAAGTTTCCCCAGGAGAGTTGAATCATCCTCCCCAGTATATTCTGGAAGCTTATCCCCAGTAGATTCTGGAAGCTTATCCCCAGTAGATTCTGGAAGCTTATCCCCAGTAGATTCTGGAAGCTTATCACCTGCAGAGTACACACGTCTCTCCCCGGCTCTATTCAAAGGTTATTCTCCACCAGAGCTTATAACTGGGTTATCCTCAGCTAATTACCACGGAAAGATCGTCCTCAGCGAAGTTCTTCCTATTCCCCAGCGGAGTTCATCAAATCTTCCAACAAAACATATCAACGGAATCCCCAGCAGAGTTATCATCAAACCTCAGTGAAGTATCTCTTCCCACAGAGTAATTCCCCGCAGAGTAATCTCTTCACCAAGTTTATTCCCCGACAGAGTCATCTTCTCCTACCGGTTTATTCTTGCAGTCATCCTCCCCAGCAAAAACGAAGAACTTTAATCTTCAACATCAGCCCAGGAGTTATCTTCCCGGTATTCGTCAAGGATTTATTTTCCTAGACGAAAATACATTCATAGACATTTCACATTTCATACATCCTGCTTACATACATAATAAAGTGCATACAGGCATTTCATACATCATGACATTGCATACAACTAATGTTTCACCTTTTCAGGAAAAAGGTCAGTCCAAAGATGATTACTATCAACCGTCGCAATTCCAGATTCGATTCCTGTATCTAGCCAGGGCATATATGTGAGTAATTAATTGTAGATTCGATACCTGTATCCAGCCAGGGCATATCTGCATGAAGAGTTTAGAGATTTGATACCTGTATCTAGCCAGGGCATGTCTGTAGACGACCAATTCCAGATTCGATTCCTGTATCTAGCTAGGGCATATCTGTGAGTAACTGATTGTAGATTCGATACCTGCATCCGTCCAGGGCATGTCTGCATGAAGAGTTTAGAGATTCGATACCTGTATCCAGCCAAGGCACGTCTGTAAGCAACCTTTTGAAGTTCCGGATTCGATTCCTGTATCTAGCCAGGGCACATCTATGAGCGATTGTTTGTAGATTCGATACTTGTATCCAGCCAGGGCACGTCTGTAAGCAACCTTTTGAAATTCCGTATTTGATACCTGTATCTAGCCAGGGCATATCTGTGAGTAACTGATTGTAGATTCGACACCCGTATCCAGCCAGGGCATGTCTGCGTGAAGAGTTTAGAGATTCGATTCCTGTATCCAGCCAGGGCATATCTGTAGACGACCAATTCCATATTCGATTCCTGTATCCAGCCAGGGCATATCTGTAGACGACTAATTCCAGATTCAATTTCTGTATCCAGCCAGGGCATATATGTAGACGACTAATTCCGGATTCGATACCTGTATCTAGCCAGGGCATATCTGTGAGTAACTAATTGTAGATTCGACACCTGTATCCATCCAGGGCATGTCTGCATGAAGAGTTTAGAGATTCGATTCCTGTATCCAGCCAGGGCATATCTGTAGACGACTAATTCTGGATTTGATTCCTGTATCTAGCCAGGGCATATCTGTGAGTAACTGATTGTAGATTCGATACCTGTATCCAGCCAGGGCATGTCTGCATGAAAAGATTAGAGATTCAATTCCTATATCCAGCCAGGGCATGTCTGTAGACGACCAATTCGAGATTCGATTCCTGTATCTAGCCAGGGCATATCTGTGAGTAACTGATTGTATATTCGATACTTGTATCCAACCAGGGCATATCTGCATGAAGAGTTTAGAGATTCGATACCTGTATCCAGCCAGGGCACGTCTGTAAGCAACCTTTTGAAGTTCAAGATTCGATACCTGTATCTAGCCAGGGCATATCTGTGAGCGATTGATTGTAGATTCGATACCTGTATCTAGCCAGGGCATATCTGCATGAAGAGTTTGAAGATCAACACCTGTAACAGGCCAGGAAACCATCTTTCTTTCTCAAATACGCAAGTTCTCGCTAAGGAATCTCTTACGCGATCGACACCTCCTATGACATCTATAAGCCCATCTCCACAACTATCCAGCACATTTCCAAATGGCATCTATAAGCCCATTCCCGACAAGGTTCTGTCACATCTCCAAATGGCATCTATAAGCCCATCCTCCTATCCACCATCTCTCCAAATGGCATCTGTAAGCCCATTCCCGCTGTCACTCTGCTGATATTCCACTATGTGAGTGCAAATTTCTGGGCACTCTAGTGTTCAATCATCTTCCACCTTCGGATCACGAAAGGCACGCAAGCCAATCTACATCCTCAGGTCTAAGAAGATTGAACAGGGGCAATTGTTGTACCCCAAAATTTTCCCTCCCATATTCTTCAAAGTTTTGACAAGCATCATCTAAATTTGCTCAAGTCTACTCAAGGGTTGCACAGTCAAACCATCCTCCTAAGCCAGTCAAAATTAAGGTTTTGTTTCTTGCAAGGAAGTTGAGGTTTTCAAGGACTCAATCAAGTCCCATAGGCCTATACACATTTTCAAGCATCTACATGTCAAGTTTCAAGACTCACAGCATCAAGTTGCACAGTCAAAAACCCTAATTGCTTCACAATCAACTGCAGGGGAAAAATGGTCATTTTACAGTCAAAAGTCAAAAATTTTGGTCAACATCTTATTTTGAAGCCACAATCATCATTTGATCAAGTCTTGATCATGATTCCACAAGCATGGCTCAAAAATCATCAAGATGCCAAAAGTTTCTATTTTGGGACAGTTGAAAAGTCAACTGTAACTTGACCAAGGCATAACTTTTTCATGGTTCATCAGAAAAATCCCATCCAATGCTCATTTTGAAGGGGAGGACATTTCCTACAACTCATCTTCACATTCCAAATCCAAGAAATGCTCTCACAAAAAGTTATCAATTTCTACATTATAGGTCAATTTCAAAAGTCAACAAAAAGGCATTTTAAGTCAAAGACCATAACTTGAGATTGGTAAATCAAAATGACATGGGACCAAAGGCATTGGTTAGAGGACTTCAAGACCTTTCCAAAATGTCCAAGAACATGTTCATATGATCAAAATTGAGCAAGATATGCATTGGAGAAGTTGGGAAAGTTTTGGGAATTTGCAAAAATCAACTTTGCCTAAAACACCTTGTTTTTGCTAATGGGCCTCAAACTCTTTCTTGAAACATTGTCCAAGGCCTATGCACGACCCATTGAGCTTAAATTGATTTATTTTCTTATTTTTAATTAATTAATTGAATTTTTATTAATATTAATTCATTTAATTCATTTAATTGTAGGAAAATTCAAAAGATATTATTTTCAAATCTTTTGTGGAGAAAATATGACCAACACATGCTGAAGATTTCGTTTGCCAATCAAGGGGACCAAAATATCCAATTTTAGCAAGTTTTATCAATCAAAAATGTGCAAAAATATTTAATTGAAATCAAAGATGCAAAACATGATTTCATGGATTCTTGGACAAAGATTGAACCCTAAATCCATTCTACTATAAGAGCATAACCAAACCCTAAAGCCTTGGAGGTGCAAAAACTGCTGCAAGAACCATAGCCAAATTCCAAAAATTCAAAGAAAGCTTGAAACTGTTTTTCATATTGCAGACCAATTCAAAGCCTTAGAACGATTCCAATACATTGTTGGGACACTCAGGAACACATTGCAATCAAAAACAAGCCTCAAAGCTCAAGAACACGCCCAAACAGAATCACGGTTTGCTCACTCTTTTCCATAATCGAAACTCAAGTTTTATGCATCATTAACATGTTATGATTCTTGCTTTGCATTGCTAACATCATTCTTAGGCTAATGGTACAGATTAATTGTATTATGGTGCCCTAAAACGAAAACTGCCATTAAAGAAATCTAAGGTTTTGAAGCTTTGATTTTAGGGCTTTCTTGACCAAGCAAAATTAGAACCTCCCATGCCCATGGTTGAAACCGACTGAACGTGACGAATACAATGGACACCTCGCGCCATATTTATATGGCTTGGATTTCTATTCGCTATTATTGACGGTTTCACTTTGTGGGGTTTAAAACCCCCGCTAACTGCTTTTGTTTTACAGGGAAAAAAGGAAGAAGACGATTACATGTGGATGTGTGATTGGCTGGTTTGAATAAATAACGCGCGTTTCATTTATTTCCCAGCATAATTATTTGTTTTCATACATTAATTTCATTGTCCATTATTATAACAAAAGCGTGCAGTTGGCTTAGTGGAAGAGGACGTGTCTGGCAATCAATGGGACCTGGGTTCGATTCCCAGTTCCACCCAAATCTCAATATTATTATTTCTAATATATTCTAATGCAGCGCTTTCCATGTATTCCACCATGCAACCTCACAAACCAGCTTGCCATGTGGCCATGATCATCAATCCAAAGGCCAGAAGGTGATGAACACCATGTTCTCAGGTCAAAGCCAGCGTGGATAACCAGGAAAGTCAAACGTGGCTTTGTGCTTAATGGGCCAGACTTGCATTTTTCACCTCCATCCTTGGGTCAACACCCCCACTGGTTTTATTACTCTTTTTATTTTCTTTTCTTTTATAATTTCTTTTTATTAATTATTAGTATTATTATTATCTAATTAATAAATTAAGATTTTTCATAGTAAATTCAGAGAATAAAAATTGTAAATATTTTTATTAATTATTAATTTCACTTTATTAATTATTTTTGTAAATAAAATACTAACAAATTAATTAGTTTAATTAGTTAATTTTAACATTTTTTACAATAAATAAAACAAACTTAGACTTAGGGTTTTCTTAATTTTTAATTTCTTTTTATTTTATTTTCATTAAAACATAAAAAACATAAAAAACATTTTTTTCTTTTTTAATTAAATAATTAATTAGTACTAGGTTTAATATTTTAATTAAATTGCAAAAAGGACAAGACTTAAATTCTTTATTTCTCAAAAGGGTCAAAACCCTAAGGACGTCCCGATTAAATTTCTTTCGCGCATTATCATTATTTTTTATTATTTATGTATCTGTTCAAAGGATGTAATAGTTAATTAGGTTTTACCGCTTTCTTTTATTTTCCGCATTTATTTCCAAAACTGGTTTTTGTTTTTGGCGATGTATAGACCCGCGCCTTGTAATAGCGTAGATTCATATTTCCGCACTTTATTTTCCGCACTCTTAACTGTTAATATGCATGAAAGACTTGTATGAAAATTAAAAACAATCTGTAGCTCACAAATGCATGTTCAAAGATAAACATTAACTGAAACAACACACAAGCACATGCCACTCCTAGGGTACGCCTCATTGGTTGCCTCGAACGTGGTCGTCAAGTATAGGGTGTTTTAGAGGTCGCCCTCCTGTCTAAGATCCAGTTGCCTCAAAACGGTTGCCTCGGATAAAAAAAAAGGGATCTAGGACATTAGGGTTACTTCTAAGGTGTCCTACTATTGCTTCGGTGACCACACATGTCCCTTATAATCGAATTGACCCGAAAAACTCCAACGACGGTGCTACCTACTTCTCAATAGTGGGATAGTACTGTCTAAAGGACATTTACACAGCTTAATTCCTTAGAGTAGGTAGATTTCTCCTGGGTACTTGCTCTTTCAAACAAACAAAAACAACTTTTCGCACCTACACTTTCAAAGGTTTTCAAACAAATTTTTCATACACTCTTGAGGACAGATACAAGAGTTACTTAGAAATTTTTCAAACGAAAATTTTTCAAAACCCACACACACTTGAAAAGCAAACAATTTTTTTGAAAACATAAGAGCAAGTACCTAAGAGCCCGTGGATAACCACGGATAGAAAGGGTGCTAACACCTTCCCTTTCTATAAATCTACCTCCCGAACCGAGATACATTCTCAAAGAAGGAATTTTGCTGTGGTTTTGTCCTTTCCATGTTGGAGAACATAAAAGACGGTGGCGACTCTTGCTTACCGCGACATTTCGCAAACCAGCTTAAAAAACAGTCAGTTCTATTTCCACCGATCACACCTGGATTCGACCAGATAATGGTATGAGACATCGTGAAGCCTGGATTACGACCAAATATCGGTAAAAGACACTAAAGCATGGATTACGACCAGATAATAGTGAGGGACACTATGAAGCTTGGATTTCGACCAAATAGTAGTTCACCTGGCCAATTACTATGAAGCCAGGAGTCGACCAGATATTAGTAGGCCTTAAAATCAAATGGAAGCCCGGATGCGACTGGATAACCACTTGATTTCTTCTGAAGCCTGGATTTCGACCAGATAAGAAGTGAGGTATTGTGAAACCTGGATTCGACCAGATAGCAGTACAAGACACCATGAAGCCTGGATTAGACCAGATAATGGTATGAAACATCGTGAGGCCTGGATTATGACCAGATAGCGGTACAAGATATTGTGAAGCTTGGATTTCGACCAAATAGCAGTTTACCTGGACAATTACTAAGAAGCCCAGAGTCGACCGGATATTAGTGTCCCCTAAGTTCAAGTTCAAGCCCGGATGCGACCGGATGACAATTGAATTCCTTCTGAAGCCTGGATTACGACCAAATAAGAATTGAGAAATTGCGAAGCTTGGATTACGACTGAATAGCAAGTTTAATCTCATCTCCCCGTTAATCACTGTAAATCCTGAAGCACGGCCAGATAGCAGTCGATCTTATCACTATGAAGCCTGGATCACGACCAGATAGTAGTTCATTTTCACCTCTTCGACCTAGAGACGATTCCCCAGTAGAATAACGGATGACCAAAGCTCCTAAAATTCAACTTTTACCAAGACAGAGACCAACGTTCCCCAGCGGAATCCTCCTCAACAACAGGTATACAAGCTCTCGCTAAGGAATCTCTTATGCGATCGACACTCCTTCGGATGGCATCTTTAAGCCCATCTTCTGTCATCAGTCTCTAAATGGCATCTATAAGCCCATTCCCGACATCACAAGACGAATACCACTTCATGCGAGTGCATATTTCTGGGCACTCTAGTGTTCAATCATCTTCCACCTTCAGATCACGAAAGGCAGAAAAGCCAATCTAAATCTTCAGGTTTAAGAAGATTGAACAGGGGCAGCTGTTGTACCCCAAAATTTTCCCTCCCATATTTCTCAATACATTTCAGGTGAGGTCCTCAAATTGCTTAAGGAAGTCCAAGGGTTGACCAGACAAACTCTCTCCTAAGGCAGTCTACCTCAAATTAGGGTTTCATGTTGCATCAAGATACTTGAGTCCAAGGGATACCAAATGCTCACCATTGTCCTAATATGTTCTCAATATTGTCCATGTCAAGTTTCAAGCCTTGCAGAGGAAGTTTAATCAATTAATTGCTCAAAGGCCTGAAAATCGACTGTGTTAGGGCAAAAGTCAATTGTGGCCCACATACAGTCAAACTTCAATATTTTTGATCAACATACTCATTTTGAAGTATTATTCATCATTTGATCAAGGGTTGATCATGATGCATCGAGGATTGCTCACAGTTCATCAAAACCCAAAAGTTGCTAAATTAGGGTTTTGTAGGAAAAGTCAACTCAACTTTGACCAAGCATAACTTTCTCATACTTTATGAGAAATGACCCATCCAAAGCTCATTTTGTATAGGATGCAATGCTCTACAATCCATCTTCAGCTCCCAAGTTCAAAATATGCACTCACAAGAAGTTATGAATTTGGACATTATAGGTCATTTTGAAAAGTTAACAAAAACACCTTTTTTGTCAAAGCCTCATACATGAACATGGAAGACTCAATTGAGATTAGACCAAAAGTTTTGCTTATAGGACATCTAAAGCTTTCTAAAAAGTCTAAGAACACCTTCAAAGATTCAAAATTGAAGAAGTTATGCATTGGTGAAGTTGACCTTTTTTGCAAAATTGCCAAAAGTCAAAAGTGCCTCAAATTGCAATTTTTGCTAAATGGGCCTAACATTTTGCACTTGTTTTGAGTTGGTAGCATGGTCCACGAGCCCTAGATCTTCCCATTTGTCTTTATCTTATTTTTCCTATTTATTTTTATTTTTATTACAATTAAATAAATTTAAATCAAAACAAATCATGAAAAAATCCAAATCATTGAAACCTCAAGATCTTGTGCACATTTCAGGTCCTATATCCAGCTAGCAAGTGAATCAATTCGTGCAAGGCATAGGTGGGCACAAAAAGATTGATTTTGGCCTATTTTGGAAATATTTTCAAGTGAATCAAATCAAGATCACAAATCATAATTGGAAAAGATTGAGATCATATTTGTAAACCTAATTCATCCCTTGGTATATAGTAAACATTGGTAGCCAGAAAGAACAAGGTTTTAGAGGCGCACGAAGGAAGAACAAAACTTGAAAAATTCACCAAAAAGTGCTGACTTGATTTCACACTTCCAGGCATTTACAAGGCTCCCTAACCATCCCATTCACTTCCTGGGAGTGCAAGGAAGCCATAGCAATCAGAAACAATGATCCTCACGCGCTAGAACTCACTGTAAGTGGTTCACGGTTTGCTCTTATTTCCAAAATCGAATCTTGTTATTTTGGCATCTTCATCATGTTTTAAGAGTATATTTGTAACCCCTGGCATGTTTGCAAGCTAACAACATCATTTAATTGCATTTTTGGAAGCTATATCAGAATCCACCATTGCTAGGGTTCTTGGTCTTGTTTTACGGTCTTTTTACACAGGTAAAATTGGGCCACAAGAAGGGCACCATCATGCTCAGCAGGCCAAGGCGATTCCATTCATGGCATTAGATTTTGTTTATCGTGCATGTACTTGATTTTGAGATATGCAGGGTTTGTAGTGACGAACATTTGTCTGTAGGTAAAGGTTATTAAACCTTTTAGCCACGGAGAGAGGACAGGGATGATGGCGTGGCATCACCCTACTCACCCATTTGAATCTACGCGCAGAATAATGTTTATTTTGAATGTTTTTCATATTACTAATTATTATTATTTGATATACAACATAAGCGCGCAGCTCAGTTGGTGAAGAGGTATTGGAAAAAGCTACAAGACCTGGGTTAGAATCCCAAGTCCCCCATATTCTTCAATAATATTTTTCTTTGTGTAATCACGTGCTTGTACAGGCCAAGACTCCACCATGTGCCATCAGCATGCCACCACTAGATCTGAAGTAGATTTAATCCAAAGGGCATCACGTGATGAACCATCATACAGCCCAGTCAACGCATAGCACTGGAACGTGGAAGTCAATATGGGTCAGAATTGTTTGGGCCCAGAAGCTACTATCCACACCCCACCAATTATTGATTTCAGGCCCATTTTCTTTTACTCTTCTTTTTATATTTTCTTAATTAATTCATTTAATTTATTTTTACTAACACCAAATTAATTCTTTTTTTATAAAAAACCATAAAAATCAATTTTCATCCAATTATATCTAGGTTATTTTTTATCAAAAAATTAATTTAATTAATTAATTTAATTTTAAGGTAACTTTAATTCTTTTGTAAATAAATTAAAACAAGTTAGAAATTAGGGTTTGGTTTAATTTAAATTCTATTTTATTTTTCCTTAAAAAATAACAAAACACAAAAATAGGTCGAAATGTAAATTATTTTCTTTAATTTAATTTAATTAGTAATTTTGTACATATTTAATTCAAACCTTTATTTTCTTAAATAATCAAAAACAATCACAAAAATAATTTTTTTCTTTTAATTAGGTTAGACGGGGTCAAAACCCTATTTCTCTCTCGTTCTCGATTCATCGCGCTTATTTATTTTTACCATATTGATGTAATTGCTCACAAGATGTAATAGATTAATTAGGACTTTTTACTTTCATTTATCATTTTTTTACGGGTTGTTTTTGGCTATGTAATTAATACCCGAAGCCTTGTAATAGCGTAGCTTATTTTCTGCATTTTAATTTTCCGCAAATATTAACTGTTAGATGTATGAATATTAGGGATGCATGACAAGAATGTATGTAAACTTTAAAACGGTTAGCAAACCCTAAATGTGCAAAGATAATAACTCGAAATTAAATCATTCGCACATGCGCACTCCTAGAATATACTCTCACTTCGGTTGCCTTCGGTAAGCGATCATTAAGTATATGGTATTTTAGTGGTCGCACTTTAGTCTCAAAGATCAAAGTTGCCTCGGAATTGTTGCCTCGAATATTGATCTTAAGACATTAGAATTATTATTAAGACGTCCTAACATTGCTTTAGTGATCGTACATCCCTTTTGAATTGACCCTTTAAAACTCCAACGACGGTGCTACCTACTCACTAATAGTAGGATATCGCTGTCTAAAGGAAACGAACATAGAACAATTCTTTGTTTGAGTAGGTAGATGCTAGTAGATACTTGCTCAGAACAAACAAACTTTTCCATACTTACACTCTTTTCAAACAAAGTTTTCAAAAACACTTCGTAACACTCTTGAAGATAGAAGCAAGGGTTAAATCGAAGTCAAACAAAAACTTTTTCAAATCAAATACACAGAAGCAATTTTAAAAATAATGAGTAAGTACCTAAGAGCCCGTGGAAAACCACGTATAGAAAGGGTGCTAATACCTTCCCTTTCTATAATCTACCCCCCGTACTCAAAATATCGAAAAAGGAATTTTTCTGTGCTTTTTTTCCTTTCCAATTGAATAAAATAAAATTCGGTGGCGACTCTTGCTTACCGCGACATTTTGCAAAACACAAACGCAAAACGCAAACCAGCATTTCAAAACAGTCCCGGTTCTGGCCACCGTATCACAGTGATGAACTAAATTAACCTTGCCATGCCATTTATTCCAAAACAAATCCAATGATGAGGTTTGAACTTCTCAAGCTTTATTGACTAGGGCATGGAAATAAACTCATGAACCCATGGGGGGGACTTGTTGAATCTCATGGCCTTTACCTACATGGATAACAAGGAAGACAAACAAACATTGCACTTTATTTAATTAAAAGAAGAAATAAAGACAAAAATATTCATGATCATAAAAGAACATAAGTCAAGGTGCTTGGTAATTCCTCAAAAGGGTAAAGCTAAATGTAGTGAGGGGAACCAAGAACCCTAGTGTGATCTTGTTGTGAATGAATCAACATGTATGATAAAGGGAACTTAGGAGCAAAAATTGGGGTACAACAGCTTCCCTTATTTAAGTTTCTTCTATCCGGAGGTATGAAGGTTAAAAATCTTCGTGTCGATGCGATCGAAGATACTTAAATATAAAACAAACCCTATTTTTGGCCCTAAGATGCCATGCAAATGTTTATGATCATGAATGCATATGAACAGGACCAAAGAGATGCAAAACACCACTGGGGATGTAACAATAATAAAGAAACAAGAGAGAGACCCGACCAGGAAAATAAATCACTGGTGGATTAAAAGACCTGACTCAGAGAGGATGGTAAAATGGTCAAAGGATACGCCATCTTCTACCGAAGGCGAAGCTACCGACGTTCACTAAAGATGGAGAGAAAGATAACAAACATCGACGTTCACTGCCAATGTCCTACCAACTTTCACTGAAGGTAGAGAGAAAAGAAATATCATAGCAGTGTCGTTCACTGATGATGAACTACCAACGTTCACTGAGGGTAGCAAAAAGATAACAAACATCGACGTTCACTGCTGACGTCCTACCAACTTTCACTGAAGGTAGAAAGAGAATATATCATAGCATCGCCGTTCACTAACGATGAACTACCAACTTTCACTGAGGGTAGCAAAAAGATAACAAACATCGACGTTCACTGCCGACGTCCTACCAACTTTCACTGAAGGTAGACAGAGAATATATCATAGCATCGCCGTTCACTGACGATCAACTATCAACGTTCACTGAGGGTAGAAAACAGATAACAATCACCAACTTTCACTGAAGGTAGAAAGAGAATATATCATATCACCTCCGTTCACTGACGATGAACTACCAACGTTCACTGAGGGTAGCAAAAAGATAACAATCACCAACTTTCACTGAAGGTGACCTACCAACTTTCACTGAAGGTAGAGAGAAAATATATCATAGCACCGTCGTTCAGTGAGGATGAACTACCAACGTTCACTAAGGGTAGAAAAAAGATAACAAGTTTCCCCAAGATTCTGGCGTTTCACCTAGAACGGGTCTCAACTCCTTCTTTAACCAAGGCACTCCGCCTGGAAAGGATGATACATAAGTTGTCTCAAATAAAGAGACTTCCATTTGCAAAGATTTCACAATGAGTTGTTTCTGTGATATTGAAAGTATTATCATTCGTTGGCATAATCTGTCGACAAACTGCGAACTATTCACTCATAGAGGAGATAGCAAGAAGTTATGTCGACTTTTACAAGGAAGCATAAGTTGCTCAAATAAAGAGTCCTGCTACTTCTTGTCATGGAAGATAAAAAAGGAATGACTTTTTGGGAAAGAGGTATGACTTCCTGGGGAGATGCCATGATATTCTTGCTGAGGAGATAAAGTCTTATCGTGCAAAATAAATTCACCAACCAAAGCTTGAATTTTTCAGAAATCCAAAGTAAATAATATTGCCGTGGAACCACAGATTCAAACTAGAAATAAACTGGAATGAAACAGTCAACCAGAATACATCCTTTGAGAAATAAACTCAAGAGGGAAAACCAAATCCATCCAAACAAGGAGTTGTACCGGAAGGCTAAAGCAAAAATCTTCCATGAGGGACAACTCAGTGGAGAAATTGAAAGAATATACGCTT
This sequence comes from Vicia faba, assembly GCA_948472305.1. Lineage (NCBI taxonomy): Eukaryota > Viridiplantae > Streptophyta > Magnoliopsida > Fabales > Fabaceae > Vicia > Vicia faba. The sequence goes on along the minus strand of OX451736.1, from coordinate 65,355,071 downwards.
TCTACTTAAGGCCAACACTCTATTGAAAAGAGGACAATGTAACTCTGCAACACATGGTGATATGTCAACAAAAATATTAACAAAGGTCAATGAACAATGATTTTCCAATTTTAGCTATGCATGATGTATGTATGAATGTATGAGTGTTATCGTGTGTATGCTGACAAAACAAATATACAACATTGGGAATAACCAGGCAAAACAACCTCGGGAACTAACAACACTCGGCTAAACTTCATCCAAGATGATCATTCCAAGAAAAAGTAAATGCCAGTTGAGGAAACAAAACCTATTTTCTGCTTTAACTTTACTGGGGAGAAACATAATCCAGAGGTAGACAAATCAAAGTGATAAAAAAATTACAGATATAGGGATATAACATCCTTCTTCAGGCTTCACCGGGGAAACAAGTTTTTTTCAAAAGTAACATTCCTACTGGAGATTGCAAAACCAGTCTTAAGTAAAGCAGACTGACACCAAAACATCCAAACATTCACTGGGGAATTCAGGCCTACTTTATTGGCGAGGTTAACACCACATCCACAACACGTCCTTCACCTAGAGAAACTAGGGACCTGCGTTCTTCAAGAGTGGTTATGATACCAACTTCTCTGGAAAAAGAATTTCTATTAGGCCAAACGAAAACTTCACTGGAGAAATCTCGGACTGATACTTCACATCATGAAAAATCAGAAAAGAGGACAAATGAATCCAAACTTGGTCGAGGATACCATAGTCATAAACCCAATACGGTGAATCATTTTGAATAAACTTTCTAAGGGGAACACAAAAATTCTCTAAACAACTGTAGTTTGTCCATTCCTGGGATCACCATTTTTGTTGTCATTGTTTCATCACAAATCTCAAAGTAAAAGCAAATTGTAAATTCCTTTTTGAAAAATCGATTTCATTATTTAATCTTTTGCTTTGAAATTTATTATCAATAATAAACAGAGTCTTTGCAAGCTAAATAAAATAAAGAATACGAAGAATTGGGTGAAAGCTCAAATTTCATTAATAGAATGGAAGTCTGCGAATGGCGAGATCGTAGATGATTACAAAGTTTGGAAAATGGTAATATATATATATAATGGGAAAGATACATTGAGATACAATGACCGCTATCCCCTCTAACAACTTTTGAAATCCTGATCAGCAGCTTCTGTTGAAGTATGGTGAGGATCCGAGTAGATTGTTGCTTCAACAATCAAGTCTTGTCTGACGTAGTTACTTGCCAAGAAAGTCCCTAACTTTTTCCTAAGATGCCCTTGTGGGTTTTCAACTTAGCGGGAATTTTTTTCTGTTTATGTCTCTAACTTTTTCCTAGACCGCCCTTTCGGGTTTTCGGCCTACCGAGACGCTCCTTTTTTCCTAAGCCGCCCTTTCGGGTTTTCAACTTAGCAAGTTGTTCTTTTATTTCTTTAGGCGGAGTATTTCTTGACTGCGTCAGCATTCATGGGACGTGGGAATTCCTCGCCATCCATAGTTTCAAGAATTAATGCACCGCCAGAGAAGGCTTTCTTGACAACATATGGGCCTTCAAAATTGAGAGTCCACTTGCCCCTAGAATCAGCGTTGAAAGACATGATCTTCCTGAGCACAAGGTCGCCTTCTCTGAATTCACGAGGCTTGACCTTTTTATCAAAAGCTTTCTTCATTCTTTTCTGATATAACTTCCCATGACATAAAGTTGTCATCCTCTTCTCCTCAATCAAATTCAATTGGTCAAACCTGTTTTGGACCCATTCAGCCTCTGTCAATTTGGTTTCCATTATCACGCGCAACAAGGGAATCTCAACCTCGACAGGGAGTACAACTTCCATTCCATACACCAGGGAGAACGGGGTGGCTCCTGTTGAAGTGTAGACAGATGTTCGATATCCATGTAGAGCAAAAGGGAGAATTTCATGCCAATCCTTATAAGTAACAACCATTTTCTAGACAATTCTCTTGATATTCTTATTAGCGGCTTCAACAGCCCCATTCATCTTTGGCCTGTATGGAGATGAATTGTGATGGACAATATTGAATTCGTCATAAATTTCAGTCATCATTTTGTTGTTCAAATTCGAGCCATTGTCAGTGATAATTCTTCTCGGCACACCATACCGACATATAAGGTTATTCTTAATGAAGCGCACAACCAACTGCTTAGTAACATTGGCATACGAAGTAGCCTCCACCCATTTGGTGAAGTAGTCAATTGCTACCAAGATAAAATGGTTCCCATTCGAAGCTTTGGGTTCTATCATCCCAATCATGTTAATACCCCACATAGAGAAAGGCCACGGGGAGGAAATCACATTGAGAAGTGTCGGAGGCACATGGACCTTGTCTGCATAAATCTGGCATTTATGGCACTTCTTTGCAAATTTGTAACAGTCAGACTCCATTGTCAGCCAATAATAACATGCCCTTAGCATCTTTTTAGCCATCAAATGTCCATTGGCATGAGTGCCAAATGAACCTTCATGAGTCTCATGCATCAACATGTTTGCTTCGTGTCTATCCATGCATCTGAGCAAGACCATGTCATAATTTCTCTTGTATAACACATTTTCACTGAGGAAGAAACTTCCTGCCAATCTTCTTAATGTCTTTCTATCTTTCTTCGACGCACTAATCGGGTATTCCTGAGTCTGAAGAAAATGCTTAATATCATAATACCAAGGTTTTTCATTTTCTACCTCCTCTGTCGTAAACACATGAGCGGGCCTATCCAAATGTTGAACCATAATTTGGGGTATATCGTTCCATGTATTCACTTGGTACATAGAAGCCAGAGTTGCCAGAGCATCCGCCATTTGATTTTCATCTCTAGGAATGTGATGGCATTCAACTTTATCGAAGAAGGGTAACAATCTTATAGCATAATCTTTGTAAGGGATCAAGCCGGGGTGACGAGTATCCCATTCTCCTTTAATCTGATTTATTACCAAATCTGAATCACCATACAGATCTAGAATTTTAATTCTGAGATCAATAGCTTCTTCGAGACCCATGAAGAAACTGCCTGCCAATCTTCTTAATGTCTTTCTATCTTTCTTCGACGCACCAATCGGGTATTCCTGAGTCTGAAGAAAATGCTTAATATCATAATACCAAGGTTTTTCATCTGCTACCTCCTCTGTCGTAAACACATGAGCGGGCCTATCCAAACATTGAACCATAATTCAGGGTATATCGTTCCAAGTATTCACTTGGTACATAGAAGCCATAGTTTCCAGAGCATCCTCCATTTGATTTTCATCTCTAAGAATGTGATGGAATTCAACTTTATCGAAGAAGGGTAACAATCTTCTATCATAATCTTTGTAAGGGATCAAGCCGGGGTGACGAGTATCCCATTCTCCTTTAATCTGATTTATTACCAAAGCTGAATCACCATACACATATAGAATTTTAATTCTGAGATCAATAGCTTCTTCGAGACCTATGATGCAAGCCTCGTATTCTGCCATATTGTTAGTACAATCGAATGTTAACCTTGCAGTAAAAGGAATGTGCGATCCACGAGGAGTGACGATCACAACACCAATTCCTTTACCATAAGCATTCACAGCTCCATCGAATATCATACTCCAACGAGATTCAGAGTCAGGACCTTCCTCAGGCAATGGTTCATCACAATCCTTCACTTTCAGGAACATCACATCCTCATCGGGGAATTCATATTCTACAGACTGGTGATCCTCCACTGGTTGGTGAGCAAGATAATTTGCCAACACACTGCTTTTAATAGCCTTTTGATTGCGGTATTCGATATCATATTCAGATAACATCATCTGCCAGCGGGAAATTCTCCCAGTAAGAGCAGGCTTTTCAAAACTGTACTTAATTGGATCCATTTTGGAGATCAACCAAGTAGTGTGATTCAACATATACTTCCGCAACCGCTTTGCCGCCCAGGCCAAAGCACAACATGTATTTTCTAGCATGGAATACCGCGACTCACAGTCAGTGAATTTTTTATTGAGATAATAAATGGCGAACTCCTTCTTCCCTGTTTCATCCTGTTGTCCCATAGTACAACCCATGGATTTATCTAACACTGTCAGATACATAATCAACGGTCTTCCTTCTACAGGAGGGAGCAAGATAGGAGGTTCTAGCAGATATTCTTTAATACTTTCAAATTCCCTTTGGCAATCATCCGTCCACACACAACCTTGATCTTTCTTTAACAACTTAAAGATCAGTTCACATGTTGCAGTCATTTCGGAAATGAATCTGGAAATATAATTCAAACACCCAAGGAAACCTCTGACTTGCTTTTCAGTTCTTGGCGCTGGAATCTCTTGAATTGCCTTGACTTTATCAGGGTCAACTTCAATTCCTTTGTGGCTAACAATGAAACCCAACAATTTCCCTGATTGAACACCGAAGGTGCATTTATATAGATTCAAGCAGAGACGATACTTCCTCAAACACTGAAACAACTTCAACAAATCTGTTACATGCCCTTCTTCATTCTGGTATTTGGCAATCATATCATCAATATATAATTTGATTTCCTTGTGCATTATATCATGGAATAGGGTTGTCATAGCCCTCTGGTATGTTGCACCAGCGTTCTTCAACCCGAAGGGCATCACTCTGTAACAGAATGTTCCCCAGGGTGTGATAAACGTTGTTTTTTCCATGTCCTCTAGAGCCATTCTTATTTGATTATACCCGCAAAATCCGTCCATGAACGAGAATACTTTGAATTTTGTTATGCTATCCACTAACATATCAATGTGTGGCAATGGAAAATCATCTTTTAGACTAGCTTTATTTAGATCTCTGTAATCTACGCACATGCGGACTTTTCCGTCTTTTTTAGGTACTGGGAAAATATTGGCAATCCATTGAGGATACACTGACGTCACAAGAAAACCAACATTAATCTGCTTTAGAACCTCCTCTTTGATTTTTACTGCCATATCAGGGTGAGTTCTTCTTAACTTCTGTTTGATTGGCGGACATTCTGGCTTCAACGGCAAACAGTGCTCTACGATATATGTATCTAGACCAGGCATATCTTGGTAAGACTAAGCAAAAATATCCACATACTCTTTCAACAGTTCAATCAACCTTCTCTTCACATCAGGATGCAGCAATGCTCCAACCTTGACTTCCTTCAGATCTTCTTCTGAACCCAAATCGATCACTTCCAATGGCTCTTTATATGGCTGGATGGTATTTTCCTTGTGCTCAAGCAACCGTGAGACCTCTTCTGGAATCTCATCATAATCTTCTTCTTCAGCCCCATACACAGGACATTCAAAGTTGGGAGAGGGTGCAGGGTTATTGTATTCAACGGGTTTTTTAATTAATCTGCACATATGATTTGTGATTGTTTTTAGAGACTGACACATATAACAAGTGATCATGCAGATTGAATTTCAGTTATTATTTATTTTGAAAAGGTTTTTTTTTTCTGATTACCATTTTCCAAGAAAAAGCAGAAAATAAAGACACAATTTGGGAAACAAAGACAACTTTTATTATTGATTTTAAAAATCACAGCAAACTGATAAACCCTACAACATTAATACTTCCACCTTGGGCAGGGTGAATGCTTTTTTTCAAAAAGATTAACAAAACAAATTACTTTGAAACATGTATGTAAGAGGGAACATCAATGGTGATCCAGTTCTGAACCCTAACTCTGTGCGCCACATAATTCGGCATTTCCTGCTCTGCTTCATCTTCCACAACGGTATTGATCCCGGAAACAGTTGGATGAAGATAACCCCCGCTACGGAAAATGTCTTGATATTTGCCTGCAGCAGACTTCAGCTTCATTCTCTTACCTTTGTCATTCTTCAAAGAGAACCCCAAGCCGGCTCTGTTCTTGTTCACAGGTGGTTCCACGATCTGTCTCCGTACCTCACTATGACCATTACGCACAACCTGCTGCGCATCCTTTAACAAAACCATGGAATTATCATTTCCTCTTATGTTGTCAATGGATAAGGCTTGGAACTGGGTTCCAACAGCAGCTTCATTCGCTTCTACAATGTTGAAAGAGGACAAATGAGATATCAACAATGCTTGCTCCCCATTTATGATCACTACTTTCCCTTCACGTACAAACTTTAGCTTCTGGTGTAAATTTGAAGTGACAGCCCCTGCTTCATGTATCCATGGTCGTCCCAACAAAAAACTATAAGCAGGAATAATCTCCATGACCTGGAAAGTTATCTGAAACAAATGTGGTCCTATATGAATAGGCAAGTCCACTTCACCGATGACAGATTTCCTTGACCCATCAAACGCTTTCACAATGATGCCACTAGGGTGCATAGGCGTTCCTTGATATTTCAACTTCATAAGTGTACTCCTCGGTATAACATTCAATGCAGATCCATTATTAATCAGCACATTGGATAGTGAATCATTCTTGCAGTTCATAGAGATGTGGAGGGCCAGGTTGTGATTCCTTCATCTGGTAGTTTGTCAACGCAGAAACTCAAGTTATTACACGACGTAATGTTTCTTACTACGCTGCTGAATTGGTCTATTGGAATATCACTCTCCACAAAAGCTTGGTCCAGTACCCTCATCAAGGATTCTCTGTGAGCAGATGAGTTCATCAATAAAGCCAAGATAGATATTTTTGAAGGAGTCTGCAGTAGCTGATCTATAATTTTGTAGTTGCTCATCTTGATTATCTTAAAAATATCATCCACTACTTTCTCTAACGTAGCACCGCTAGTCTCACCCGAAGCCTTCTTGGGTTCAACGTTCTCAGCAATTTTCTTTCCATCACCAACATCTCTTCGAACAACTAGCACAAACACACGACCACTGCGGGTCACCCTGCTATTTTCAGTTATATTTCCAACATCAGGCATTGGTTGAATGGGAACCTCCACTCCATCCTCTAAGACTGTAGCGTTATATTTGTAAGGCACAGCCTTATCTGACTTGTAGGGAATAGGACCCGACAAACTAATCACCAATGGGGTGATAGCTGGCTTGCTATGATACTCAACTTCAAAATGGGCGGATGCACCAAAACAAGGAATAATGACGTTTACCCCTTCTTTAATATAATCAGTCACTAATAAGTCATTTCTGGAAAAACAAGTCTTCGTCTGAAGAGAAATACTCATCTGTAGAGGCATACTCTTCATTGGACTCTTCTTCAGTCAAACAAACCTCAACCATATCAACTTCATGGTAATCATCCCTCTGACTTGTGACCTTGATAGTTCCATTGTCTAACAACAACTGAACACCCTTCTTCACGATTGAACATCCTCGGGAATCTCGACAGCAAACTAGGCAAGATCCATATTGGTGTTCCACCTGACCAGCTGTTGTACCCCAAAATTTGCCCTCATATTTTTCCACAGGAAATCATAAGCTTCGGGCTTTTCCTGATTTTTCAGACTGGTTCAAGAATCGATCAAACAGACTTTTCTCGTCAGTCAAAATTAGGGTTTTCACTGGTTTTAAAGCAGCTCAGGCAAATTGTTAAGGTTTGGTTGATTTGATTCAGGTTTTGATCAGGCGGACGTTTCTTTGACATTTAATCAAGAACTAGGGTTTTCGCGCGCACATTTCTCAGAAAGATTTAATTCTACGGTGTTTTTCAATTTATTCTGAGATGTGGACTGAAGCATTTGGATTAAGTTCGCAGTGTTTTATTAAAGTCAGTAAAAGGAAAAGACATTTGGGCATGTGTGATTTGATAGTGCATTGCTTTGATTATTCAAGATGTCGGACGTTTATGGATTATTTATTATTCTGAGTTAAAATGGTTGGAATTTATTTTCAATTATTATAATTTGAGAATTATAAATAATAAAATAAACAATTGAGAAGAAGAAAAGGAATTAATTGATAAAAAATAGATTTTATTCATCTTTAATTTATTTGTTACAATTATTATTTAAATACAGTATTCATTTACGAAGTATTTACAATGATAATTTTACAGACAATTAAAATTGAAATAAAACTATCCTAAGAAAATTCCTAAGTCTTCATCTTCCGTCCATTGCTCCAATGCTCCATTGAATTTTATCTGCAAAAACAAGAAACAAAAGAAAAGTCAATTGCAGATAAAATAAATAAAAGGCAAACAGTTAATTTGGGTTCATCATTAAAGGCAACTGGCCGGAATCAGTTCGCCCTCTCTGCAAATCACGAGATTTCTCCCGGTTCACAGAGAGGGATGAAAAATGCTTGCAAAAGAATAAAGTATGAAGATGCACAAAAATTAAATTGCACAAATTCAAAGTTTGTCAAAAAGCTGCATAAGTCCAAAAGTCTCCAACAGCATGTACAACTATAAAAGTTCAAACTGAACTACAAAGTTCCAAATTCAAACTTTCCACAAGCTGCCAAAAAGCTGTCCAAAGGATGTCAAGATACGAAAGTACAAGATACTGTCACAAGGGAGCAAAATGCTGTCAAAAGAAGATATGGAAAGATATCAAGAAGACATAAAGTGCAGAGAAAACATGTATTGCAAGCAAGCAAATTTCATATATCATCATTTTTCCAGCAGTGCCTTTTCAGAACATAAGGACAAATAAGCAATATTTAATGCTTAAAACTGTCAAGAGAGAGAGGAGAGAGAGTGAAAGAAGTACAGGCTTATTGGCTTTAGGCTTGGGAAAGAAAGATATAAAACAGAACGAATAAAACAGTACAGGGGGCAAAAAAAAATCACAAAACAAAAAGATAACTCAGAGCAAGCCAAGGCCTGAAGCTAAAACTTCATCCAACCCTGTACCCTAAAACATCTTGCAAACCTGCACAAACCAGGACCTTCAAACAACCTGAAGCATTAGGCTTCAAACCTAAAGCTTTCATCTGTTAACCTGCATAACTACAAACAAATATGCATTCAAAAACCATAGTTCCGAACCCCTCAAAAGCCTAAAGCTTAACCAACTGATAAGCCTCAACCTGTAAACAAGGCCAAGCCCCCTAACCTGTAATCCAACAACACAAACTGTCCAGGCCTTAAGCCTTTCAAGTTTAACAACCATAACCTGCAATCAAAACAAGTCCTCAACCTGCTGAAACCTTTCAATAACCACTCAAACATCAAAACGACTATCAAGCCAAAAGCCTTTAACCTGTAAACTCACCAAAAGGCCAAGATGGCAAGCCTAAGCAACAACCACAACCTGCTAAAGCTTCAAAACCAAAGCCAAAAAACCTCGTGCCTGTCTGGGCCTAAAAGCCTTCACCCATCAATCTCAAGCATACAAAGACAACCAAAATAAAGCTTCAAAATCGTACCAAGCCCAGATCTATCCAAGCCTAAGCATTCAAGGCAACTCCAAACCCTCAGAACATTGTCATCACTGGGTTAATCATCAAGGCAACCAAACACAGGACAAGCATTTCAAGGCATCAAGCTAAAGCATACGGAGCATGTAAGCGAGGCCAAAATACAAGAAGAAGAAAGAAGTGACAAAAGCTAGGTTCTCAAGATCATCATCAAACCCTAATAAAAGACAACGATACAACCCAGGTTTTCCAGCATCACCAAGCCTCGCCTCCGGCCGCCTGAGCACTTCCAAGCTCCATCTCTCCTCCATCTCCAGAAGATAAAGGTAGTATAACCTCTTTCCCTTCATTTCGTACACCTCAACAGAAACCACAATAACCAAGCTTAAAGTCAGAATCCAAAACGAAAAATAAGCATGCAAAAAATGTAAAAACATATAAAGCGTCAAAATCAAACCTATTTTTTTGTAAGGCCACTGTGCTCGAACTATGGAGGAAAGAGAGATAGATGGTGGCGCTGGTAGCTAGGCGTGGGAGGTTTTCGTTCAGGAATCAATGGCCCTGGACTTGAGAGATGAACGGAAGTGAAGACGAAAACGGCGCACCTCTGTTACAAACCCTAAGTTTTCTCCAAATGAATAAACTTTGACAAACCCTAAAAATAATTGTGAGAAGCATCTTGGGCCTTGCCCTCCAATCACGCAAAAACCCATTTGTTTTCCTGAATGCACCCCCCCCCCCCCCCCCCTCATGTCCATTCTGATTAAGCCCTTTAGGCCCATTCCCTTTCTTTACTTAAGCTAACCTTTTTTACTTATCCTTTTTTCTACAATTTAAACTAACCTAATCTTATTTGTAAATAAAAATTACCTTAATTCTTTTTTATTATAAAACTTTCTTTTACATGAACTTTAAGTTTAATTAGATTAATAGATTTTTACCTTAATTTTCTTATATATATATATATATATATATATATATATATATATATATATATATATATATATATATATATATATATATATATATATATATATATATATATATATATATATATATATATATATATATATATATATATATATATATATATATATATATATATATATATATATATATATATATATATATATATATATATATATATATATATATATATATATATATATATATATATATATATATAAATCTCTTTATACACAAAATTACTAATTAAAGTACATTAATACATAAGAAACACTTTTCTTTAATATAAGACGTTGATGTTTAGAATTTGAACATTTTTCTTTTCTTAAAATTTTCTTATTTGTAAATATTAAACAAAATATAAGAATACAAAATACATAACAAATACTTAATAATACATTTAAGTACACATTTCTCAACTTGTAAATAAATTACACATACACTTACACTTACATATACACAATACACTTACATTGATACATTATACATTTGCTTATTGCTGTACATTTGATACATATTACATTTGATCGCAACTCGATTTGATTGTAATTATTTAAGTCTCATCTCCATTTGTGAATTTGTACCCCCACTCCCGGATACTATTTGTAATAGCGTAGACTTTAAATTCCCGCAATTTATCGCTTTCAAATATACCATGGTTAGACCTAGTGTTTGTATGTACATAAAATTAAACGCTAGATAACCTAATACAAGACAAATACATGAACTCAATACACAATCACACTTGCACCCCCTAGGGTAATCCCACATGTTGCCTTCCAAAATGGGCCATGCTTGCACGTCGAGTTTCTTTGGCAAAATAATTCAAATGATCATAAGTCCCTCGATGACGCTTTCGAAAGTTGCCTATCAAAATGATCATAGTCCCTTCAAGCAAAATTGCCAAAGACACTTGGCACCATTGCATTCATGGTCCATACGATGACCCGCGCCCGTCCCGTTAAACATCCCAAACGCAAGATTGTCCACCAAATACAATGGTGGAACAAAATTGTTAAAAAGGGTTAAAACATGAGAAAAACCTTTGAGTAAATTTAGTGGTAGACAAAACTCTTAGTTACTTGATCAACTTGCAAAAACACTTGCCTACTTTTCAAAACCACACTCCACAAACACTTTCAAAACAAACTCTCAAAAACATTTGAAACATCTTTTCGAAAAGATACACACCTTCGTATATACTCAAACACGAGTCATTACAACGGTTGCCGAAACAGAGGCGTCTATTTCAAAAAAATTTCAAAACACACACACACACACCATTTTCAAGCAATCAAAAATCAAAGGCAAGTGATCTAAAAACCAAGTAACTAAGAGCCCATGGATAACCATGGATGAAAAGGGTGCTAATACCTTCCCTTTTCATAATCTACCCCCCGAACCCACGAAACATCTCAAAAGGTTTTTCCTGTGCTTTTTAACCTTTCCTTTAGGATAAAATAAAAAGTCGGTGGCGACTCTTGCTAAACCGAACAAGTGCGAATACAAACGCAAAAACTCAAGTCAGTTCTCCCGCTGTAACACAGAACTGGCGACTCTGCTGGGGACAATTTTAAAAGTGGGGTTACCTTAGGGTTTAGATCACCTTTACATTCTTGCTTTGATTGCTTTGATTGCCTTATCTTTTGGGTTCTTGTTTGGGTTTGTTGTAAATCCCACACCCGGATTTGGGGCACCTTTTTAGGTAAATAGCAAAAAAACTGTGAGGGAACTGTGTGGGGTATACCGACATGGTTGAAGCAATAAGTTATGTTAGTGTGACATATTTGTGAGTACCGGTAACCCTTGAGTTCAGTCAAGGAGAGTACGGGGCCGCTGAGTGATGTCGTAAAGCACTAACGAACTCTTAGAACCTTAATTGACCATCCTAGCCTTTTTAGGGGTAGTGAGATGACCGACTTTGGTGCAGTCCGAAGTTGGTAGATACTCGATACTACACTCAAGGAGGGTTATTTTCTTGGAATATTTCGGTCGCCAGTTAAGTGGCTAAACCGAAACAATGAACACAGAAAATAATCCAGTGATATTGAGCTCCTTAGAACCCGGTTTCTATTTTAGGACAGGATGAGCCAACTAACTTCAAGAGGGTACTTACCTACAACCCCATGCAAGCCTAAACCTAAGGACTTGTTTGCTTTGTGTAAATATGTTTGTCTGTATATACACTCACTTGCTTTTGCATGCATGTACATAACATCATGACATCATACCATAGCATTTTCAATAACCTTTTCAAGGATCTCGAGGGTTCTTTTGATGCAGGGTTACGTTGAACCAGACGTCTACCAAAAGGCAAGAGGTTTCTACTCTAAACAAAATTCCAATCAAAGATCAAGTGCAACAACTTGAATCAGTGGCTATGACCCACTCGACATGGTGAGCTTGATTCTCGTGGAAAGACCTCCACCAGTGAACAGTTCTCCAATCAAAGATCAAGTGCAACAACTTGAATCAGTGGCTATGACCCACTCGACATGGTGAGCTTGATTCTCGTGGAAAGACCTCCACCAGTGCACAGTTATCCAATCAAAGATCAAGTGCAACAACTTGAATCAGTGGCTATGACCCACTTGACATGGTGAGCTTGATTCTCGTGGAAAGACATCCACCAGTGCACAGTTCTCCAATCAAAGATCAAGTGCAACAGCTTGAATCAGTGGCTATGACCCACTTGACATGGTGAGCTTGATTCTCGTGGAAAGACATCCACCGGTGCAAAGTTCTCCGATCCAAGATCAAAGTTCAACCTCTAACATTCTCTTGTGTTTACCCCAAGAGATCCTTGAAAGCATGCATCCACATATCATGCATCGCATCTTGACGATCTTTCCTTTTTCAGGTTTCCTTACTCTCCTGCTGTTTATTTCAGTAAGAGATGGCTCTAGAAAGGTCTATCAAAGACATCCAAGACCAGACTGCTCAGCTGCAGGAAATGTTCCTGAACTTGTCTCTGGGGCAAGAAGAAATGAAAGCTCTCCTCACAAAGGGCTTGGAGAATTCAAACAGTGCCAGGAGTGACCAGTTGGAAGCACTGTAGTTTGATTTGGCAACATTGAGGATCCAAGTGATGGGACAGTTGGTGGGCCAGATGGCTCTCGTCCAAGACTTGTCTCAAAGACAAGAGGAACTCAGAGTTCTCGTCCGCCAACTGCTTCAAAACAACCAACTAGGGCAAACATCTGAGGTTGAGGAGCAAGTCACCGCTCAACCTCCATCCAATCAAGAAGACAAGGGGAAGGCTCCTTTGCTTGCTTCAGGGTCACAAGCCCAGCAACAACCTCGCCAGCGTCAACGGGGTAATCGGCGTAAACAAGAAACGCCAGGAAGACAGTTCACGGAGACTGATATACCATCATCCTTCATACTGAAGCGCCTGTTGGAGGTCAACCTGCTTACTTTAAGGGATCCTCCTCGGAAGCTCAATACCTCCGTCCTAACTATCGTCCCGACGCATTTTGTGTTTACCACTCCTACAGCCCGGGACATGAAACTGATGACTGTTGGGCCTTGAAGAACAAGATTCAAGATCTGATCGACATTGGAGTGCTGGAATTCATGCCAGACGGCGAGATGAAAATCTTCCGTTAAGAAGTTCTCCACTTGAAATGACAAAGCTCAAGCTGAAAGACTTTTGCTTCATTTGAATTTTCAAAGTTGTAATTTCTTTTGTTTTCAAACAATTAATTGTTGATGTTAAACTCTGTTCCATTAATGCATTGCATATGTTTGTCTTGAGTTCATCCATTCGTTTTCACTACTCTTATGCTTTCTTCATGATATTTAACTCTTGATAAAAAGCTGCAAGCCTTTAGAGGGAGGATGACGAAACAATACCGTAATCTCACGTAGTATGCTTTTGAACGGACCTTGCTGATTATGTACAGGCATTTCTTTCAATTCCCAAACACTGGAGTTATAAGGAAGATAATCCCTAGTCAACCCCTTCGAGCCAAAGAAGTAGGAGTTTTCTGTTCTAAACAAATTGAAACCTTTGATTTAAACCTGGGGTAGGGTAGTCTCTCAGTTAATTCAAAAAGGTGCGCATTGAAGTCGCAAACTCTCAGTTCGTAATACAGCGAACGATATCAAAAAGGGAAAAGCATTCCTTTGGAATCAAAAGACAGTGATGGTTCCTCATCTCATAGGCAGTCATTACCTCTCAAAAGAGAAAATCCTACCAAGCCAAAACCTGTAAAGGAGGCTTAAGAAAGCTGGGGCATCCCGCTGACTGTAATCTCGAAAACAGGAACAGTCAGGCAAAAGTTAGGGATAACAAATCAAAAGAAAGAGGTCATTACAAATCCTCAACAACATGAAAAAATGTTGCAAAAGAAGATGATGACTGTCTTCCAAAATTCAACTGGTGAACCATCACCCAAAAGTCGTTCCAAACTCGAATAGAGTTCGACGCACAATTAACTGAGCTTAGGATTGAAGAACATCACAAAGAGCGGGTGGGTACAAATATACTTTGAGCCTTTATCCTTTGTTTCTTAAACCGTGAACCAAGCCACGTTACAACCCTTCAAAAGTCCTAATTGAAGCATGAGTTAGTTCGAAAGCGTACTGTTACAAAAGGTATCCTGACTCCTGTAAGGCTTTGCTCTAAAAATCTTGTGTTGAATTTGTCTTACAAAAAGTTTTCTGCTAAAAAATGCATTTTAAAAAAAAAAAACTTCGAGACAAACATAAAATTTGCATTGCTTAAATATCACTGTTCGCATTTGGCTATTTGTTTGACAGCGGAGGAATTCACACAACGAATATCCGATGAACGAAATCTCTCTCAGTGAACCAAAATCACTTCCAAAAGGATGACACTTCCATTGACAAATCTCATATCAACAAGGGGGAAAGACATGTCACTATCCAATTAACCTGGGATAGTCCAGTCAAGATTTCAACAAATCTTTCAAAGTTCAATTAACCTGGGGCAGTCCAATCAAGATTTCAGCAAATCTCTCAAAAGTTCAGTGAACTTGGGGCAAGTCTCCTTCATCATCACTTGGGGCATTCGAATGTCAAACTCAAGGTTGTTCAAAATTTCTTCATCACCTGCTGGAAGTTACGATCAACATCAAAGATTCCTTCATCACCTGTCGGAAGTTACGGTCGTCAAAGATCAAATTCTCACAAAATTCAAGTTATGAAGCCCGGATTTGACCGGATAGTATCTTGATCTCTACAGCACATTGTGAAGACCGGACTACGACCGAATAACAGTGTCAGACTACCGCAAAGCTTGGATTACGACCAGATAGTGGGATTTCCTGAATTCAAGTTATGAAGCCCGGATTTGACCGGATAGTATCTTGATCTCTACAGCATATTGTGAAGACCGGACTACAACCGGATAACAGTGTCAGACTACCGCAAAGCTTGGATTACGACCAGATAGTGGGATTTCCTGAATTCAAGTTATGAAGCCCAGATTTGACCGGATAGTATCTTGATCTCTACAGCACATTGTGAAGATCGGACTACGACCGGATAACAGTGTCAGACTACCGCAAAGCTTGGATTACGACCAGATAGTGGGATTTCCAAAATTCAAGTTATGAAGCCCAGATTTGCCCGGATAGTATCTTGATCTCTACAGCACATTGTGAAGACCAGAATACGACCGGATAACAGTGTCAGACTACCGCAAAGCCTGGATTGCAACCAGATAGTGGTATCCTCTCAGAGCAAGCTATGAAACCCGAATTCGACCGGATAATAGTTTAATCCCCAACAAGTTATTGTGAAGCCTGGATTTTCGACCAGATAGCAATACAAGTCTCTGTGAAGCCTGGATTATGACCAGACAACAGTCAAGAATACTACGAAGCCTGGAGTCGACCAGATAGTGGTATATCTTCAACACAAGTCGTGAAGCCCGGATTTGACCGGATAACATCTTAGCAAGCTATTGTGAAGCCTGGACTATGACCAGATAGCAATACAAATTTCTGTGAAGCCTGGATTACGACCAGATAACAGTTAACCCTCAAGAATGAAGACTCTCATCCTTAAAACCTCAGAAGATTGGTATACTCCCAGTTTCTGACCGTTAACAGCATGAAGATTCTCATCATCTCAGAAGATTGGTATACTCCCAATTTCTGACACTCAAGAGTGAAGACTCTCATCCTTAAAACCTCAGAAGATTGGTATACTCCCAGTTTCTGACCGTTAACAGAATGAAGATTCTCATCACCTCAGAAGATTGGTATACTCCCAATTTCTGACCCCTAACAAAATCAAGATCATCACCTTCCCAGTGTCCAATCTAGAGATAGTTTCAGATGTGACCCAAGATTTGGCAACATTCCGATACTTATTCCAGATTCATTCAGATGCAGTTTTACACAGACTCATCATCAGGAAACCCTACATCGGTTCCTTCTCAAATTCAGATGCGGTTTTACACGGACTCATCATCAAGAAACCTTACACAAGATCCCAGATCAATGCCTTAAGCAACCAAAAGATTCTTGCGATCCACAACGAAGCTAAAACTTCCAACTATCAATCCCTAAGCAGAATGAAGACTCTCATTCTCAGCTCCTCACAGGATATTTGAATATTCTCCAGTGAAGATCCCCTCTAGACAGGAATCCCTAGTAGATTGGCATACAACCCAAGCTCCTGATTCCCCAACAGCGGTCCCAGGACTTCTTATCCTCAACGATCAAAATATTCTTGCCCTCCCCTGCAGCAGTCAAGAATTAACTTTTCTCGGCAGCAGTCAAGATTCTTTTATCTCCAGCCATCCAGGATTCATCTATCCTCAGCAAGACAGCTCATCAGCTTACATGCGCATTCATCATATTCATAAACATTGATATAACATACATTGCATCATGCATCATGACATTGCACACAACTAACTCTTTACCTTTTCAGGAAAGATCAGTCAACAGACAAAGATCTTCATCTTCCGAGATTCTTTCTAGAAATAGTTCAGATGTGACTCAGACATGGCGACATTCTGATACTTATTCCAGATTCATTCAGATGCAGTTTTACATGGACTCATCATCAGGAAACCCTACACCGGTTCCTTCTCCACTTCTCAACTTTTGAAAATAGTTTACGGACGCTTCCCAACAACGGATGCTGCTCTATTGCTTATTCAACTTCAAGATTTCTGAAAACAGATCACGGTTTCTCCAGTAACGGATGTTAACCTATCGCTTGTTCAGATTCTTCAACTTCTGAAAACAGTTTACGGATTCTCCAAACACGGATGTCAATCTATTGCTTGTTCAGACCCCCAGTTCAGAGACGCTCCAAAACAAGGATACCTTTCTGATACTCGTCCACTCACACAGGACATGCAGTTCAACATTCCCAGATGGCATCTATAAGCCCATTGTTGTACCCTAAAATTTGCCCTCCCATATTCCTCAAGAAATTGCCAAGTCAAAGCTTCAAAATTCCCCAAGGGTTGCACAGTGCAAGAGCCTCCTAAGCAGTCAAAACTAGGGTTTATGTTCTGATCAAGAAAATGAAGTTTCCAAAGGTCCAATCAAGTCTCACATGCCTACAAGTATGGTCAAGCATCCTCATATCAAGTTTCAAGGCATTCAGCTCAAAATTGCACAGTCAAAAACCCTAATTGTACTACAGTCAACTGTAGGGGCAAAATGGTCATTTGACAGTCAAAAGTTCAAATTTTTGGTCAACATATCATTTTGAAGCCACAAACATCATTTTATCAATGCTTGATCATGATTCTCAAAGCTTGGCTAAAAAATCATCAAGATGCAAAAGTTTCCTTATTTGGACAGCTGAAAAAGTCAACTGAAATTGACCAGGGCATAACTTTCACATGGATTATCAGAAAAATTCCATCCAAAGCTCATTTTGAATAGAAAGACATTTCCTACAACTCATCTTCATACTTCAAGTCCACGAAATGCTCTCACAAAAAGTTATCAATTTCAACATTATAGGTCATTTTCAAAAGTCAACAAAAAGGGACTTTAAGTCGAAGGCCATAACTTGAGATTGGTAAATCCAAATGACATGGGACCAAAGGCATTGGTTATAGGACTCAAAGACCTTTCCAAAATGTCCAAGAACATGAGCAAAGCTTAAAAATTGAGCAAGTTATGCCTTGTGGAAGTTGGGAAATTTTTGGATATTTTGAAAAGTCAACATTGATTCAAATGACCTAAAATGGCTAATGGGCCCATTTTTCTTCCATAATTCATCATCCATGGCATGTGCACGACCACTTGGCCCAAAGGGAAGTTTTTATTCATTTTTTATTTATTTATTTGGATTTTTATTAATAATAATTCATTTAAATTAAAATAAATACATGAAAAATGCTAACCTAAGTTTTTTCAATCTTTTTGTGCATGTTTTATCCTCAATAATTCGTGCGTATCTCAATATAGAAAGATTTGGATTGAATTGATCTTAATTGATACAAAAGCACATGGAAAATATTTGGTTAAAGATCTTGAAAATCAAATTTCCAAAAACCATGAATGCATTGGATTTGTTCTATTTTTCTTGACCTAATTGACTCAATACAAAAGCCAAAACACAAACCTAATCTCAAGACCCTGGAAGCTGCGCAGAAAACCATTATCAAACTTGAAAATTTGGCAAGAAACTAAAAATCTGAAAACCACTTTCTAGGACGATTCAAGGCACAATTCTCATCTCATTAGCTTCCTCAAGCATCACTGAACGATTTCCAATCAATAGCATTCATCAAAACCTCAAGAATAGGTATACAGAACCTGAAATATCTCATGAAAAATTCATAATCGTGGTTTAAAATCTATGCATTTTCATGGCATTTTAATTATTGATTCATATTCCTTATGTTATTCTGAAACTAACCCATGCGTTTGATTGAGTTTTTGCAAGCCATAGACGATTCTACCATTGTCAATTTCTAGGGTTTACAGGACCTTGGAATTAGGGCTTTTGAAACAAAGAAAAATTGGCCTTCAAGACCCATACCATTAGAATCAGCGCGCCTGGACGATCTTGAACCCACCCTCGCGCTCAATTTATGAGCGTCAGAGGGCCATTCGCTATTTTCTCGTATCTCACATATGGCAACGTTTACAAAACCGTTGCTAGTTTGTTATATGTTTCAGGAAAATAAAACACGCGAAGAAGATGAATTCGTGGCAAGATGTGATAGGTCGGTTTGAAATTCGCGCGCAGAATCAACTAAAGCCTTTGTTTTCTTTTATATTATTTGTTCGTTATTATATATTAACATGTACAACTTGGTTCAGCTGGTAAGCGTTGTGTGTGTTAACGTCCAAGACCTGGGTTCGAGCCCCAGGTCTTCATTGTTTCAATATTATTTTTCCATTTACAATCATATGCAGATTCAATACCAAGGACCATCATGCACCTTCCAGATCCAATGTCCACGCGTCCAACCTCATCCATCCAAGGGCCAGGAATTAGGGAGCATGGTAGGCTACAGTCAACGTGCTACATGCTAGTGAAAAAGTCCAACAAGGCCAAGGTCATTGGGCCTGAATTACTAAGGCCAAACCTCCTATTTGGGGACTACCACCCCCCAAGGTTTGCTATGTTTTTACTTATTTTTTTCTAATTATGTTTGTTTAATTAATTAATTATTTTCACAAAAATATAAAAAACCCATAAAAATCAGAAAAGAGAAAAAATAATAAAATATTTTATTTTGTAGTATTTTCATAAATAAATTTGCATGTAAATAAAATTAGTTTTAAATTAGGTGTTAACTTTAATTCTTTTAATAATAAATAAAAAACAGAGAATTAGGTTTGATTAAATTTTATTCCTTTTTATTTTTCTTTTATAATAATTAAAATAACTAAATATTTATTTTCATAAATTAAATTGCATGTAAAAATTAGGTTTAAAATTAGGTTAGAATTCAATGTTTTTCTTAATAAATTAAAATAAAATAGAATTAGGGTTAGCGTTTAACTTCAATTAATTTTTTTCTATTAAATCTTAAAATACTAAAAATACAAAAAAACAAGTTCTTTCTTAATTTTAATTAATCAATTCCATGTAATTTAATTTTGCAAAAGGGTCCAACGCCCTCGCTTCGATTTAATTTCGCATATTATTTTATTCCGTTTAAATATTCATGTATCTCTCCCAAAGCCTTGTAAATAATTGCTCGCATTTTTAATTCTTTTACTTTCTTTATTTTTTCTGTCAAATCGGGTTCGAGAAACTTTTGGCGATGTGGACCCGCGCCATTTGTAATAGCTTTAGATTTACTTTTCCCGCAAATAGCTTAACTGTTAAACAAAGCATGAAAGACTGTATGGACAAAATAAAAACAAACGTTAGATCACCAATAACATGACAAAAGACAAAAATAAATGAAAATGACACACGAATCGCACACACCACCCCTAGGGTACGCCTCACTGTTGCCTTTCCTCGAAAGGTGATCGTCGAGTAGAGGATGTCTTAGTAAGTCCTCATGATCCGGGAACCTGGCATGAGGGTAGCTTCTAAGGTGTCTTCCCATTGCTCCGGTGATCACCATGTCCCGAACCTCGAATTGACCCGAACACCTCCAACGGTGGTGCTACCTACCTCTCAATAGTGGGATGGCACTACTTTAAAGGACATTTACACAGACGAATTCCTTAGGGTAGGTAGACGACTCTAGATACTTGCTCTAAATTTCAAAACAAAACAAAATACTTTTCACACCAACACATTTTCAAAAAGCTTTCGAAAGCATTTTTCAAACACTCTTGAGGACCGATACAAGAGTCGAACTGGAATTTTCAAAGAAACTTTTTAAACCCACAGTTGAAAAGCAAACAAACCATTTTTGAAAACACAATGAGCAAGTATCTAAGAGCCCATGGATAACCATGGATAGAAAGGGTGCTAACACCTTCCCTTTCTATAACCTACCTCCCGAACCGAGAGCAATCTCTTTAAGGAATTTTTCTGTGCTTTTGTCCTTTCCATTTGGAGAAAATAAAAGACAGTGGCGACTCTTGCTTACCGCGACATTTCGCGAACCAGCGTTAAACAGTCAGTTCCAGATCCACCGATCACAGAACTGGCGACTCTGCTGGGGATTTTTAAAGTGAGGTGTACCTTAGGACTAAGATCACTGTGTTTTCAATTGTATTGACTTGCTTGCTTTACTATTGTGGGTTGCATGGGAGTTACATAGATCCTAACCCGGATCTGGGGATACCCTGTTTAGGTAGCATAAGCTGTGAGGGACCTGTCCGGCGTATACCGACATGGGTGAAGCAGTGGCTACGTTGGTGTGGCGCCTTGGTCTGTACCGATATCCCTCGTGTTGAAACGGGGAGAATATGGGTCTTCCAAGGAGTCATTAAGCACCAACAGACCTTAGAACCTTAATTGACACAACTTGGCCTTTAGAATTGTAGCAGTATGCTACGCCCATTGAGGCTAAACTCTCGTGATGGTTCTGGCCGCAAGAAAAGATTGCGATGCTGGAGTTATGACCGATTGAGGGTAGTCAATGATATTGGGATCCTCTAAGAACCCGGTTACTTTTTATTAGGACAGGTATGAACCAACAAACTGAAAGAGGGTACTACCCAGACCTCATGTTGGCCTTAAACTCTAAGGGCTTCTCTTGTGTGACTTGTGTGCCTTCGTACTTGACTACTTGCATGCTTGTTATCTATCTGACACATGAGCTTCTTGCAGGTTTTGTTTGTAGTCCTTAATTAGGACTCATAACAGGGTTTACCGAGTTTCTTGCAGGTTTTGCTTTTAGTCCTTAATTGGGACTCATGACAGGTTTTACTTGAGTTTCTTGCAGGTTTCTGTTTATAGTCCTTAATTGGGACTCATAACAGGGCTACTCACATTACCCCATGCATACCATAACATCATACCATTGCATACATCCTAACCCATTTCAAGGATCTCAAGGGCTTGTGATGCAGGTCATGATGAATCAAACATCTAGCAAGGGGGAAAAGAGGATTTATTTTCCTCTAGCCAAAGCTGTCAAGGGCTATGACCCACTTGATATGGTGAGCTCTGACTCTTGAAGAAGGTTCCCTTAACCAAGGTTGTTTGGAAATCAAAACTAGACATGATGACTAAAGTCAGGGGCTATGACCCACTGGATATGGTGAGCCTTTGACCCTTAAAGAAGAATCCTCAACAACATGGGTTTTCTTCAATCAAGCTACCGGATCCAAATGCTAACAAATTTTCTTGTTTACCCCGCGAGGTCCTTGAAAACATTGCATGCATGTCATACACATCATTGCATAACAGGTATCTTTGTTGCAGGTCACTTACCTTTCTCGCTGTTTATTTCAGCAATGGCCTTCCAACCAGATAACCAGGACCTTCTCGCTCAAGAGACCCGGTTTGGGGAAATTCTCCTGAATCTATCCAAGGGGAAGGAAGAGCTAAGGACACTTCTCATGGGGACCTTTGTCAGGAACAGTGCTGAGGATGAAGGGCTGAAACACCTACAAGCTGAGATGGATGCAATGAAAGCCCAAATGCTGGGGCAGAGGAATGCCATTCAAGGGTTAGCTCAAAGACAAGATGAGCTCCGGTTTCTCGTCAACCAACTGCTTCAGGGTAACCAACTGGGGCAAACGTCTAAGGGTAAAGAGCTAGTCATCGTTCAACCACCCTTGAGACAAGCAGACAAGGGAAAAGCTCCTCAGATGGCTTCAGTGTCACCAATTCAGTATCAACCTCGCCAGCTTCAGCCAGACAAGCCTAAAAGGCAGTTCACCAAACTCAACGTGTCACCGTCTCAAGCTTTACAACAATTGTTGAGGTTGAATCTGGTGACGGTAAGGGGCCCTCCTAGGCGTCTCAATACAACCTCCCTAAAGTACAATCCTGAGGAAAGATGTGCGTACCATTCTGACAGTCCAGGACATGACACCGACGACTGCTGGGCTTTGAAAAATAAGATTCAAGATCTGATCAATGAAAGAGCTGTGGATTTTACCCAAATGGGCCAGGCTGAATGCTCCTGCCATCCCTACAAGATGCACCAGTTGAAATAATAAGCCCTGAGACCGAAAAGACTTTTGTTCATTCGAATGTTCAAGTTGCAATTTTCTTTTGTTCAAGCATTTACTCATGTTAAAACGTTGTTATTTCATTAATGCATCGCATATGTCTGTTTTGAAACAATATATTCGTATTCACTATCCGCAAATTATTTTCATATTTTTTCTGATGTCAACTCTCAATCAATAATTCTAAGCCTCTTGAGGGAGGATGACAAAAACGGTACCACGATTCTTACAGTATGCTTTTGAACAGATCCCGCTGATGAGGTACAGGCATTATTTCAATCCCTAAACACTGGAGTTATAAGGAAGATAATCCCTCGTCAACCCCTCTGAGCCAAAGAAGTAGGAGTTTTTCTTTTCGAAATTTAAAACCCTTAATCAAAACCTGGGGCAGGGTAGTTTTCTCAGTTGATCCAAGTGCATAACAAATGGCACCAAAAAGGTCCTTACAAAATAAAGGAAGACAGTGATGGTTCCGAAGGACCATAAAGACAGGCAGTCATTATCTCAAAAAATAAAAAACCCATTAAGTCAAAACCCATGAAGGAGACTTACAAAACTGGGGCATCCCGCTGACTGTAATTCCAAAAAAAGGAAACAGTTCAGGCAAAAAAAAAAAAAGAAAGGGATAACAAAAAAATCAAAGAGGTCTTACAAACCCTCAACAAAAAAAATGACTGCCTAGTCAGAATAAATCATCAATGTCCGAACCATCACTGGAAAATCAGAGCAAAGACTCAAACAAGGTCTAACGTATGATCAACTGAGTTTAGGTTTGGAGAACATCACGAAGAGCGGGTGGGTACAAATAATTTGAGCCTTTATCCTTTGTTTCTTAAACCGTGAACCAGGCCACGATATAACCCTTAAAAGTCCTAGCTGAAGCATGGGTTAGTTCGAAAGCATACTGTTACGAAGGTATCCTGACTCCTGAAGGTTTGCTGTGAAATCTTGAGTTGACACCGCACTGTATTACAAAAAATGCATTTTCAAAATATTCAAGACAGACATAGGCTTTTGCATTCTTAAAATAACTTTGTTTGCATATGACTATTTGTTTGAACAGCAGGGAAATTCGCACGATGAACACCTTGTGAACAGAAGTACCTCCAGTCAAGGGGCACAGTAGGAGCATTGCCCAGTATCTGGGGCATGAGAAAGTACTTCCAACAGGGGCAACTCCTTACATTCTGAGAGCATGGACATAGTCGAAAAAATACTGCGCATAATCAAAGACCCGCTAGGTTGACACACCTAGGCAAAAATAAGGGCTTCCCGACGAACCAAAAGGGTTCGGGCAAAAATAAGGGATGAAAATGGAAAATATGTACACCCGGCAAGTCGAAAACCTGAAAAGGCGGCTTGGGCAAAAATGGGTATCTCGGTGGACTGAAAACCCGAAAGGGCGGTCCAGGCAAAAGTTAGGGATCAAAGCGTACGACTATGTTCCGGTGTCTCATCACTTGTCTGCCTAAAGATTTGTCAAAAGTATCCACACAGGTATCCTCTTCCCTCACCTCCGAAACAGGGGCAATAGTGAGTTATCCAGGCGATCCAATTGCTCTGTCAACCAAAGTACAAAGGAAAGATCAACATAAGGATGATTACCATCTACCTTTATAAATTCCAGATTGTGGGTTAACATCTGAAACCAAACAGGATAGTCATCCACTTAATCAAAATCATGCAACCCTACCCCGGTTCCTCCTAGAAATCTTACATGAACTTATCCCAAGTAACCTTACCCCGGTCCATCCAGAAGTTTTACACGAACTTATCCCGAAGCAACCCTACCCCGGTTCCTCCTAGAAATCTTACATGAACTTATCCCAAGTAACCTTACCCCGGTTCATCCAGAAGTTTTACACGAACTTATCCCGAAGCAACCCTACCCCGGTTCCTCCTAGAAATCTTACATGGATTTATCACAAGTAACCTAACCCCGGTTCACCAGAAGTTTTACACGAACTTATCCTACAGTAACCTAACCACGGTTCCTCCAGAAGTCTTACATGGACCTATCTCAAGATGACCTTACCGCGGTTCGTCAAGAAGTTTTACACGAACTTATCCTGCAGTAACCTAACCCCGGTTCCTCCAGAAGTCTTACATGGACCTATCTCAAGATGACCTTACCTCGGTTCGTCAAGAAGTTTTACACGAACTTATCCTGCGGCAACCTAACCCCGGTTCCCCCAGAAGTCTTACATGGATTTAGCTCAAGATAACCTCACCCCGGTTCATCAAGAAGTTTTACACGAACTTACCTCACCAGGAAACCCTACACAGGTTCTCCTTCTCCGGACGTAGTTTTACACGAACTCGACATCAAGCAACCCTACACCGGTTCCCTCTCTTCAAGATGCAATTTTACATGGACTCGTCACCCAGAAACCCTACACAGGTCCTCCCTTTCTAAAAATGAAGTTTTACACGAACTCATCATCAGAGTAACCCTACACAGGTTCCTTCTCCATTTCTGATGCGGTTTTACATGAGCTCATCAGCAGGTAACCCTACATAGGTTCCCTCTTTCAATTTACAAAATTACAGTTCAAAACTTCCCCAAGAAAGTCCAATCCAGTTCCCCAGGAAGGTTGGAATTCATATCCCCAAGCAGTAAGCTTATCCCCAGTAGATTCTGGAAGCTCATCCCTCGCAGAGCACGAACGCGTCGCCCGGCTTTATTTAAAGAGTTATTTCCTTAACAGGATATAACTGGGTTATCCTCAGCCAAAAGCCACGGAAAGATCGTCGTCAATACAGTTCTTTCTTATCCCCAGCAAGTTATCATCAACTCAGCAAAGTATCTCTCTCCCCACAGAGTATTGCTCCCCAGCATGGTCGCTAGAGCATTTTCTCCCCGCAGAATCTCCCATTTGCCAAGTTTATTCCTCAACGGAGTCATCCTCTCCTACCGGTATTCTTGCAATTATCATCCCCAGCGGAAACAAAATCTATTCTTCAGCATTAGCCCAGGATATGAATTCCTGGCACCCGTCAAGGATCTACTTTCCTAGACGAAAACATACATACATAAACATCACATACATCATTATAGCATGCATAGACGCATCATATCATACAAATCTCATTTATGTTGAGAACATCATTGCTTGATGCATATCATGCATTGCATATGACTGACCTCTACCTTTCAGGAAAGATGCAGTTAAATTCTCAATCATATCTCAAAGACTCTAAGACCTAGACCGGTTCAGTTAATCGACTCCAAAGATTTCTTATCCA
The DNA here is from genome assembly GCA_948472305.1 of Vicia faba. NCBI lineage: Eukaryota > Viridiplantae > Streptophyta > Magnoliopsida > Fabales > Fabaceae > Vicia > Vicia faba. Next base: position 65,328,570 of record OX451736.1, on the reverse strand, counting down.
GTCCAAGGCCTTCTCTAGTCCAGCTAAATCGACTCCCAACAGATTTTTCTGATGAAGACTCAGTAGAAATTATCAGGTTTCCCTTTCAGGTTATAATTTCCAATGGTTCCCTCTCCGATGGTGCGTGAGGTGATAATTAATTTCCAATGGTTCCCTCTCCGATGGTGCGTGAGGTGATAATTCCTTTCCTAATGGTTCCCTCTCCGATGGTGCATGAGGTGATAATTCCTTTCCTATGGTTCCCTCTCCGATGGTGCGTGAGGTGATAATTCCTTTCCTAATGGTTCCCTCTCTGATGGTGCGTGAGGTGATAATTCCTTTCCTAATGGTTCCCTCTCCGATGGTGCGTGAGGTGATAATTCCTTTCCTAATGGTTCCCTCTCCGACGGTGCGTGAGGTGATAACTCCTTTTGAGATTATAATTTCCTAGTGGTCCTCTCCCCGACGATTATAATACTGCGAAGGTGGTAATTCCTACCAAGATTTTCTCAACGAGCGTTGTTGAAGTTAAAGTCACCCAAGGTTCTCTTACCGTTCATGCTAAGGTAGTAACCATCCCTGGTTCATTCATCACCATTTGAAGCTCCAGATCCAGCTCCTGTAACCAGTCAGGACATATCTATATCAAGCATCTGAAATCAGCTCCTGCAACGTGTCAGGTACTCATTTTTTCTTTTGCAGGAATGCATGTTCTCGCTAAGGAATCTCTTACGCGATCAGCATCCAAGATGGCATCTATAAACCCATCCACCTTCCAGCACATCCAGATGGCATCTATAAGCCCATCATCCTACTCGTCAATCCCTAAATGGCATCTATAAGCCCATTCCATCATCACATTCCACTATGTGAGCGCAAATTTCTGGGCACTCAAGTGTTCAATCATCTTCTACCCTCGGATTACGAAAGGCACATCATCCAATCTGCATCCTCAGGTCTAAGAAGATTGAACAAGGGCAACTTTTGTACCCCAAAATTTGCCCTCCCATATTCCTCAAGAAATTGCCAAGTCAAAGCTTCAAAATTCCCCAAGGGTTGCACAGTGCAAGAGCCTCCTAAGCAGTCAAAACTAGGGTTTGTGTTCTGATCAAGAAAATGAAGTTTCCAAAGGTCCAATAAAGTCTCACATGCCTACAAGTATGGTCAAGCATCCTCATATCAAGTTTCAAGGCATTCAGCTCAAAATTGCACAGTCAAAAACCCTAATTGTACTACAGTCAACTGTAGGGGCAAAATGGTCATTTGACAGTCAAAAGTTCAAATTTTTGGTCAACATATCATTTTGAAGCCACAAACATCATTTGATCAATTCTTGATCATGATTCTCAAAGCTTGGCTAAAAAATCATCAAGATGCAAAAGTTTCCTTATTTGGACAGCTGAAAAAGTCAACTGAAATTGACCAGGGCATAACTTTCACATGGATTATCAGAAAAATTCCATCCAAAGCTCATTTTGAAGAGAAAGACATTTCCTACAACTCATCTTCATAATTCAAGTCCAAGAAATGCTCTCACAAAAAGTTATCAATTTCAACATTATAGGTCATTTTCAAAAGTCAACAAAAAGGGACTTTATGTCAAAGGCCATAACTTGAGATTGGTAACTCAAAATGACATGGGACCAAAGGAATTGGTTAGAGGACTCAAAGACCTGTCTAAAATGTCCAAGAACATGAGCAAAGCTTAAACATTGAGCAAGTTATGCCTTGTGGAAGTTGGGAAATTTTTGGATATTTTGAAAAGTCAACATTGATTCAAATGACCTAAAATGGCTAATGGGCCCATTTTTCTTCCATAATTCATCATCCATGGCATGTGCACGACCACTTGGCCCAAAGGGAAGTTTTTATTCATTTTTTTTTATTTATTTGGATTTTTATTAATAATAATTCATTTAAATTAAAATAAATACATGAAAAATGCTAACCTAAGTTTTTTCAATCTTTTTGTGCATGTTTTATCCTCAATAATTCGTGCATATCTCAATATAGAAAGATTTGGATTGAATTGATCTTAATTGATACAAAAGCACATGGAAAATATTTGGTTAAAGATCTTGAAAATCAAATTTCCAAAAACCATGAATGCATTGGATTTGTTCTATTTTTCTTGACCTAATTGACTCAATACAAAAGCCAAAACACAAACCTAATCTCAAGACCCTGGAAGCTGCACAGAAAACCATTATCAAACTTGAAAATTTGGCAAGAAACTAAAAATCTGAAAACCACTTTCTAGGACGATTCAAGGCACAATTCTCATCTCATTAGCTTCCTCAAGCATCACTGAACGATTTCCAATCAATAACATTCATCAAAACCTCAAGAATAGGTATACAGAACCTGAAATATCTCATGAAAAATTCATAATCGTGGTTTAAAATCTATGCATTTTCATGACATTTTAATTATTGATTCATATTCCTTATGCTATTCTGAAACTAACCCATGCGTTTGATTGAGTTTTTGCAAGCCATAGACGATTCTACCATTGTCAATTTCTAGGGTTTACAGGACCTTGGAATTAGGGCTTTTGAAACAAAGAAAAATTGGCCTTCAAGACCCATACCATTAGAATCAGCGCGCCTGGACGATCTTGAACCCACCCTCGCGCTCAATTTATGAGCGTCAGAGGGCCATTCGCTATTTTCTCGTATCTCACCTATGGCAACGTTTACAAAATCGTTGCTAGTTTGTTATATGTTTCAGGAAAATAAAACACGCGAAGAAGATGAATTCGTGGCAAGATGTGATAGGTCGGTTTGAAATTCGCGCGCAGAATCCACTAAAGCCTTTGTTTTCTTTTATATTATTTGTTCGTTATTATATATTAACATGTACAACTTGGTTCAGCTGGCAAGCATTGTGTGTGTTAACGTCCAAGACCTGGGTTCGAGCCCCAGGTCTTCATTGTTTCAATATTATTTTTCCATTTACAATCATATGCAGATTCAATACCAAGGACCATCATGCACCTTCCAGATCCAATGTCCACGCGTCCAACCTCATCCATCCAAGGGCCAGGAATTAGGGAGCATGGTAGGCTGCAGTCAACGTGCTACATGCTAGTGAAAAAGTCCAACAAGGCCAAGGTCATTGGGCCTGAATTATTAAGGCCAAACCTCCTATTTGGGGACTACCACCCCCCAAGGTTTGCTATGTTTTTACTTATTTTTTTCTAATTATGTTTGTTTAATTAATTAATTATTTTCACAAAAATATAAAAAACCCATAAAAATCAGAAAAGAGAAAAAATAATAAAATATTTTATTTTGTAGTATTTTCATAAATAAATTTGCATGTAAATAAAATTAGTTTTAAATTAGGTGTTAACTTTAATTCTTTTAATAATAAATAAAAAACATAGAATTAGGTTTGATTAAATTTTATTCCTTTTTATTTTTCTTTTATAATAATTAAAATAACTAAATATTTATTTTCATAAATTAAATTGCATGTAAAAATTAGGTTTAAAATTAGGTTAGAATTCAATGTTTTTCTTAATAAATTAAAATAAAATAGAATTAGGGTTAGCGTTTAACTTCAATTAATTTTTTTCTATTAAATCTTAAAATACTAAAAATACAAAAAAACAAGTTCTTTCTTAATTTTAATTAATCAATTCCATGTAATTTAATTTTGCAAAAGGGTCCAACGCCCTCGCTTCGATTTAATTTCGCATATTATTTTATTCCGTTTAAATATTCATGTATCTATCCCAAAGCCTTGTAAATAATTGCTCGCATTTTTAATTCTTTTACTTTCTTTATTTTTTCTGTCAAATCGGGTTCGAGAAACTTTTGGCGATGTGGACCCGCGCCATTTGTAATAGCTTTAGATTTACTTTCCCCGCAAATAGCTTAACTGTTAAACAAAGCATGAAAGACTGTATGGACAAAATAAAAACAAACGTTAGATCACCAATAACATGACAAAAGACAAAAATAAATGAAAACGACACACGAATCGCACACACCACCCCTAGGGTACGCCTCACTGTTGCCTTGCCTCGAAAGGTGATCGTCGAGTAGAGGATGTCTTAGTAAGTCCTCATGATCCGGGAACCTGGCATGAGGGTAGCTTCTAAGGTGTCTTCCCATTGCTCCGGTGATCACCATGTCCCGAACCTCGAATTGACCCGAACACCTCCAACGGTGGTGCTACCTACCTCTCAATGGTGGGATGGCACTACTTTAAAGGACATTTACACAGACGAATTCCTTAGGGTAGTTAGACGACTCTAGATACTTTCTCTAAATTTCAAAACAAAACAAAATACTTTTCACACCAACATATTTTCAAAAAGCTTTCGAAAGCATTTTTCAAACACTCTTGAGGACCGATACAAGAGTCGAACTGGAATTTTCAAAGAAACTTTTTAAACCCACAGTTGAAAAGCAAACAAACCATTTTTGAAAACACAATGAGCAAGTATCTAAGAGCCCATGGATAACCATGGATAGAAAGGGTGCTAACACCTTCCCTTTCTATAACCTACCTCCCGAACCGAGAGCAATCTCTTTAAGGAATTTTTCTGTGCTTTTGTCCTTTCCATTTGGAGAAAATAAAAGACGGTGGCGACTCTTGCTTACCGCGACATTTCGCGAATCAGCATTAAACAGTCAGTTCCAGATCCACCGATCACACCCATCCTCGTCAACAAACATTTCCAAATGGAATCTTTAAGCCCATTTCCAGATGGCATCTCTAAGCCCATCCCCCGACAAGATTCTGTCACATTCCAGATGGCATCTTTAAGCCATCACCAAATGGCATCTGTAAGCCCATTTACCTCTACCATCACATCACTGAGTACAAATTTTTGGGCACTCTAGTGTCCAATCTCCTTTTACCCTCGAGTCGCGAAAGGCAAACTTGCCAATCTAACTCTCCAGGTCCAAGAAGATTGAACAGGGGCAACTGTTGTACCCCAAAATTTGCCCTCATATTTTTCCACAGGAAATCATAAGCTTCGGGCTTTTCCTGATTTTTCAGACTGGTTCAAGAATCGATCAAACAGACTTTTCTCGTCAGTCAAAATTAGGGTTTTCACTGGTTTTAAAGCAGCTCAGGCAGATTGATAAGGTTTGGTTGATTTGATTCAGGTTTTGATCAGGCGGACGTTTCTTTGACATTTAATCAAGAACTAGGGTTTTCACGCGCACATTTCTCAGAAAGATTTAATTCTACGGTGTTTTTCAATTTATTCTGAGATGTGGACTAAAGCATTTGGATTAAGTTCGCAGTGTTTGATTAAAGTCAGTAAAAGGAAAAGACATTTGGGCATGTGTGATTTGACAGTGCATTGCTTTTATTATTCAAGATGTCGGACGTTTATGGATTATTTATTATTCTGAGTTAAAATGGTTGGAATTTATTTTCAATTATTATAATTTGAGAATTATAAATAATAAAATAAACAATTGAGAAGAAGAAAAGGAATTAACTGATAAAAAATAGATTTTATTCATCTTTAATTTATTTGTTACAATTATTATATAAATACAGTATTCATTTACGAAGTATTTACAATGATAATTTTACAGACAATTAAAATTGAAATAAAACTATCCTAAGAAAATTCCTAAGTCTTCATCTTCCGTCCAATGCTCCAATGCTCCATTGAATTTTATCTGCAAAAACAAGAAACAAAAGAAAAGTCAATTGCAGATAAAATAAATAAAAGGCAAACAGTTTATTTGGGTTCATCATTAAAGGCAACTGGCCGGAATCAGTTCGCCCTCTCTGCAAATCACGAGATTTCTCCCGGTTCACAGAGAGGGATGAAAAATGCTTGCAAAATAATAAAGTATGAAGATGCACAAAAATTAAATTGCACAAATTCAAAGTTTGTCAAAAAGGCTGCATAAGTCCAAAAGTCTCCAACAGCATGTACAACTATAAAAGTTCAAACTGAACTACAAAGTTCCAAATTCAAACTTTCCACAAGCTGCCAAAAAGCTGTCCAAAGGATGTCAAGATACAAAAGTACAAGATACAGTCACAAGGGAGCAAAATGCTGTCAAAAGAAGATATGGAAAGATATCAAGAAGACATAAAGTGCAGAGAAAACATGTATTGCAAGCAAGCAAATTTCATATATCATCATTTTTCCAGCAGTGCCTTTTCAGAACATAAGGACAAATAAGTAATATTTAATGCTTAAAACTGTCAAGAGAGAGAGGAGAGAGAGTGAAAGAAGTACATGCTTACTGGCTTTAGGCTTGGGAAAGAAAGATATAAAACAGAACGAATAAAACAGTACAGGGGGCAAAAAAAATCACAAAACAAAAAGATAACTCAGAGCAAGCCAAGGCCTGAAGCTAAAACTTCATCCAACCCTGTACCCTAAAACATCTTGCAAACCTGCACAAACCAGAACCTTCAAATAACCTGAAGCATCAGGCTTCAAACCTAAAGCTTTCATCTGTTAACTTGCATAACTACAAACAAATATGCATTCAAAAGCCATAGTTCCAAACCCCTCAAAAGCCTAAAGCTTAACCAACTGATAAACCTCAACCTGTAAACAAGGCCAAGCCCCCTAAACTGTAATCCAACAACACAAACTGTCCAGGCCTTAAGCCTTTCAAGTTTAACAACCATAACCTGCAATCAAAACAAGTCCTCAACCTGCTGAAACCTTTCAATAACCACTCAAACATCAAAACAACTATCAAGCCAAAAGCCTTTAACCTGTAAACTCACCAAAAGGCCAAGCTGGCAAGCCTAAGCAACAACCATAACCTGCTAAAGCTTCAAAACCAAAGTCTAAAAACCTCGTGCCTGTCTGAGCCTAAAAGCCTTCACCCATCGATCTCAAGCATACAAAGACAACCAAAATAAAGCTTCAAAATCGTACCAAGCCCAGATCTATCCAAGCCTAAGCATTCAAGGAAACTCCAAACCCTCAGAACATTGTCATCACTGGGTTAATCATCAAGGCAACCAAACACAGGACAAGCATTTCAAGGCATCAAGCTAAAGCATACGAAGCATGTAAGCGAGGCCAAAAGACAAGAAGAAGAAAGAAGTGACAAAAGCTAGGTTCTCAAGATCATCATCAAACCCTAATAAAAGACAACGATACAAACCAGGTTTTCCAGCATCACCAAGCCTCGCCTCCGGCCGCCTGAGCACCTCCAAGCTCCATCTCTCCTCCATCTCCAGAAGATAAAGGTAGTATAACCTCTTTCCCTTCATTTCGTACACCTCAACAGAAACCATAATAACCAAGCTTAAAGTCAGAATCCAAAACGAAAAATAAGCATGCAAAAAATGTAAAAACATATAAAGCGTCAAAATCAAACCTTTTTTTTTGTAAGGCCACTGTGCTCGAACTATGGAGGAAAGAGAGATAGATGGTGGTACTGGTAGCTAGGCGTGGGAGGTTTTCGTTCAGGAATCAATGGCCCTGGACTTGAGAGATGAACGGAAGTGAAGACGAAAACGGCGCACCTCTGTTACAAACCCTAAGTTTTCTCCAAATGAATAAACTTTGACAAACCCTAAAAACAATTGTGAGAAGCATCTTGGGCCTTGCCCTCCAATCACGCAAAAACCCATTTATTTTCCTGAATGCACCCCCCCTCATGTCCATTCTGATTAAGCCCTTTAGGCCCATTCCCTTTCTTTACTTAAGCTAACCTTTTTTACTTATCCTTTTTTCTACAATTTAAACTAACCTAATCTTATTTGTAAATAAAAATTACCTTAATTCTTTTTTATTATAAAACTTTCTTTTACATGAACTTTAAGTTTAATTAGATTAATAGATTTTTACCTTAATTTTCTTTTATATATATATAAATCTCTTTATACACAAAATTACTAATTAAAGTACATTAATACATAAGAAACACTTTTTTTTAATATAAGACGTTGATGTTTAGAATTTGAACATTTTTCTTTTCTTAAAATTTTCTTATTTGTAAATATTAAACAAAATATAAGAATACAAAATACATAACAAATACTTAATAATACATTTAAGTACACATTTCTCAACTTGTAAATAAATTACACATACACTTACACTTACATATACACAATACACTTACATTGATACATTATACATTTGCTTATTGCTGTACATTTGATACATATTACATTTGATCGCAATTCGATTTGGTTTTAATTATTTAAGTCTCATCCCCATTTGTGAATTTGTACCCCCACTTTCGGATACTATTTGTAATAGCGTAGACTTTAAATTCCCGCAATTTATCGCTTTCAAATATACCATGGTTAGACCTAGGGTTTGTATGTACATAAAATCAAACGCTAGATAACCTAATACAAGACAAATACATGAACTCAATACACAATCACACTTGCACCCCCTAGGGTAATCCCACATGTTGCCTTCCAAAATGGGCCATGCTTGCACGTCGAGTTTCTTTGGCAAAACAATTCAAATGATCATAAGTCCCTCGATGACGCTTTCGAAAGTTGCCTATCAAAATGATCATAGTCCCTTCAAGCAAAATTGCCAAAGACACTTGGCACCATTGCATTCATGGTCCATACGATGACCCGCTCCCGTCCCGTTAAACATCCTAAACGCAAGATTGTCCACCAAATACAATGGTGGAACAAAATTGTTAAAAAGGGTTAAAACATGAGAAAAACCTTTGAGTAAATTTAGGGGTAGACAAAACTCTTAGTTACTTGATCAACTTGCAAAAACACTTGCCTACTTTTCAAAACCACACTCCACAAACACTTTCAAAACAAACTCTCAAAAACATTTGAAACATCTTTTCGAAAAGATACACACCTTCGTATATACTCAAACACGAGTCATTACAACGGTTGCCGAAACAAAGGCGTCTATTTCAAAACATTTTCAAAACACACACACACACACACCATTTTCAAGCAATCAAAAATCAAAGGCAAGTGATCTAAAAACCAAGTAACTAAGAGCCCATGGATAACCATGGATGAAAAGGGTGCTAATACCTTCCCTTTTCATAATCTACCCCCCGAACCCACGAAACATCTCAAAATGTTTTTCCTGTGCTTTTTAACCTTTCCTTTAGGATAAAATAAAAAGTCGGTGGCGACTCTTGCTAAACCGAACAAGTGCGAATACAAACGCAAAAACTCAAGTCAGTTCTCCCGCCGTATCACACCAGCCGTATGGCAAAAGGTAGCATGCAAATGTACAAGGTCCTCATTCATATACTCTACATCAAAAATTCTGAATTCTCCAGGACATCTAGAAACCATATTCACCTCCTCTTCATACTCTTCCCTAGGTATGATTATGTGGATGAGGTCCTCATCCATCATCTCTTGCAAATCAGCCTTTATCTTGTTGCAACCTTGTATGTTTGTACTGCAAATAGCACAACCGGAATGGTCATGCGTATAATAGCTAAATTCACAGAGGTCTGCATTCATTTTTACCAAATCTCCTCTAACCATATTAATATAAAAAATTCGGAAGTTGCCTGGACAACCGGCCACCATATTCATAGCATTTACTCCCCCGTGCTTGGGTAGAGGATTATCTTTCACATTAGGTCCCATGTCCTTGAAAGATAGAACACCAAACTTTACCAATTTTTGTACCTCAGTATTCAAATGATAACAATTCTCAACATCATGCCATGGTGCTCCCTGATGAAAAGCACATGTTTGGTCTGCCTTGTAATACCAAGGCAATGGTGACGATATGGCAGGAGGTGGTTGGGTTTGAACCAACTTCTTCTGAATCAATGCCGGTAGTAGCTCTGTATAGCTCATGGGAATAAGGTCATAATTCTCCCTTCTCTGATTATACCCTTGATTCCCCTGCTGGGACGGTCTCTGATAAGCAACGGTAGTTGGAGTGGTATTCATAATGGGAGTAACTGAGGCGACTTGCTGATGACGCTGATAATTCCTTCTAGGAGTGTTTATCCTCCTTTCTTGTATAACAGCATTTGCATCTCCTTCTTTCTTCTTGGTAAACCTATAAGATGGCTTCTTCACACCTTCAGATCCTTCACTCTTCGTTAAACGGCCTTTTCTCACAGCCTCTTCTAAGCGGATACCCATTCCTACCATTTCAGTAAAGTCACTTGGCGGGCTTGCTACCATCCTCTCGTAGTAGAAAGCACCCAGCGTCTTTAAGAAAATATTAGTCATCTCCTTCTCTTCCATAGGAGGAATCACTTAGGCGACTACCTCACGCCATCTTTGTGCATATTCTTTGAATGATTCCCTATCTTTCTGAACCATGGCCCTGAGTTGATCACGGTCAGGCGCCATGTCCATGTTGTATTTGTATTGTTTGATGAATGCTTCTCCCAAGTCATTGAAAGTATGGATGTTAACACTGTCCAAACTCATAGACCACTTCAGCGCAACAACGGTCAAACTATCCTGAAAAAAGTGAATCAGCTGACGCTGATCATCAGTATAGGTATACATTCTTCTCACGTACATCACCAGATGAGAATGAGGGCAAGTGTTTCCCTTGTACTTCTCAAACTCCGGGACCTTAAACTTAGCAAGTATCTTAACATCCGGGACCAAACATAGCTCGTTCACATTCTGCCCAAATAGCTCTTTTCCCCCGAGGGCCTTCATCTCTCTCTTCATCTTGTCAAACTGCTCTTGAAAATCATCCATTCTGTCATAAAGACCCAAGTCTTCACTTGGTGGAGGGAAAGGACGACACACATCATCATTAACAAACAAAACCATATTCACCGAAGGAGGTGCAATAGGAACATGTACCACAGGAGGTGCAGGAGTAACAATAGTCTGAACAACTGGAGTATCTTGGGGACCAAGGTTGAAACCTTCAGGTGCAAAATTCTCTAGAATTCCCCATGGATAACCTTGGGGCATGCGATTCTGAACAACAGCTGGAGTAGAAGATACGGGAACAGTCGGAGCTTCAGTAGTTACCCTTGTTGGTTGAGGTTGAGCACTCGGTGGCTGATTCTGAGCAGCCACCAGAGCTTCCATCAGAGTAGTCAGATTGGCCATGCCGGCCATCAAAGCAGAAACTTCCTCCCGTAGCTCGCGATTCACTTGTTCTAAGTTGTCCATCTTCTTTTTGAAATTAGCCTGAGTGTTGTAGTGATGAGTCAGCTTGTTATTGAAGTAAAGAAGCTTGGTAAGACACCTGGATATGCATAACAAATGCAAGAAATATGTGCAATATGATGCATGATATGCAATGCACATGATTATTTTCAATTTGTTATTTAATATCTCAAGGGATTCATAGATTTATAGACAGATTGCAAACATCAAAGGAATACTGAAATTTTTTATTATAATAACTCCAAAATGGATTACAAGCTTCAATGATCCCAAGTACAAGATGAAAATAAAATCTAAAACCCTGAGAAATAGAACTGGTGGAGATCACTCTATACGCAGACGCTTCCCTGTGAGCCTGGCAATCTGAGCCTTCAACCTCTGGTTTTCCTCCGCATATCCGGTGGCAACCTCTTTCCAATCATCTGAGTAATCAGCACCCGATTGAGGCTTAGGATAAAATAAATCCCCTTACCTCTCCATAGACTCTACCGCTCGACTCTTAAGGATCTTAATCAAGTCATCTTTCTCCTTCAAATCTGCTCTATAGGAACTCTCTAAAGTTTGGAACTTGTTCTTCCAAGCATCCTTTTCCTGTTGCATCCTAACCAAAGCAAGTTGCAGCTCTTCCAAATCATCTAATAATGGAGGAGTGGTCTTCACAAATAGACCAGGCATGGGTGTCTCCCTGGTATACGACATCTTTAACTGAATAGCTCTCGATCGGACCCACTGAAGATATGGCTCCAAAGAAACAACACCCCTAGGTCCCAAATCCTTCCTACTCTTCTTATGAATGTGACGCCAGGCCTTTGCAATCTGCTCCCTAGCTTCCCTATAGTCTTCTCCTTCCTTCAGAAAGAAACTACTAAAATAAATACTATTTGGTTTATCCCTCATCGGATAACCAAGTTGTCGTCGTGCAAGAACAGGGTTATAGTTAATTCCTCCCTTTGTACCAAGAAGAGGTGCATTAGGGAAACTACCACAACTGTCAATAATCTCTATATCCTGGTAAGCTCGATGATACCAATCAATATCCGAGTGAGTAAGTTCTATGATCTTAGGAGCCCAACGGGGTCCCTTCTTGACATCCCAAAAAGCATTAGACTGAGGTATATGAGAGATAAACCATCGGTACAACAGAGGCGTGCAACAGATAATCATCCCCCCATGATAAGAATTCCGAAGATGAATAGAGTAATAAGCATCACCCAACAATGTAGGAACTGGGTTTCCGATCATGAAGATCCTTATAGCATTAATGTCAACAAACTTGTCCACATTAAGAAATAAAAACAACCCGTAAGCAAGTAGAGCAAAGGTGGCCTCAAAAGCAACTATACTCTTCATTATGGAAAATTAACGAGCTTTGTCCAATAAGAATTGATTTGGTAATCCTTTAATCCCTCCTTTAGTAGTCATATGGGCTTCCACCTCAGACTTCCCCAGATGAATCAAAGCAGCAATCTCATGTGGTTTTGGCTCACCCTCCAAACCAGTAAAAGGAACATGATCGGTAACAGGCAAATCCAATAGATAATAATACTCCTCCAGTGTAGGCATCAACTGATAGTCGGGAAAAGTAAAGCAATGATACATCGGATCATAGAACTGGACCAAGGTCGAGAGAATATCCTCCTTCATCTTCAGCTTCATGAGAGGAATAATGGATCCATATTTCTTCTGAAAGTATGCAGAACACTCGATCTCGGGAATTAGACTGATCAACTCATCTATCTTGGGATCCTTGAAACTTTATTTCCCGGTCTTTCTCTTTCCAGAATCCATGGTTAGAAAGTACCTGAGGTTTTAACAAATAGTCAACCTTTAAATCCCTTGAAATATGGTTTCTGCAAAAGATGCTTATCAGTGCATGGGTGCATGATGCAGCAATCACACACAAGCTCACACATATAGGATTCATAGGTTCAACGTCACGAGCATGAGGTCGAAGGTACTACCCATAAGGTATTGGTCTAAAAGTTATCACCTGCTGAACAAGGTTCTAGAGGTTTCCAGAGTCTACATCCTTCCTTCGGATATTACCAACTTCCCGATTAACTCGATAATTAGTAATATTCTGAAGAAAGACTCGTCCGAGCATAGTATCGCGTGACAACTATTTCCGGATTACTCCGTCATAGCTTCGCGCTACACCTAAAAGGCCAAGATGGGTTTGTTATTCTACGGTCCTCAGTTTCAGCAGGCTCCCAGGTCAAAAGCAGTACATCTTCCCGATTACTTGGTAAACTACACTACAGTCAAAGGGGCCTCCACTGAGTGGGGGATCTCATGTCTCCTTTTTTGGGATTACTCCCTCAAAGTTAACAAGACTATACCGCCTGTCCTATCTTAAAGTTTGCCCAAGTCCAGGTATAGGACTTATGAGTAATCACCAAGCACCCTGAAGACCAGGAAAATCTAGACAAACATACATATAACATATAACACACAAACAACAATAGCATATATACAGATATAAACAAAGATAAGTTTAACCCACTTAGGGATGGACCAGCAAGAGGTCAATCTTTCCCCAGTGAAGTCGCCATTTTTCTGTAGCTGTAGAAATGTTTAAGAATAAGCCATTGGATTGACTAGACTTTTACAGATCAAAATAAAAATCGCCACCGTGCTTTATTGTTTCCAAAGGAATGGGAAAAGAGCGAATAACCCAAAAAAGAGGGGGAAAGATTCAAGGTAAGGGGGTTGGTTATAAAAAGGGAAGGTATTAGCACCCTAAACATCTACGGTACTCTGCAGGAACCTCTTTGTAAAATCTGTATATTTTGGCTATAAAATGTTTTATGTAAAATAGATGATGGAGGTGGGAAAAAAAATATATTTTTTGATTTTTGCACCCGCCGCGGTTGCGAACCTTTAGTGCCTATGTACCACCTTTCGTACAATAGGGGATCAGGGTACACGTAGTTCCTCTTTTAAAAAAATTTTAAAACACAAATGTGTTGATTAATTTTATGAGATAAAACATCATCGTCATTGTCCATGTGGAAAACATACCTACTACCCACAATTATGAGAAAGGAGAATTTGCATCATCTCAAAGTGGAGGATATAGCTTGGATTTTAAAATCAACAATGCTTCACTCAACACCCAAGTGGAAAATATCTCTCTTCACTACATATTGTAGAAGTATAGTTGTTTGCATCACTACAAGGATTGACAAGAGGTCAATCTTTTGAGAAAAGTTTAAAGATAAAAGCCAAAATGGAAAGATGGTTTGAAATGAGATTGATTGACTTTTAGTCTTCTCACAAAAAATGTCAAGGTATTATTAAGTTGATTGGGGTTTATTTATGAAAATGTTTTGAAAATGCATGGACATAAGTCCAAGTTTATTATGAAAATGGTTCAAGTTTAAAAAACAAGAAGAGTTCTCAAAAGGAGGAAGAAGATTTTTGAAATTAAAGAATATGGGAGGAGAAGAAGGGACTATCCTAAAGCATAAGATAAAAGCTAGGGATAAGAGCCATCTAATCAACAAGAAGCCAATACTTGACATTATGAGCCAAGATAGAATTCTCATTCCTTGGATTGAAACCACTCAAGCAAAAAAAAACACTAGACCTCTTGAGAGAACCAAAATTTTAAGTGTATTAAGTCTTCATAAAAATTGGGCAGAGTAATGGCTGTATACGGGTGAATTCCAGATTACAAACAAAGAGTGTAATCACAAAAAAAACATGCACACAAAAACAAACAAGCAACCCAATGTCTTGAGGTAAACCTCAAGAACTCCAGACATAATAATCAGATAAGATCACCAGGTCTCCAAGATAGGCCAAGGTTTCTAATCCTAAGTCCAAGAAAAGTCCCATGCTCCATAATACCAGGGATAGTAATCAAATAGTCCAAGTACCATTAAATATTTTTCAGGGTTTATGTTAATTATTAAGTATCTTAAGAAAGGAAAATAAAATCTCAAGTGAGAAAAGTAAAAATGACAAGAAAGTAAATGCTCAAATGAGCAAAAATGAAAATGGCATGAAATGTAAATGCTAAAAGTAAATTGTACATAAAGCATAAAAAAGAATAAAAGCATAAAGTAAGACAAGTCAATAATTAGTGGGTAGTTGGATGACCATCTTGAAGCTTGCATTTGGAACTCATTAGAGGATTGGTAGAACCAAAGCATCCACACAACAAGTTACATTTGCTTTTTGTCAAGTATATCAGCCATTTGGAATTCTCACAAGTGCCATTTGATGATCAATGATGTTTAAGTGATCCACGTTGACCAAAGGTGTTGTAGATCCATTAGAGGATTGGTAGAACCAAAGCCTCCATACAATGAGTCTCAAATTTATTGGATCAAAGAGATCAAATTAACATACTTGGGCTTGCAAACATAAGTTTGGGCCACGAATGATCATTTATTCAAATTGGGACAAAATTTAGCGCTATGTTAAGCAATCGTAAGTAGACTTATATATAAGTCGCGCCTATTTTGAGGTTGGTCAATAGCAATCTATGCACCATTTGTTTTGATACATGATATAGAGATCATGCTCCAACAACATTTAGTGCAATAAGAAGGGGATGAGATGAAGAGGGATGGGAGAGAATATACAAACCACTTTTGACTTAAATTTAATCAAACTATTAGTAAAATTATTCATCCATTTTTATGGAGTTAAACTCAACACCATGGATCCAATGATGTTAATAAAGTTCATGATCCAAAATTTAACCCAAGATCAGCCAGAAAATAGGCACAAAATAATATCACATTTTAATATATACAAAAGGGGTAAAAAATAGTGTTTAAAAATAGAAAATAAAGAGAAAAATATCAACTATGTTCAAATTAATAAGGAAATAAAAAGTAAGACCATAGAAAAATCAAAAATGATAAATGGGTAAAATAAACCAAAAATGATTAAAAAAATAGTAAAGTCAGAAACAAAAATAAAATAAGGTCATCAATATTTGTCACAATATCATTGGATCATTCCATAATTTTTTCAGAATTTAAAAATGTATAAAAATATTTTTAAACATTTAAAACAAATCAAATAAAGTGTAAATTTATAAAAAATACCAAGACACAAAATTAAATTGTGAAAAAATGGAAATCAGAAAGAGTATAATCAAAAATATTTTTCATAATTTTTTTAGATTTTTTGGATTGAAAATGAATTTTCTATGATTTTTTTGAAATTTAAAACAATTAAAATATAAAAATCATAAAAAGAAAATAAAAGTAAAATATGTGGACCATTGGATGAGAGTCAAAATGAATTAGTAATCAAATCCAAGGGATCTGGCGCGTTGTGCATATCATGGTCATTAGTGAATAATGTACAGAATCATTAATTAAATCAGATTTTAAAAACTTAGATGGCGCGCCTTCATTGGTTGGAAGATGACACGTTGGTCATCTTCAACCTCCAGCCAACATGAATTGCAGGTCTCTCAAACTGTAAAATCAGAAGCTCAGACCTATGTCATTCGCTTCGTCTCTTCAAGACGAAAACAACCACACCCTCGCGCCAAATTTATATAAATTGTAGCTCAAGCAATTTGGAAGGAAATTTTTGAAAAGGGATTTGAAATTTCATGGTCAAAACGTATTTCCAGAAAGAGGTAAGTGTTGTGACTAGAACCAGGGCAATAAGAGCATCACAATGATATCAAAGTTTTGAAGAATTGATGAAGGAATCTACCTATTGAAGTTGAGTTGCAGAGCTCTGAAACTGGACTTCTATGGAGCAGTATAGGGCATGATTCTCAAATTTAATTATATGGTTAGCTTCAGGGAAGATCAAGGAATGTGAATTGATCGAAAAATTAGATTGAAAAAGGCTCGAGAACGGATTTTGAAGTTACTGAATTATGAGTTATGAAACAAGTTTGGCAGGGTAATTCTGGCTATCCAAGCTTGAGAAAATGAATGGGATAGTTCATGTATTTACAGGAGAAGCAAATGGGATCAAAAGGAAGAGTGAATGATGTGTTTTGGATGGAATATGTGCAAACCTGATGCACGAGTGAAGTGTGATCTAGACTTCACTAAAACTCATCCAATTATTGCGTTTTGATGCGCTAATCCACTTGGGAAAGTTGGATGATCATGTTTAGACCAAAAACGCGTGCTAATTTGAGGTTTAGAGGTTGTAACATGAAATTCAAATTCTGACTTGCAATGAAACTTCAATTCCAAGTTACCACTTTTGAAACAATGGCATTCTCAGCTCAAGGGGTCTTAAGGCATGATTCTTGATGCGTTAGAAAGATGAGGTTACAAGCTTTGTAATGGAAAAAGAATGGATTTAAATGGATGCTTGAGCTAAAAGTTGTATTGAGTCAAGGTTGAAGAAAAAGGGTTGACTTTCCATACTTAGAAATATTTCAAATTCTTCTTCAAAAATGACATATAATGTCTTGCATCCAAACATGGCTTTCCACTTGGAATTAGTTCTTGACCAAAAAAGATGGCATGAAGTAGATATCTAGAATGAAATTTTTAAACTTGAATCATTCAAAATCTCCAAAATTTGAGAGAGTTATGAATTGTTGAAGTTGGCAAAAAATCATTAAATGACCTATAATCTTTTGTATCCTTAGGGAAACTTCCATCCATTTTCTAACTTTGCACATAAAAGAAAGCATAAAATTCACATATTCAAGATCATTATGGAAAAATAATGGACTCAAGGTGATAAAAATTGACCAAGTTATGACCATTTGAAGTCACACATGGAAAATTGGGGATTCATCTGGAGGACTTGTAATCTTTCTTCCTCATCAAGTCTCTTCCTCTTGAAAACTCCTTGGAATTTTTGAAGTGATTTGTTAATAACCCTTTAAAGAGAAGGATGCCTTTGGAATCACTCAAAATTAACAAAATATGAGCAAGATATATTCCTTTGAAATTCAAGACCCTAGCTCATAGATAAAGAAAAATGCCTTGAGGAACTTTGACAAGCTTGAATAAACTTCTTGTACCAACATTCTTGCTTTGTGAATAGAAGTTGTTAAGGATGATAATGAGAACTCATAGCCACAAAAACCACTTCCATATCTTGAAAATTGAGAGAAATATGCTCTTGTGACCAATAGTAACAAGGCCTAGTCCAAACATGACAACTTCTCCAATCAAACCCCTTGTACTTTTCAACAAAATTTGATAATCTTGGAATGTGATGAACCAAAATAACCTTGACATTACATTTATTCCAAAACAAATCCAATGATGAGGTTTAAACTTCTCAAGCTTTATTAACTAGGGCATGGAAATAAACTCATGAACCCATGGGGGAGAACTTGTTGAATCTCATGGCCTTTACCTACATGGATAACAAGCAAGACAAACCAACATTGCACTTTATTTAATTAAAAGAAGAAATCAAGACAAAAATATTAATGATCAAAAAAGAACATAAGTCAAGGTGCTTGGTAATTCCTCAAAAGGGCAAAGCTAAATGTAGGGAGGGGGACCAAGAATCCTAGTGTGATCTTGTTGTGAATGAATCAACATGGTATGATGAAGGGATGTTAGGGGCAAAAATTGGGGTACAACATAATGGAGTTTCAATAAATTCACCATATAATTCCACACACCTGAAGGAATCTAGATGACTGGCCATATACTCTTCTTCTCCATGAATAGTGATGATTTTCCCTAGAATTGGATATTTCAGCATTTGATGCAACGTAGAGGTAACAGCACCAACATTGTGAATCCACTGACAGCCTAATGAGAAGGAATATGAAGGGAGAATATCCATTACATAAAAAGTTGAATCAAAAGTTTGGGTTCCAACTTTTATAGGGATGTCGACTTCCCCGTGCACCATCCTTTTTGAGCCCTCGAAGGCCCTCACTACTAGGTTTCAACGTCAATCCTTCACAGTCAAGCCTATCAAGAGCCTTTTTAGGAAACACATTCAGAGACGAACTAGTGTCAACCAAGACATGAGCCAAAGTTGTGCCCCTGCATTCGACTGAGACATGCAATGCCTCATTATGCTTCCTTCCCCTTGGCGTTAAATCAACATCTGAAAAGCCTAAACCATTAGTTGCGGTCAAGCTGGCTACGCAGTCTTGGAACTGATCGGCAAATGTTTCTTGGGGTACATGGGAAGTTTTAAGGAAGGTAAATTGATCGAAAAATTAGATTGAAAAAGGCTCAAGAATGGATTTTGAAGTTACTGAATTCTGAGTTATGAAACAAGTTTGGCAGGGTAATTCTGGCTATCATGAGCCTCGGAACATAATAATAAAGCCAACATGGAAATTTTTGATGGAGTTTTCCTCAGTTGCTCGACTATGTTGTAGTCGCTTCTTTTTATGATCTTTAGAATTTCCTCTATCTCTTTTCGGGAGGTCTCAGGGATAGCTACTGATTGTGCCTTCGTCCAGACAGGCTCAACCAGAATACCTTTACCTCGAGTCTCGGTTGACTCGGCAGCAGGAATGCCAGTAGGAGTGATAACAGGGATTGTAACAGTTTTGTCTACAAGAGTATTAGTAGAGATGATTGCAGGACTGGGAACAGCTTTTGGAGGAGCAACAACAACAGGAATGATTACGGGTCCAGAAATAGCTTTTAGAGGAGCAATTTATGGAGAGAATACCCTTCCACTGTGGGTTATCTTGCTAGTCCCTGCGATGTTACTGATATCAGATTCAACTTTCTCAGAACTTGAATCTTCAGCAGCTGGCCAGTCTTGCTTGATACCGTGATAGTAGACATCACCTCCATAATTCCATGGGACGGTTTTGTCTGACGAATAGAGGATTGGTCCAGGCATTGTAATTATCAACGGAGCTACTTTAGGAACTAATGTAATTCTAACGGGTCTTTTGGTGGGAACCCTGGAAGAATTGGCGGGAATGGTCACGATGGAAACATCATTATAAGAAACAGTTGGAATAGAAGTCTTTTCGAACAAAATCTCCTTGTTGTCTATTAGGCATTAAACGCATGCTTTTAACAAATGACAGTTGGTTGGTGAGGATAAACAGAAATGACAGCTTTCATCACAGCCTGGGAATACACCGGCATTCAACAAGTTCTTTTTGATAGTCGGGACTGGGGTCACAAGTTTATCAACCAAAGTAACAAACATATCTTCCTCAATGGAATTGACATTACGGTCGTGCTTGGGCATAGGGGCAGTGATTACATTGGGAATTTCTGGCGCTTCTAAGTTAATCTCTCTGGCTTCAAGAAGGTATTGTACTTTGTTTTTCAGAGCCCAACAGTCGTTAGTGTCATAGCCGGGACTCTCAGAATGGTAAGCACAGCGGGCATTAGAATGATAATGAGGAGAGGTTGTGTTAGGATTCTTTGGAGCTTCTTTCAAAGTCACTAGATTGGATCTCAACAAATGTGGCAATACTTGAGATAGTGTCATGTCAATTCGGGTGGACTGTCTGACTGGTCTTTCCGTTCTTGGATGGTTGCTTCTTTGCTGAGCAGGCGCGGGTTTAGGAATCATGATAGCCCCCACCATTGGACGGTGTTCAGCCCTATCTTGATTTCTATGAGGATATACAGCAACAACTTCTTTTTTCCCAATGAATGGTTTCCTTATAGAAGTAGAGGATGCATCTTTTTGAATCTTCCCATTCTTTATCCCGGTTTGTACTCTTTCTCCGGTCAGTATCAACTCAGTAAAGCCTGTCGATGAACTCCCAATTAAGTGATTGAAGAAAGGACCGGACAAGGTGACCAAAAACATATCTACTAACTCTCTTTTAGATAGGGGAGGCTGGACTCTTCCTGCTAAGTCCCTCCATTTTTGCGCGTAGTCTTTAAAGCCTTCACTTGAACCCATGGCCATACTCTGAAGTTGAGTACGGGTGGGAGCAAGGTCAGTGTTGTATTGGTATTATTTGTAAAAGTCAGTGGCTAGATCTTCCCAGTTATGAACATTGGCTCTTTCTAAATGATAAAACCAATCAAGTTGAGTCCCGGACAGGCTGTCTTGAAAGAAATGTACCCATAAATCCTTGTCGGCAGTGTGAGGCTGTATTTTCCTCACATAGGACCGGAGATGCATTTTGGGACATGAAACTCCATCGTATTTGGCGAACATCAGTGCTTTAAATTTTGGGGGAATGACAATCCTAAATACTAGACCCAACTCCTCAAAGTCCAATCCAGGAACTTTTTGAATTTCCATTGCGCTTAACCGTTCTTCTAGATTCTTATACTTATCGTCGGTTGGAGGATATTGTTCTTCAGAATAGTCTTCTTCTTCCTCTTCCTCTTCTGAATCTGGCTGGACAACTGCTTCCTTGCCTTTCCTATCTTGATTGTCTTTCTCACCAGATGACGTTGCAAAGTCTAGGGTCCTTCGTGCCTGACCTTAAAATCTTCTTCCCATGTTTAGAACTCCAGTTATTTTCTTTGCTTTCTTTTTCTTCTCTTCAACCAGCAAGGTTTTCAACTCTTTCTGTCCTTTGGCTAGAGTTAAGAACATCTGTTGAAACTGAGCATTTTGTGCTTGGAGGTCCTTCACTGTTTGCTCGAGATCCATCTTACTGAAATAAACAGTAGAAAGATGAGGAGACTTATTGCAAGAAACCTGCTTATGTTATGATGAATGGAAAATGCATATGCAATGATTTCAAGGATTTTAAAGATTCAAATTTGTTTTAGAAAAAAAGGAAACACACGTTATATTAATAAATTAAAGCTTGAGTACATCAATTCCTCCTTGGGAAAAATAATACAAAAACTCTAAGATAAAAAGGTTGTACGCATCCTCTTTGGTGCAATGTAGGCATTCAGGTTCCTCTCCTCATGAAGTTGCTTAGTGAGTTCCAAAACCTTCTTCTCGCTGGCGTAGAATTGGGCTTCGAAAGTGTCTCGCTCCCCCTTGAGTTGTATCCAATCTCTTTGTAAGTCTTCAAGAGAGATGGGCATGTCAGGATGTAGGATAGTGTATGGAATATCTCCTTCCATAACAGGCTCAATAATTACTGGGAGAATGGAGGGATAAGGCATCATAAGACTTTGAGCACGAGTTCGTACCCATTTGAGGTAAGGCTCAAGAGGGATAGAATTATTATTCCCCAATGTCTTGCTATCTACCTTGTTCAACATCCTCCAAGCTCAGATGAATCTCTGGCGAAGACCTTGATCGTTGTTCTCGTAGTCAAATACCAAACCTTGAATGAGCATCTCATGTGGGCCATCCCTTCGGGCGCAACCAAATTGTCTTAAGGCTAAGCATGGGTTATAGGTGATACCTCCCCTAATTCCAAGTAAAGGGACATTATGGAATTCTCCACAATGGTCGACAATAATAACATTCTCTATA
The DNA here is from genome assembly GCA_948472305.1 of Vicia faba. Classification (NCBI taxonomy): domain Eukaryota; kingdom Viridiplantae; phylum Streptophyta; class Magnoliopsida; order Fabales; family Fabaceae; genus Vicia; species Vicia faba. The sequence continues at coordinate 65,306,226 of OX451736.1, read as the reverse complement.
GATCGGGAACACCAATGAATGTCTGAATGTTTGAGTGTCATCAAGCTATGTGACCACCTTGAACCTTGCTCGTTCTTCAATACAGATTGGGGAAGATGTGAAATAAACCATTTTGCCAAGAGAGGAGTGAAACATATAAGGATACCTATTTTCCTCATAGTGAGAGTGTGAAAAGAATGTAGGATGTCCCCTAGCAAAGTAGGCAGCGGGTTACGAGACATGAAGAACTTGACAGCGTTCACATCTATGAGTTGGTCAGGATTTGGAAACAAAATCATCCCATAGATGAGGAGAGCCACAATTTCCTCAAAAGCTTGCAAATATAAAGAGTTCCAACAGTTTTGGGCTTTCTCAAACAAGAACTTTGCTAGGAAACCCTTGACACCACTCCTTGTTTCCCAATTGGTTGTGACATCCGATGATTGCAAGTGTAGAGCTTGAGCAATTTCTTATGGCTTTGGATCTCTTTCCGTACCGTTGAAAGGTAGTTGATTGAGAAATGGAATCCTCAAGAGTTGGGAGAATTCTTCCAAAGTTGGCACAAGTTTATAATCAGGAAATGTGAAGCAGTAGTGTAAAGGATCAAAGAACTGAAAGAGCACCTTCATCATGTCTTCATCAGTGTTGGAGGTGACCAAGTTTAGTAGGCGACCATGTCTTTCGGTAAATGGAGAGTTTTCAGGAATCCTTGATGCTAGCTCCTTGAGTTGAGGATGGATCCTTACGAGATTGACTTGAATGGTTTTCCTGCGAATAGAATCCATGTCCTACAAAATAGAACAAAGATAAATCCCAAGATCCTTGAAATGGTTAGTGAATGAATATGATGTTATGATGTTCATGATGTTATGTACAAGTAAATATACACAATCAAAGCAAACAAGTCATGAGGTTTAAGCTTGCATGTAGTCTCATAGGTAAGTACCCTCTTGAAGTTTAGTTGGCTTAAACTTGTCCTAGCAATAGTAACCGGGTTCTAAGGAGCTCAATATCACTTGTTTGTTTCCTTGAGAATTATTTCAGCATAATCCTCTTTAATGGCGACCAAAATATCCCAAAAAACCAAACCTCAATGAGTGTAGTATCGAGTATCTACCAACTTTGGACTGCACCAAAGCCGATCATCTCACTATGTCCTAAAGGCCAATTTGGTCAAGTAAAGGTTCTAAAAGTTCATTAGTGCTTCATGACATCACTCAGCGGTCCCGTATTCTCCTTTATTAACTCAAGGGCTACCGGTACCCACAAATATGTCGCACTAACATAGCTATTGCTTAGACCATGTCGGTATACCCTGCACAGTTTCCACAATGTATTGCTACTTACCTATAAGGTAACCCAAATCTGGGTAGAGGATTCAAACCCAAACAAAGAACCATAATGTAAAGCAAACAAGTCAAATAATGAAATCAAGTAAATGTGATTTAACCCTAAGGTAACCCCACTTTTAAAATTTTCCCAAGCAGAGTCGCCAGTTCTGTGATACGGCAGGAGAACTGACTTGGGTGTTTTGTGTTTTATCGCAAATGTTGCGGTTAGCAAGAGTCGCCACCGACTTTTCTTTTATCCAAAAGGAAAGGTAATAAATCACAACAAAGACATTTGAGATTATTTCTTGAGTTCGGGGGATAGATTATGAAAAGGGAATGTATTAGCATCCTTTTCATCCAAGGTTTTCCATGGCCTCTTAGTTACTTGCTAGATCACTTTCTTTTGTTTGAAATTGTGCTTTTGTGTGGTTTTTGAAAGTATTTTGTAAAGAGGCCATTGTTTAGGCAAACTTTGTAATGATTCTCGTTTGTAAGAATGTATACAAAGATGTTGATCTTTTGAAAATGTTTTCAAGTTTGTAAGATGTTTTGAAAGTGTAGGTGTTTATTTTGAAAATAGAAATGATGTTTTGTTTTTAAATTGAGCAAGTAATTAGGAGTATTATACCTACTCAAAAGTCTTTCATGTTAATTTCCTTTTTCCTTTGACATTGTTATCTCACCATTGATTTGGTAAGTAACCCTATATTTAGATGTAAACGGGACGGGCGTGGGTCATCGTATAACCATGATTAGCAATGTTACAAGGTATCTTAGCATTCTCTTTTAGGGACTAAGATCATTTGAAAGGAAACATGGATAGCGTCATTGAAGGACTATGATCTTGTATTTTGCTTGTTTTTGCTAAGATACCTCACATGCGTAATATGGCCATTTAGTAAGGCAACCAAGTGGATTTACCCTAGGGATGCTTGTGTGCAAGTGTATTGTTTTCATGCTTGGTTTTGTCTTTGATTAGGGTTTTTTAATTGACTGGTTTTAGTCTTTTCATACCAATCCTAATTACTAGCATTTGTATATAAAGCAATAAATTGTAGAATTTAAAATTACTACGCTATTACAATACTTGTGGGAGGGGGTACAAATTATAAATGGGGATTGCAAGAAAATAAAGTCTAATTATCTATTATAACCATATTGAATTTGTACAAGAATTGAAATAAATAATGTACCAAATGAATAAATATACAAGGATGTGAATGTAAAGAAAATGGATCTTTGTTTGGTTTTTTTTATGAAAGGGTTTATAACCTAAACCTAATTAAGAAAATAATTAATGAAAATTTAAATAAAATAACTTAAACTAATTAAGAAAAGAAATTAACTTAAAAAATATTTTTTAGGGTTTTTTATGAAAAGGTTTTAAATAATAGAAATAATTGGAAATTTAATTAAAATAAACCTAAGTTCTAAATTAATTTTAATTTACAAGAAAATAATACAATATAATAATTAAACCTAATTATCTAAATATTAATCAAGAAAGAGAAATTAATTTATTAAGAAAATTGTTTTTGTTCTTTTTTAGTTTTTTATAATGAAAAATAAAATATAAATGAGTGTAAAAATAATAAAATAAATATTTTTGGATTTTTTATTAATAATAATAATAATAAAGATGATAAAAGAAAGTTAAATAAGCTAAAAAAAATTAAAAAAAAATAAAATAAGAAATAAATGATCAGGGGGGTGTTGAAATAGGGCAAGGGGTTAGATGCCATCAAAAATACCAAGGCCCATTGCATTGAGGCCCAGGCGTGTGTGTTTGTGACAAAAAAAGTATGAAAATGTGAGAAATGGAAAAAAGGTACCGTGTTGGGTGTTGAACTCACGCCCTCCTGGTTACCAGCGCGCTGCCTTACCACTGGGGTGGCTATATATCCATTAACATTGGCACAAAAATAAATACATAACATCAATCCAGTCTTGAAAATGACTTCATATTCAACCTCCAGCCATGGATCCTGTAACTTGCTCATTTCTCAACAAAAATGAAATATGCAAACATGAAAGTTGCTCCATTTTTCCATACGAATCCAACCATATAAAAATCATAAGCTATAAATCAAAGATAAATGAGAATTTCTAAAAGTACCAAATTCTGACCTAAATATTTCATAAAGTTCAAACTCAAAATTCTCCTAGCTCAATCAAAATAAATGAAATCTATGGACTTGTATAGTTTCAGGGCAGTGATGTCTACATTTTATCTTCACAAATGCAAGCCTAACAATACCTAAATATGAAGATATAAGTTCAAGAAAAATACCTCAAAACTGGAAATTGTGAAATGGATTTGAGCTTGTTTCAGGCAGTGGTGATGATCAGGATAACTTCCTCAAGTCCCTAGGAAGCTAATGTAATGGTTTGCTTGAGTTGAGAGTGGCTGGAATGGCCTGGAGAAGTCAAGTTGCAGACTCTATTTTTTGGTTATGGAGGTTATGATAAATGGTGTTATACTTCTGGAATGAGTATGGGGGTGAGTTGTATTTGATGTAAGGAAGCTTTAGGAATGAATTTGAGGGAAAACGCACGAGGGAAATGAGAGATACAAGTTTAAGGTCAAAACTGTGTATCAATGGAGTTTTTTGTGCAATTTCTGGCTAGAGGGAATTTGGGAGTGTTTCAGTGTGCTAAAACTCGTCCCTTAGCTCACAAATAGTGACTCTATTTATAAGCAACAAGTTTGGAGTGCTCTAGTAGATCAGAATTCAAATTTACATGTTTAAGTTCAACATGTGATTTTTTTGACAAAACAAGTTTCCATGCCTTGTACTTGGTTTATAGAGTGGTTATGCTTTAAAAAAGATTGCTTCTGACTTTGTGGATGGAGTGTGATCAGAGGGAACAAGTTAGAGGCTCAATAATGGACTTTATACAAAAAGCTTGCTTTACAAGAATGGCAATGTTAACTTTGTGCCATTAATGGAAATGCAACTTGGATAATAGCTCAATTGCTTGGATCAAAGCCCTAACATCTGTGTAAAAATTTAATTATGGAGTGAAAAACAATTTTGAGGCCTGAAAAGCAAAGATTATGCATCCTAGCATGGATTTGGTTCATGTGTTCATCAAAAAATGACTTGTAACTCAAGTGATAAAACCCTAACTTCGTCTCTTCGATTCTCCATACTCAAAAATGATCTCAATGAGTTCTTGGACATTCTGGAAAGCTTGCAATGTGCTCTATGATCCATCTTTGAATCACTTTGAAAATTCCCCTTGTAACTATATGTAAAAGTGCCATGAAGTTAGGTCAAAATCCTGACCAAATTAGGGCAAAATTTCACTAAGTGTTTTTGTTTCATGACCATGTATTCTTAAAATTATAACTTGAGATCCAAGCACTTTTGGAAGGAGTTATGTGAAGAAAAGTTGTAGATTTCATGGAGATCTACAAATTTCATGTTGGAAGTTTCTCTTGAATCATATTGTATCATGGTGAAAATTGGCCCAAAGTTAAGAAAAAACATGAAGTTTAAACACTTAAAAAAATTTCTAAGTTAGAAAACTTTGACTTTTCAAAATGAAATCTTGACTTTTTGATTTCTTGATGAATAAGTTTCATATTTTTACATGTTTTGATGAATTATGATCTTTGACATTTAATTTTTACCAAAAAGTCAAAGTTTGACTTTTAGTGTACAGTTGATTTTTTGATCAGTTGACTGAAAATTCACTATCAATCCAATTGATCTTGAGCAATATTTTGGGTCATGCCATTAGGTCAAAATGATGCAATTGAACTCTTGAAATAATGGTTCAAACCAATTGACCATTTGCTAGGTCAAAAATCAGAAATTTCCCTTTCCCAGTCAAAACCCTAATTTTGACCATTTTGCCCTTTTGAAGATTTAATCAAATTTCTTGAGGAATTATGGTCCAAACTTGATCAAATGATACATATGAGTTTAAAATGTTGATGTGGATAAAAAATTATGAAGTTTGACTATAAATTGGCCATAGTTGACTTTTTCCCCAATACAGTTGATTTTTAGGTCAACTGCTCAATTGACTGAGCAAAAGTGTGATCCAAGGTTTGAAACTTGACATGAGAAATCTTGGGAATACATAATGATCCATGAAAGTCATATGAAGCAATGAAATTCCAAATATCCTTGTGCAATCTCAAACCCTAATTTTGGTCATCAATGCTTAAGAAGGTGTCTTGAGCTGATCAACCCTAATGCAGTCTTGAGTCAAAGGAGATCTTGTGAGAAAATTCTTGATAAATGAGAGGGAAAATTTTGGGGTGCAACAATTGTAAACAACTGTGAAGGATTCAGACCATATGACGGACCTCAACAAGGATCCCGATGGACCCTGGTTTTTGATGGGGCGTCCAACGCACTCGCCAATGGTATAGGTGTTGTACTTATATCTCCTGAAGGATGTCATACTCCCTTTACTGCAAGACTCTGCTTCAATTGTACAAACAACATGGCAGAATACGAAGCATGCATTTTTAGTCTCAAAGTCGCCATAGATTTGGGGATCAAATCCTTAATTGTATTCAGAGATTCAACTTTAGTCATCAGCCAGATCAAAGGGGAATGGGACACAAAACACCCTAACCTTATCCCTTACAAATAACATGTGTTGACGTTGATCCCACACTTTGAGAAGATTACCTTCGAGCATTTCCCGCGAGAAGAAAATCAGCTAGCAGACGCACTAGCCACAATGTCATCCATGTTTAAACTTAAATGGGATGATGAGGCTCCCCAGATCGCCATTGAACAGATGGATGAACTAGCTCACTGTCACGAGATTAATACTGAAGAATTAGTGGACCAGCCTTGGTTTCACAAAGTCAATAGGTATCTCAAGGCTCAATAATATCTGGAAGGGGCTTCAGTCAATGATAAGAAGTTCTTAAGGAGATTCTCTGCTAAGTTCTTCCTTAGTAATGACATTCTCTACAAACGCAACCATGACTCTGTTTTGCTCCGTTGCGTAGACAAGGTTGAGGCAGAAAAGATCATGTTTGATCTACATGAGGTCACTTTTGGCACCCATTCTAGTGGGCATACGATGGCAAAGAAAATCCTACGGGCAGGATATTACTGGTCTACCATGGAAGTAGATTTCTATCAACACTCTCGAACCTGCCACAAGTGTCAAATTTATGCTGACAAGGTGCATGTACATCTGGTTCCTTTGAATGTCTTGACGGCTCCTTGGCCCTTTGCTATGTGGGGGCATTGATATGACTGGGGAAATCAAACCAACAGCCTCTAATGGACACCGCTTCATCTTGGTGACCATTGACTATTTTACAAAGTGGGTTGAGGCAGCCTCTTTCGCTTTCGTTACTAAGAACGTTGTAGCCCGGTTCATTAAGAAGAATCTCATCTGTCGGTATGGTATCCCGGAGAGGATCATCACAGAAAATGGTATGAATCTAAACAATACTATGATCACTGCCCTGTGTGAGCAATTCAAGATCCAGCATCACAATTCTTCCCCTTACCGGCCAAAGATGAATGGTGTTGTCGAAGCCGTGAATAAGAACATCAAAAAGATCATACAGAAAATGACAGTCATATAAAAAGACTGGCATGAGATGCTACCATTCGCTCTCCACGGGTATCGTACCACATCGTGCACGTCAACCGGGGAAACACCTTACTCTCTAGAATACGGCATGGAGGTTGTCTTTCCTATTGAGGTCCATATCCCCTCTCTGAGAATTGTGAAGGATGCAGGGTTGAATGAAGAGGATTGGATCCAAACTCGTATTGATCAACTAAACTTGATTGATGAGAAAAGGCTTACTGCTGTCTGTCATGGTCAAATGTATCAAAAACGGATGATCAAGGCTTTCAACAAAAAGGTCAGATGCCAAGTATATCAAGTCGGTGATTTGGTGATCAAGTGCATCATACTGCCGCAAGGTGATCCCAGGGGCAAATGGACTCCTACATATGAAGGACCATTTGTAATCAAAAGCATATTCTCTGGTGGAGCAATGATCTTAACCACCATGGATGGTGACGACATGCCGCACCCTGTGAACGCAAACATAGTCAAAAGATACTACGCATAAGAGACCCGCTAGGTTGACACACCTAGGCAAAACAAGGGCATCCAGGCAAACCAAAAAGGTTCGGGCAAAAATTAGGGATAAAACAAAAAAAATCTGTACACCCGACAAGTTGAAAACCCGAAAGGGCGGCTTGGGCAAAAAAGGGTATCCCGGTGGACCGAAAACCCAAAAGGGAAGTCCAGGAAAAAGTTAGGGAATCAAAGCGTATGACTATGTCCCTGTTGGATCACCTTACAGACAACCTGCAAACTCGGCGGTTCTGATCAATTCAATTCGCTTCAGACAAGGCAACAAATAGATAAGATGCTCAGAGACATGAAGGCTATAGCAGAATGGGAACCCCATGGGTTTATTTCACATAACTATCTTTTCTTTGTATCAAATTTTCACTTTTACGACAAAATTCTCTTACTAGAATGTTTGTCTCATTGTACAAAAATACTTACTCAAAGTTAATACAAAGATATCCCTTTGAAAGTGCAAAACTATCTGTTTTTCTTTACTCTTGTGTTTTGTTTGCGAAAACGTCCAATGATTTATTTTTGAACATATGCATTTGAACGTAACTATCATTTACAAATGAACAAAATAGAAAGACAATCACTAATGGCTTTAAGAGATAGGGAAAAATCTTTAAACTATTCCATAAAATCCCCCGCAGTGTGCAGTTTAATCCCCAGCAAAACAAAGCTTCCAATTAACACTCCCCGTTAGAAGTCGCCAAATTTCTCAAGATTCCCCAACAGGATTTTACAAGCAGTACACGACATTTCCCTTACAACAAGGTTTATTTCTCTAAGCGTAAATTCATCAACACTTCAAATATGGAGACTTGCACTCTGTATCCTCAGCAGTAGTCGAGGATTTATTTTCCCCAATCCAACAAGTAGTGCAGCAGATTATCTCACATACGCATACATCGCATCCATATATCATAAACATCGATAACACAAATGCATGTATCACAATCTCATTACACCATGCATTTCATACAACATGACATTGCATATTAGTTAACATTTTACCCTTTTCAGGATAAGGTTAATCAATAGCTACCATTAACAAAGTTCAAAGGCTTTTTTAGGTACAGTTCAGATACGCTCCAGATACGGATGCCATCCTGATACTCATTCAAATTCAACTCTCAGATACAGTTCAGATACACTCCAGATACGAATGCCATCTTGATACTCATTTAGATTCAACTCTCAGATACAGTTCAGATACGCTCCAGATACGGATGCCATCCTGATACTCATTCAGATTCAGCTCTCAGATACAGTTCATATATGCTCCAGATACGAATGACATCCTAATACTCATTCAGATTCAGCTCTCAGATACAGTTCAGATATTCTCTAGATACGGATGCCATCCCGATACTCATTCAGATTCAGCTCTCAGATACAGTTCAGATACGCTCCAAATACGGATGCCATCCTGATACTCATTCAGATTCAATCTTCAGATATAGTTCAGATATGCTCCAGACACGGATTCCATTCTGATACTCATTCAGATTCAACTTTCAGATACAGTTCAGATACGCTCCAGACACTGATGTTATTCTGATTTTCATTCAGTTTCAGCTTACAGATACGGTTCAACAATCATTTCTGGATGGCATCTACAAGCCCATCTCCAACAAATTTCCATCATCCCTCCAAATGGCATCTTTAATCACATTCCCTTTACCATCAACCATCACATCACCGAGTGCAAATTTCTGGGCACTTTAATGTCCAATCATCTTCCACCTTCGAGTCATGAATGGAAAAACTCGCCAATCTAACTCTTCAGGCATAAGAAGATTGAATAGGGGCAGCTGTTGTACCCCAAAATTTTCCCTCTCATTTATCAAGAATTTGCTCACAATATCTCCTTTGGCTCAAGACTGCACTAGGGTTGATCAGATCAAGACACCTCATTAAGCATTGATGACCAAAATTAGGGTTTGAGATTGCACAGGGATATTTGAACGTCCAATGCCCCATATGACTTTAATGGATCATTATGGACCCTCAAGATTACTCATGTCAAGTTTCAAGCTTTGGATCACACTTTTGCTCAGTCAATTGAGCAGTTGACCTAAAAATCAGTTGTATTGGGGGAAAAGTCAACTATGGTCAATTTACAGTCAAACTTCATAATTTTTTATCCACATCAACATGTTAAATTCATATGTATCATTTGATCAAGTTTGGATCACAATTCCTCAAGAAATATTATCAAATCTTTAAAAGGGCAAAATGGTCAAAATTAGGGTTTTGACTGGGAAAGGGCAATTTCTGATTTTTGACCTAGAAAATGATAAATTGGTTTAAGGAATGATCTCAAGAGTCCAATTGCATCATCTTAACCTAATGACATGGCTCAAAACATTTCTCAAGCCCAATGGATTGACAGATGAATTTTTAGTCAACTAATCAAAAGTAAATTGTATACTGAAAAGTCAAACTTTGACTTTTTGGTCAAAATCAAATGTCAAAGATCACAATTCATCAAAGCATGTCAAAATATGAAACTTCTTCATCAAGAAATCAAAAATTCAATATTTCATTTTGAAAAGTTAAAATTTCTAAACTTAGAAATTTTTCTAAGTGTTGGAAATTTCTTATTTTTTCACAACTTTGAGCAAAATTTTCACCATGATGCAAGATGATTCAAGAGAAACTCTCAAAATGAAAGTTGTAGATCTCCATGAAATATACAACATTGATTTACACAACTACTTCCAAAATTGTTTGGATCTCAAGTTATAATTTTAAGAACACGTGGTCATGAAACAAAACACTTAGTGAAATTTTGCCCTAATTTGGTCAGGATTTTGACCCAACTTCATGGCACTTTTTCATATAGTTCCAAGGATAATTTTAAAAATTAATTCAAAGATGGGTTGTAGAGCACATGAAAACCTTTCCAAAATATCCAAGAACTCCTTGAGATCATTTTTGAGTAGGGAGAATCGAAGAGATGAAGTTAGGGTTTTCACACTTGAATTACAAGTCATTTTGTGATGAACAAGATTCAAAATTCAAACTTATGTTGCATAACCTCTACTTTGCAGGCCTCAAAATTGTTAGGAACTCCACAATTAATTGCTTGGACATCTGTTATAGGTCTCAATTCAAGCATTCAATGCAAGGCCATGCTTTATATCCATTTTGGGAAGAAAGTGCACAATGCCATTTTGATAAAGTAACTTTTTGCATAAAACTTGTTCTTGAGCCTTGCACTTGTTATTTTCTGATCATACATATCTTATAACTCAAGAGAAGTTGATCTCAACACTTACAAACACCCAGCCCATGCTTGTACTACACATTGAAACTTCTTTTCCCACTTTTCTTCAAAATTAAGTAACCTAGCAATTAGCTTGTAACTTGTACTTCTGACTATCCAAAGCACTCAAGACCTTTTGCTTATACATACACAAGTCATTTTCTACAAATCACACGCATGCTTAAGCAATGAAAATACCAAGAACACAGAATCACCAAAAACACTTCAAAACTTGCCATCTCTGAGTTTTGAATCCAATCTCCAAATTTGCTCGTGCGTTTCTTGGCCTTTTACTTTCAAAAGCTTCTAAACAACATACACAAACAATTTCAACACCTGCAACACCACTGTAACACCTCTATCATCATCCATCATTTTTAAAAACAACACCTTGCACCTTGACTTCTCCAGAACTCCTCGGGCACTTTCAGCTCAAGCTAAGCATCCCATTAGCTTCCTGGGAACTTGAGGAAGCTAATCCAATCATTGGAACTCACTGAAAGCAACTCAAACTCCAAACACGATACCCTCTTGCAAGGTAAGTTTTCTGACTTTTGAACTCTTCATACAGGCATCTTTAATGGTTTATTTGTGAATGAAAAATGTAGATATCATTGCCCTAAAGCTAACCATGTCCATAGTTTTCATTTATATTACTTGAGCTTAGAGAATTTTAAGATTGAAGTTTCTGAAATTTTTAGGGTTCAGATTAGGGCCATTAAAATTCATGCTTGTCTTTGATCTATAATTTTATTGCTTTGCATTTCTGAAACGTGAGGAAATTTGCTACAAGTTTCCTGTTTACAATTTTCATTTTTGTTGAGAATTGAATAAGATACAGAGGTTCTGGCTGGGCGAGAGGTTGAAGATGAAGTTGGCCTCAGGAACATGTTTACCATATATATTTATGGTTTGATTTATATAAATGGATGTATAGCCACCCCAGTGGTAGAAGCGCGCGTCTGTGACTAGAGGGACTTGGGTTCGAGCCCTAGTGGTACCCTTTTGGATTTTTTTGCATATTTATCACATTCTGACTTTTTTGGACAGGCGCCTGGGCCTAGCAGTCTTGGGCCTTTATTTGTTTTTTCTTACTGCTGACCCCCCTTGCTAGCTATTCACACCCTGGCCTATTTCATTTTTTTATTTTTTCTTAAATATTTTATTTAATACTAAAAAATCAGAAAAAATTAGAAAAAATATAAAAAAAAACATTAGATTTATATTTTGATATAGTTTATTTATTTTTTACACAAAAAAATATATTTTATTTAATCATACTTTACTTATTTACTAATTGATTTGTAAATTTAATTAGAAACTAGGTTTTTTATTTATTTTCTTTTACACAATTTAAATATATTATTTTAAAATATAAAAAGACCAAAAATATTTTATAATACTATAAATTATTTTTAAGACAAAAATACCAAAAACATTCCTCTTATAAACTTTATTTATTTTTAATAAATTATTAGATTAGGTTTTTTATTTAAATTCCTTTCCTAGTAAATTTAGGTTTTACTTTTTACTAATTTAATTAATTGTTTTTCTTTTAATTAATTAGGTTAAAACAAAACCCCTTTTCCCTAAAAATCCAAACAAAACATCTATTTTCATTACATTTAACATTCTTGTATGTCTATTCATTTTGTACATTATTTATTCAATTCTTGTATAAATTCAATTTGGTTGTAATAGATAATTAGGCTTTATTTTCTTGCAATCCCCATTTGCAATTTGTACACCCCCCCCCCCCCCCCCCTCCCACAAGTATTGTAATAGCATAGTAATTTTAAATTCTGTAATTTATCGCTTTATATACAAATGCTAGTAATTGCGGTTTGTATGGAAAGACTAAAACCAATCAATTAGAAAACCCTAATCAAAGACAAAACCAAGCATGAAAAACAATACACTTGCACACAAGCACCCTTAGGATAAAATCCACTTGGTTTCCTTACAAAATGGCCATATTACGCATGTGAGGTATCTTAGCAAAAACAAGCAAAATACAAGATCATAGTCCCTCGATGACGCTATCTATGTTGCCTTTCAAATGATCTTAGTCCCTAAAAGAGAATGCTAAGATACCTTGAAACATTGCTAATCATGGTTATACGATGACCCACGCCCGTCCCGTTTACATCCAAAGATAGGGTTACTTACCAAATTAATGGTAAGATAACAATGTCAAAGGAAAGGGGAAATGAACATGAAAGACTTTTGAGTAGGTAGAATGCTCTTAATTACTTGCTCTATTTCAAAACAAAACATCCTTGCTATTTTCAAAACACCAACACTTTCAAAACATCTTACAAACTTGAAAACATTTTCAAAAGATCAACATCTTTGTATACATTCTTACGAACAAGAATCATTACAAAGTTTGCCTAAACAATGGCCTCTTTACAAAATACTTTCAAAAACCACACAAAGCATATTTTCAAACAAAAGCAAGTGATATAGCAAGTAACTAAGAGCCCATGAAAAACCATGGATGAAAAGGGTGTTAATACCTTCCCTTTTCATAATCTACCCCTCGAACTCAAGAAATAATCTCAAAGGTCTTTCCTGTGCTTTTTCACCTTTCCTTTTGGATAAAAGAAAAGTCGGTGGCGACTCTTGCTAACCGCAACATTTACGATCAAACGCAAAACACCCAAGTCAGTTCTCCCACCGTATCATAGTGTCGTAATCGAGCACTCCCTCACCCTTTCTTTTTCGATGTCGAACACTCAGGCTGAATATGAGGCCCTGCTCGCAGGATTAAGGTTGGCTGGGGATTTGGGTGCTTGGGAAATACAAGTTTTCACAGACTCCCAACTCGTCGCATCTCAAGTACAAGGGGGATACCAGGCTAAGAACAAGAGCCTCGTCGAATACCTAAACCTAGTTAGAGAATGGATAAAGAGGTTTGACCGGGCAGAAATCAAACACGTACCTCACGAACAGAACACACAGGCAAACATACTTTCAAATCTCGCTAGCACAAAGAAGAAAGGTGAGAACAAATCCTTCATCCAAGAATCCCTTTCTCGCCCGAGTATTGAAAGATCCACAGTACCACCCGAGGTGAATGCCATCGGGGACAGTTCATGTTGGTTGACCCCGGTGTTTAACTTTCTGAAAATGGAGAATTTCCCGTTGGCCAAAGGGAGGCAGCTGCGACCAAACGGAGAGCATGTTCATATGTGGTACTCGAGCATAAACTTTATCGACGGGGATTCTCCATCCCGCTCCTAAAATGCGTCAAGGAATCCATAATCCTCGAGATACTGTGGGAAATCAACGAAGAAATCAACGCCAACACTTGGGCGGAAGATCCCTGGCACAAAAGGTGTTGTGAGCAGGCTATTATTGGCCGACCATGCAGCAAGATGCAAAGGAGCACATAAAGAAATATGACAAGTGTCAGAGGCACGCGGACATGCATCTCGCACCCCCACACGAGCTCAGAACATTGGCATCCCTGTGGTTGTTCGCCTGGTGGATATGGACAACCTCGGACCCTTCAAGCAAGGTTCATATCAAAATAAATTCCTAGTCGTGGCCATCGACTACTTTACGAAGTGGATAGAAGCCGAAGCTCTGACCATAATCACTTTGTACAATATCCTTCACTTCTACAAGCGAAATGTACTCACCCAATTTGGGATACCACAAGTGATCGTCACCAACAATGGGACACCGTTCACCGATAAAGGTTTCCAAGACTTCGTCACCAAGCTCAATACCGAGCAGCACTTCATCTCGGTCGAACACCCTCAAATCAACGGACAAGCTGAAGCCACGAATAGACTCATCTTGCAAGGACTCAAATGTAGGCTAGGCGAAGCCAAAAGGGGGTGGGTCAAAGAACTACACAGCGTCCTATGGGCATACCAAGCAACACCATACTCGACGTCCGGTGAGACCCCATTTCGGCTGACCTATGGCACTGAAGTTGTCATCCCCGTAGAAATTATGGAGCCATCCAGGCAAGCTGAAGTTCCTCTAGACGGGGAACTAAATGAAGAGGCCCTAAGAGAAGAGCTCGACCTAGTCGAGGAAATCCGATCAGAAGCAACTCTTCGTGAGGCCACGCTGAAACAACAGATAACCCTTTACCATGACAACAAAGTCATAAAATGTGAATTCTAGGTCAGCAGCCTAGTCTTATGGAAAAATCAGAAAGATTCCCACAAGGGGAAGATGGCCACGAACTTGGAAGGACCATACCGCGTCCATGGAGCTACGGCCACCAGGGCATATTACCTCGAACAACAAACTGGAGAACCGCTACCTCGACCATGGAACACTGCAAAGTTGAAATAATATTATAGTTAAGTCCTTGTCAAGCAATGGGCATTAGCGGTCGAATGATCCTCTCTAACAGACGTAGGACATGCTCAACCACAGGGGCATGTCGAGGTACAGACATAGCCTCCAAACCTTAACAAAAGGCGGGTTTTGTTCATTTCTCGAGCCAAACCTTAGCCCAACAGGGACAATTGGATTGAGCTCTACTGTCGAAGTACCCAACAGGCAGAACACCCAGCTTGTGATGGGAAGTTCACGCCACGAAGTCAAGATCCCGACCGTGATCTTGAGGTTGTCCCATGGATTCCCGTATCGCTTCCTCAACACATCCCAATAAGTGTCGACCATAACTGAGGTCGAGCACAAATCTCCATTCACGGAAGTCTAAACTTTCATAAAATAAACAAGTCAAAAACAACGACAAACAAATATTTAACAAACATCAATAAGGGCATATAGGAAAAATGAAAGCATTTATAAATGCCGACCACGAAGGTCGATGTTGTTTAAATAATTACAAAATTTATAAGCACGCAGGCCACAAGTCCAAACTGAAACAAAAGTGGGCACGCAGGCCCAAAAAAATCAGATCTCATTCTCCCCGTCACTATCCTCCACGAGACTATCGTCAGGAGAGGGGGGGGTAAAAGATTTTTACATCAACCACCTGATTGAAAGGCCATGTACCTTCGACCACCAATTCGATACCAGGGTTCAATATCTTGAGTTGCTTCACGGCTGTGTTAAAGCCATGACCGAGGGTATCCACGACATCTTGCTCAAGCATATGGATGTGTGCGATTAGGTCTCCCCTGGTCGTAATGGCTTTCTCCACTTTAATCTCTTCGTCGGCCGGTGCCACGACCCCCTCAAGCTCTTTTATTTTGTTAACCAGCCGCTTGTTCTCTTTGGTTGAAACATCCAGTTGAGGCTGCAGCTCATTCAGATCCTCGAGGAGTTGAACCTGAGCCTCATAATTTGTTTCATGGTTGAGGATGTCACCTTTCAGCTTTTCATTTATTCTCTACAGCTTTTGAATCCGGGTGTACGCTTTGTCGAGGGAGGCTTGAGATCCCGTAGCTTCATCATTCAGCGTCAAATCTATTTCGAGCACCCTCATCACGGCGGCCATGTCCTCCGACAAGTTTTTCCATCGAGTTTCCTTGTCTTCGGACAAGATTGCTTCCCTTTCTTCCTTGTGGATACCTAGAGAGCTCTCCCCGCTAAAGATATCACGATTTAGATAATAGAGAGGCAACGCGAAGACTCCCCCGACCCTCTTATTGTAAGAACAATATTAGTTCTGACCTATCTCAGAGTTTTGATGATAACAGTAAATTATATTTAAGATAATTTATACTCTGATGAATGTGTTTGAATGTTTCAATTTAATGTTCTGACAGAAAACATTCTAAAGTGCTAAGCAAAAATTATGAAGAAGTTCTTTGATAAAAGAACCTTTTCTTCAAGCGCATCTGCTGACTCTGGTAAGACACTTTATTTGTCAAATATATCTTCTAACTTTTAGCAGGTTCCTTGCTCAGAAGATTACTTAAAAGCAAGCGTTGATCAAGTTCTTAGCAAGCAACGCACTGCCTAGAAGATAAGTGAAGCATGTTCTGACTTAAAGACATTAAAGCAAATTCTGAAATAACGTTAAAACCAACTTGTCTTGTCAAAGCAAAGGAAACATGTTCTTACATTCTGACGTTTGCTCATTAATGCAAAGACGGCTGAAAGCACTCAAGTGCCTTCATCTAGTTTCTTGGAAAATGGAATATTGCAAGGAAACACACAAGCATTTAATGCTCTCCATCTTTTCTGAAGGCAGCAACGGTCTTATTGTTCCTACTATAAATAGAAGGACATTTATTGCAATCCAACAACAACGAAGTGAACCAATCTATTTTTAAATTAGAAGCAAGAAATTATGTGAAAGATTCTAAGCTCACAAACTCTTAGTTCATAAAATTTGTGCCTTATATTCTAAGTGAAAAATCACAGTTATGATATATCTTGATTAGAAGCAAACTCTATTTCATTATCTGTAAAGATTAAACTCCTGTATTTATTCCTTGAGAGACCAAGTTTGGTCAGATTTCTCAAGCAGACTAGGACTAGATTTAAGTCTTAGTGGTGTTAGTCACTTGTAAGATTACTTGTGCATTGTTAGTCACAACAGTTGGTGTGTGTTTGTAATCAATTGATTATAGTGGATTAAGTCCTTGTTGAGAAAGGCGAAATCACCTTGGCGGGTGGACTGGAGTAGTTTGAGTTCAAACGAACCAGGATAAAAATAACTGTGTTCTTCCATTATTGTTTGAGCTTTGTTTTGAGAATGAAAAGAGTCACTTATTCAACCCCCCCCCCCCCCCCCCCCTTCTAAGTGTTTTCTTACCCCTTCACTTATCACTTTCGGGCGCAACGTGCTCGGTATCCTCCATACGCTTCTTTTTTACCAGGGGCTCAGGAGGAGGAACCTGGGCCTTTGAGGAAGAAGCCAATTGCACAGGAAGTAGATTTGGCATGCTCTTGAAGTTGGGAGGCCCTATTCTTAGGCCCCAAGGTGGAAGCATTTTTAGGCCTCAACTTTAATAGAAGCTGTCAGTCACGGGATAAACAATGATGATATCGAGGGCATGTGCCCTGCATAAAAGCCAAACATATAGATATGGTCACGACCATATGCCCTATCTAAAAGCCTCAAAGCCTCCTCGTCTGAAGAACATTCAAGCAAAGCTTTCATATTGATCAACCTATTAACAAGGAGATACTCCCCTTTATCATCAAAGAGGAGGTTGTTGTTCACGTCCACACACCTCTCCGGTGAGAAACACTTAACATAAGACACCAATTTCTCATAGGAGAGATGATCCTGTGCATCTAAGTCCTTAGACTTCACCGCATAGTACTCGGGCTTTTGCTCGAAATGTTTCCACTGGCATTCAAGCGGAAACCTGGGCACAAGCCGGACTACTGGCTGACCTTCCTTCATCTCTTCTGAGCGATCGTACAAGGAAGCTACAGTCGCGTTCGTGAGAGGCTTCACAATAAAGTACCTCTCTTTGAAATGGCAAACTGATTCCAGATATGGCCGGAAAAGTTTCCCAAACTATTTAAAAGACACCCAGGCTTGCCCCCCCCCCCCCCCCCCCCCCCTCTGATGGATTTCCTTTCCAAATGGAAGATACGGAAAAAGAGGGGCAGTGTGGCGCCTATTTGAAGATACTAATAGACGAGCTCGAATGCGCGCATGAACGTAAGCACATTAGGGTAAAGCTGAAAGGGTGCCAATTGTAACCATTGGAAAACCCCCACTTAGAAGTCTTTAAATGGAAAACACATCCCGCCTCCTTAAAAGCAAATTCATACATAGGGAAGCGCTTTCCCAAATATCACGAGCATATCCTCCTGTTTCAATAAGGGATTTCTAGAGCCCAATTGGCGGGGGGCCCCTCTGCTCGAACCTCCAGACAATTGAACGCGTCTGACATGTCATGCGAGAAGCACGATCGTTTATTTCTAGGTTCGGGCGCAACCCAGGACAAAGGGTCCTCCATGACATTAGTTCCGTCCTCATGATTGGCGGGCACGCCGTCCTCCTCAACTGGATGTGCCATTATACCTGAAAAGCAGGGGATAACAACGAATTCGACATCATCAAATTCACCCTTCCACCATAAATTAAGTGAAAGGGCGATAAATCCGTCGAGGAACAGACTTCGACCCAATCCCTCGATTGCCAAAATGAAACAAACTACGCCCTACTTAGAGACATTTGGTCAAACGGGCAAATCTGCCCGAGTCCACCCTACTATTTGGGGAGGATGACCCTGACGCTTGAACTTCATCCACTACCATGAACTTCAATGAAAATCCATGAAGATTCATTGAAAAACCCATGAATGTTCATCCAAGATTCATCCATTCAAGATAAAAACCGGGTGTTTAATCTAAAAATTCCAAGAAAACATGTTATTAAGAGGATATGACTTACTTGGATAAAGAATGCATTTGAGGGATTCTACGAAAAAGATAGGAGGAAGAGATCCACGCGCAAATGGAGAAGAGTGCAGAAGAAAGCTTAAGAATAACAAATGAAACCCCGGGGTCCCCTTTTTATAGGTGGTTCATACCCCACGAGGCCACAAACGAAAAGTCATCATTATTTTGGGCTTTTTGAACTCCCCTATGAAAAGATAGCACCCCAAAACAACTTCCATGTGGCGTCAACAAGCAGCCACGTGCCCATTCTCGAAGGCAAACTCATCCCCGACTTAAATACGAAACACTGTGCACGAGCGCGATGAAGACGTTTCACGCTCAGTGACGAGCAAACATGCGACACCGTGACTAAACCTGGCATACGAACATATTCATCGTGTTTCGCTCAGGGGGGTGAAGCAAACGCTCGACATCTTAGCGACACCTTATGGATGGGAAGGGCGAAAAATAAAACCCGCAGAAACTCCTAGCATCCCATACATTCCTGACGGGCGCCAAACGAACAAATGATCTAGTCGACCGCATAACTCGCGTGTTTTCGAGATCCCCGACACGGGTCAATAAATTATCCCTCGTGGAGAGTTACTATTTCCCTTCTCGGGTGAGTGTTCCCCGACAGTGAAGCTAAACTTAAGTCATCACCCTTTTAACTAAGGGAAATAACTTGGGGGCTCATGTTCTGGACTGGGCCAGCGCTTGCCCCACTGTTGGGGAGGCCCAATCCAGTGCCTTTTCCTAAGGCCCAAAGGCATGCAGCCCAAGCTGGGGACCGTTGGGAAATTCCCCACGTGTCCTGATCGGGACTTTATAAGTCTGTCGGGATACTAACTGCAAGTATACAGTTCAGTCGTTCTAGTTTTAAAAGATTATCGAATCCACGGAGACTGAGGATCAATCGCATACGATCTAATGCTACAGTTTCCCTAACTAAGCGATGAATATTCAATTTTTGGGGGAAACAGTTTAATTAAAAATAATAGTACTAATTATACCGGTATGTGATAATCGGACTTAGGGAATTCGGTGAATCGCTTGGCCTATAAAGTATTTCAGTAAAAGCTAATTGTTTAAAAACCTGAGACATACACTCTCGTGTTTATGAAATAAGTCATACTACTAAACCTAGTGGATGCACTTTAAATTTAATAACACTTTTTGAAAACAATTTGAGTTTAATTAATTTATTAAAACACTCTCGTGTATTTAAAAATCAATGCTTCGTTACCACTATCTGGGTTGAACCCCAGCTCTCGCATGCAGGTTCTTGCCTTAATTAATTTCCCACTCTCGTGGCAAAATCGTGTTAATTAACCTCTCACTCTCGTGACAAGGATAGTTAAATTAATCTTGGAAATTGGAAACCAGAAATTGTTTTATAAATATTTTTGGCCAAGGTATCACTGAATTCTTTCAGTTCTTACGGTCATATACCGGTATTAATAATTTAGCCAGACATAATTAACTTAACAGCAATACGGTTCAAAATATAATTCATAGCAATAATTGGCATAATATAAAAACTGAATGAATAATAATTGCAATATAAAACCTGGAATCAAAGTTGCTATGGTAATCTTGAAGTATTACAATAATCCAATCTTCGAGCTTGATTTGCAGTAAATAATTCGTGTTAATTCTTGAAAGAAGAATTAACGCTTAAAACTAAAAACTAAGACTTTGAATGAAAATTACAGGAACGTGAAAACAATATTCCAAAACAAGCAAATGGAAAATAATTGCAAAAGAAAATAATATTTGTTCTCAGGAAAATTCTTCGACCCTTGAACTATGCACTGGTACACATATATATAGCATAGGAAAATCAGCAGTTAAGAATTCTTGATGAAGTCTTCAATGGAGGAAATATAGGAGCACTGATAGTGGTGGTGGCAAGAAAATAGGGGACTCAGCAGAAAAAGGGAGAACGAGTCTGCCCTTAATGCCCACGTCTCAATCCATGTATAACTTCCACCTTCACGCGCGTGACGGTCGTCACAGGTGGGTGACGGTCGTAACGCGCTGAAGTAGTGCATTACGCTCGTCAATGGTGTGTGACGAGCGTTTCTTCATGTTGGGGGGTGTTACGCCCGTCACAAGGATGTGACGACCGCCACTGTTCCAAAAATCCAAACTTTGTATTTTTTTTATTCTTTTTCTCTTTGTTTATTGTCTAGCCTTCTTCATGTTGTCCTTTTCCATCAGTTTGAGTCGACAAATGTTATACTTGTAAAAAGACAAATAATCTCGGAATAATCGGGGGTTAGACGACTTAATGAAATATAAAAATCGGTAAAAAGCATGGTAATTATACGATATGTTTTCTCGTTATCAAATTCCCCCATACTTAAACCTTTACTTGTCCTCAAGCAAATAGTCATTCGAAAGGTCGGATAAGTTTTGTCAAGCGCATAAGCATGACATACCTTGGATTTTTAAAGTAGTTTCGGGAAATCCTCGTCGGTTCGGCTAATACTTGAGTAAAACACTAAAGATACGCTAATGACACAAGCAATAAGCTTAGCCGTAGACTTCCATTTCAAACGAGCTATCCAACAGTTCTGTTATAATTCTGCCCGGAGTTCCTCGTATCTATTTCTCCTGGTTTCATTCTGGCGCAATCACATTAAGCCCTTTGTCTTAGCACGCACGTAGTGGAGTAACCGGTTAGTGACTTTGATCCTTTAGCACGGGGTCTGGTACATGAATGTGGCAACCCTACATATGTTATCCAAATTGGAGGTTGTGGGGGATCGAGCCGTAGCACGCCCTACCGAGTTCAGAACCAGATACCTCTGAACCAACCAACACTGGATTCCTTCATTATTTGCTCAGCTCTTATATGTGCTCGTATATTTTGGTACACAAATTTTCTTTTCTTTTAGCAGCGAGATAGGAAGGATATTTTTAGAATCAGGCATCAAACACTTATATTCATCGATTCTCCACGTGGTTTATGTCAAGACGGTACTGACTGCTAGTATAAACTACTAGGGGTTACTTCTAGAACTTGAAACTCCAGATATCGGTATAATGGTTATTGAAACGGATTGCGTAAGTAGGAAGTCTACGGTGTCAGAACCGTATTGATCTTGTTATGTCGTTTTCGGCTTCCTCAACCGGGATTTCGTTAAAATAGGTATGTCGGGCTAATGCGAAAATAAAAATTTTTCGGTATGGCAAAATAAAGCGAAGAATTTGAATCGAGACATATCGTAAGAATTTACTAGTTTATAAAAGATTGAAAGGTACCTCTCCCACACAAAATCCGACATTTTCCTCAATGTTGCGGTATATATGCGGGGAAGTACAATTACAAAAACAAACGGAAAAGAAATGAAACAGAAAAATAACAAATTACATAGAAATTAAAGAAAGACTACTGGTGACCACGTCCTCTACTCCTGGTGCGAGAGCGTCTGGTAGGAGTGGCTTCAGTGTCGGTGTCTTGGAAGCCAAGGGTGCTCACGTCCATCCTCAAGGCATTAAGTTCTGACAGGGCCTCATCTAACCTTTCATTCATGTTGCGCTGCCCAGTCAAGATCTGAGCGTTTTAGGCACACAGAGACTCAAATTGCTCGGCTTGCCTCCTCTCAAGCGCCGCATTCATTTGGTTTTACATGTGGAGGGCGCGGAGGATGTCTTCAAGATTAATAGGAGGAGGTGCAGATGAGGATCCTGGGATGTCGTGGACTGGAGGAGCACTATCCAACTCTTCTTGTATTTCGTCTGCAGCGGCTGCAGGTTGGTCTTCATGGGCAGGTGCACGCTCTACGGGAATTTTAGGATCGAACAACCAGTTTGCTCGGTTACTTGGATCGATTCGGTCCCTGTTCGGCAAAATAATATTCTGATAGACAGTGTTCCTGATTACAGGGTGGAATCTGCCGTCTTCCCGCTCGTAGATGAGGTGTGCGGCTTTGCAGTGATCCAAGGTTAGCAAAGCCGGTGCAATAGAAGGCAAGGTTGCGAGAGCAGCATCGTAGTTCAGACCAATGGAAATTGAAGTAACCAGCCCTCTGAAATAAAATGGTTTTCCACCTCTAGCATAAATAGAGTGGATGTGAGCAAACAGGAACAGGGCGGCATTAATCTTTTGCCCAGTGAACGTGCAGTGTAAAAAGAAGAGCTCCTTAGAGTTGAGCTTATGGTTGCTGTCGTGGGCGAAGATTGTGTTACTAAGGATGCGATAGAAGTAGCGGATGGCCGGATTGTGAATTTGGGTGGCATTCAGGTGGTCATAGGATCCGGCACGGATATTCGTCAAACTGTGCCATAAGTTGAAAGCCTCCTCACCAAAACTATCCGGCACCCGGAAATGAGCACCTTCGTCCGAACAAAAGCCTAGAAGTCTCGCGATGTCGGATTGAGGCAACTCTTGCTCAACGCCAAACATGCGGAATTTTTCCAGGCCTGACAGTTGGTTTGTGACACCTGGCGGAGTGAGGTAAACAAATGAACTCAAGAACTCAAGAGTAAGAGTTTCGTAGATTGGTCTTGGTTCGCGGCACAGGTTCCATAAATCCACACTTTGCAATAAACGGCGGACACTGTCAAGCAGTCCCAAACTCCTCAGGCAGTCGATATCAACGTACCGTGTGGGTTGGAGACCTCGACGTTGAAATTTATGAAACTTTGTCCGTTGATTCTCTCCTTGTTCGCTGATTCTGAAATTGAGGGCTGGAGCGTGTGGGTTGTTTGGCATGGTGTAGGTAGGATTTGATTTGGGAATATGAAAATGGGGTACTGTATGGATGGTAATTTGGTGTTGGAAGTTTAGAAGTTAGAATAGTTTTTCGTGTGATGTGGTAACAATGGAGGAAGTGGGTTTATGAAGGGGATGGTTGAAAGTTGGAACGGTTCTCTGTAATAGCCGTTCTGATACACTGTTTGCGTGACGGTCATCACGAGGGTGTGACGGTCGTCACGAGGCAAAAAGGCGTGTTACGCTCGTCACAAGGGTGTGACGGTCGTAACGCATTCATCGTCATTAATGAGACGACCGTTACAGGACCGTTGGGGTGTTTATATTTTTATATTTTATTAATTTCTTGGGAATAAGGTTTGAAGCATATATTTTTTTACTTTTTGAAATATTTTAATTAATAAGAGTTTTAAATATAGAGGTGGTCTAATAATTTAAAGTTTGTAATATTTGTTACCAGTACATAATGAAATAGAAATATTGCGTATAAACATAGACCGCAAATAAAATAGTAAACTGGAAATGAAAAGAAATGAAAATTAAAATAAACTTTAATTGAATAAATTCATGACAAATTGTTTCAAAGTAACTAGGAATAAAAAATGATAATGCTGAAATAATAACTAAAATCCCTCCCACACTAAAACTAAACAGTGTCCCCACTGTATGTACAAATGCGAGAGAGAAGAAAATGAATAACAATGGCAACTCTAGCCACAGGGAGGCGGAAACATATGCTGATGCATGTAGTCCAACTGATCAGTCACCAAGTCCATGAAGGTTATGAAGTCCACCCGGAGAGATGTCAGCTCGCCCCGCATGTCAGTAATTGCCTCATGTAAGGAGTGCAGGGTAACAGTAGGTGGAGGTGGAGTAATCTCAGGAGCCTGGGTCGCGGTCTCAGCGGAAGTAGCCTGCTGTTCCCAAGGATCAGGGAACTCATGGTATCCTGGCGGTGTAGCAGGATCTTCATCAGCATTAGTAGTGTTTGGAACCTCATAGATGTCAATCGTAGATGGTGAGGAGGGCGGTGAAGCAGGATGGTGAAGGTCAAACAGCCAGTTATCTCGGTTGTGCACACTGGTGATAGGGTCTGGAAGCTTAAACTGGTGGACGATCTGATGATTAACTAGCAGGTCAAATTGATCTGGTCCAAGGTTTCCGATCATGCTAGTGTTGAAACAGAATGCAATGTCCATCGGCTTTATTCCATAAAGCGGGGCAGATCCGAGCATAGGCCGGTGGAGTCCAATTGCATTAGATAGCATGGTAACTAACCCACCCAACAAGATCGGTGCATTCGGAGTCTGGATGATACGCTCCATATTAGCGAGCATATAAGCTTCACCGTTCACCGGACGGCTCTGGGATGCACAATACATAATAAACAGCTCATCGCGGGATACATATGTGACATTCTGCTGTTTGCTAAAGATGGTGTGGGCTATGATCTTGTGGAAATGCCTGATAGTCGGATTATGGATGCATTCAGAGTAAAGATCAGACGGCTCAGGATGGTTATTACCAGCGATGCTTCCCCAGAAATAATCAAGATCAGATTCAGGCAAGAGGTTCTCCTGTGTCATACTGATAACATCGGGTCCAAAAGGGAACCCAAGCAGCTGGCTAAACTCCTGGAGGTTATAAGTGTAATCCATGTTAAACATCCTGAATGTGATCAACCCACGGTTGAATCCCATCCCATGATTTGGAACGAAGCTCAGGGTGCTTAGGAACTCAAAGGTCAGCCTCTTGTAGGTACAGAACCGTCTTCGGATAGGAGCAGTGTCCCAACCAATCTGATGCAGCAAGTACATGACACTCTCACGAATGCCAAGGGCGGTCATAGCATGATCATCTGCGTAGATAGTAGGGCACATCTCCCGTTCACCCAGGTCCGCAAATCGTCTTCTTTGGTGTCTGCTTCTCAATTTGACATTCATGAAGTTTACACAATCCATAGCGCTAAATATGAAAGCAAAAGAATTACCCCCCTGAAAATATTTGATAAATGTTTGAAAAAAGAGAAATTAAGTAAGTATTTTTGGGTTAGGAAATTGCCAAAGTTAAATTAAAAAGAAAGATGAAAGATGAAAGGGAAAAATAAAAACAGAAGAAAAATAGAAAGGAGTAAGAGATGCAATCATGAAAATGTTTTAAAGATTAAGAAAAAGAAAAGAAAAATAAAAGCATGTTAAAGCAGAAAAAATAATTAAAGTAAAACATGGGTTGCCTCCCACGAAGCGCCTTTATTTTATGTCGACGGCTCGACAGTTAACACCTATTCAGTTAGGTATTTGGGGTAGGCGGCTCACTTAACTGAAGATAAGTCGAATAGTCGATATTTCCGAAGTTAAAGTAATGCTTTAGGCGCTGGCCATTAACTATGAATGGTTTGATAGAACTGCCTTTAATTTCTATTGCACCACTTGGGAAAACTTTGTTAATTTCGAATGGTCCGGACCATCTGGAACGTAATTTTCCCGAGAAAAGTTTCAGTCTAGAGTTGAATAGGAGTACGATGTCTCCTTCCTTAAAGTCTTTCCGCGAGATACGCTTATCGTGCCATTTTTTTGTTCGTTCTTTATAGATTTTAGCATTTTCATAAGCGTCTAAACGCAATTCTTCTAGTTCATGGATATCTAACACTCGTTCCTCGCCAGCACTCTTATAATTTAAGTTAAGGGTTTTTATGGCCCAATAAGCTTTATGCTCTAATTCTACTGGCAAATGGCAAGATTTTCCATAAACTAACTTGAACGGCGTTGTTCCGATAGGGGTTTTAAAAGCTGTCCGATATGCCCAAAGAGCATCGTTTAGCTTGGAGGACCAGTCCTTTCTGGATGAAGTTACGGTTTTCTCAAGGATTTGTTTTATCTCCCTATTTGACACTTCCACTTGTCCTCTCATTTGAGGATGGTATGGTGTGGCTATGCGATGTTTAATGCCATATTTGGAAAGTAATTTTTCGAAGATTCTAGAGATAAAATGGGAGCCACCATCACTGATCACTAGTCTTGGTACACCGAATCGTGGGAAGATAATATTCTTGAATAGTTTTAGTACCACACGTGTATCGTTTGTGGGTGCGGTGATGGCTTCAATCCATTTTGATACGTAGTTGACGGCTACCAAATATATTTATTTCCAAAATATGCGGGGAAAGGTCCCATGAAATCAATTCCCCATACATCGAAAACTTCTACTTCGAGGATTCCTTTTTGCGGCATTTCGTCGCGTCTAGATATATTTCCTGTGCGTTGACATCTATCGCAGTTCATAATTGCTACGTGGACGTCTTTCCATAAGGTAGGCCAAAAGAAGCCAGCTTGAAGTATTTTTGCACAGGTTTTCGACGTACTAGCGTGTCCACCATAAGGGGCGGAATGGCAACGGGAAATGAAGTCGTTTATTTCATCATTGGGAACGCAGCAACGGTAGATACCATCGGCGCCTCTTTTAAAGAGTAATGGTTCATCCCAAAAGTAGTGTTTAAGGTCATGGAAAAATTTCTTCCGCTGTTGGTACGTTAAATCGGGTGGTAAAACACTGGCAGTTAAATAGTTGACGAAGTCAGCGTACCATGGCAGTGTGGTATTAGTACAAATGGCTTTTACTACCGCAGTTGTTAAAGGTTCATTATGTTGATCTAAACTGTCGGTAGGGTTTATCTCTAGCTTGGAAACAAGGCGTTCATAAGGGAAATCTTCGTTTATGGGAACACTCTCGGTTTGGATTCCATCTAATCTCGATAAGTGGTCTGCTACCATGTTTTCAGTTCCTCTCTTGTCTTTTATTTCTAAGTCAAACTCTTGTAGGAGTAAGATCCATCTGAGCAGTCGCGGTTTGGCGTCCTTCTTGCTTAGTAAGTATCGGATCGCAGCATGAT
The DNA here is from genome assembly GCA_948472305.1 of Vicia faba. Taxonomy (NCBI): domain Eukaryota; kingdom Viridiplantae; phylum Streptophyta; class Magnoliopsida; order Fabales; family Fabaceae; genus Vicia; species Vicia faba. The sequence goes on along the minus strand of OX451736.1, from coordinate 65,278,666 downwards.
CTGTATAAATAATGATTTTAGCGCCTACTAAGTAGGAATGAAATTTATCCAACACGAATACCACAGCTAAGAGTTCCTTCTCCGTAGTGGCGTAATTCATTTGTGATGGGTCGAGCGTTCTGCTTGCGTAGTAGATAGCGTGAAGCTTTTTTTCTATGCGTTGTCCTAGGACTGCGCCTACAGCATAATCGCTCGCATCGCACATTATTTCAAATGGTAAATTCCAATCAGGAGGTTGCATAATAGGTGTTGAGATTAAGGCCTCTTTAAGTGTCTTGAATGCGTTCAAGCATTTATCATCGAAAATAAACTCAGCCTCTTTCATTAATAATTCGGTTAGTGGCTTGGTGATTTTAGAGAAATCTTTTATAAAACGTCGGTAAAAACCCGCGTGTCCTAGAAAACTTCGTATTTCTCTAACTGTTTTGGGTGGTTGAAGGTTTTTGATAATTTCGATCTTTGCTTTGTCGACTTCAATCCCTCAGTTTGATACAATGTGACCCAACACAATTCCTTGTCTTACCATGAAGTGACATTTTTCCCAGTTGAGCACTAGGTTGACACTGACACAGCGTTTCAATACTAATTCAAGATTTGATAAACATCCGTCGAAACTCTCTCCACAGGCAGAGAAATCGTCCATGAATACTTCCATTATTCCGTCTAAAAAATCTGCGAAAATCGCCATCATGTATCGTTGGAAAGTTGCAGGTGCATTACATAGTCCAAATGGCATTCTCCGGTATGCAAAGGTACCATAGGGACATGTGAACGTAGTTTTCTCTTGATCATCAGGATGAATGGGAATTTGAAAGAATCCTGAGTATCCATCAAGGTAGCAGAAATGGGAATGTTTGGCTAAACGCTCGAGCATTTGATCAATGAATGGTAATGGGAAATGGTCTTTGCGTGTAGCTTTGTTTAATTTTCTATAATCGATACACATTCTCCATCCTGTTTGAGTACGTTGTGCTACCGATTCGCCTTTTGTGTTTGTTATAACCGTAACGCCTCCTTTCTTAGGCACCACGTAAACTAGACTGACCCAGTTGCTATCTGATATTGGGTATATGATGCCTGCTTCTAGTAATTTATGCACTTCCTTTTTAACGACTTCACTTAGGATAGGATTTATTCGTCTTTGATGTTCTCTAGAAGTCTTGCAGTCCTCCTCCAGCATAATGTGGTGCATACAGAGAGAAGGGCTTATTCCTTTTAGATTTGATATATCATAGCCTAATGCGGCTGGATATTTCCTTAACACTCTAAGAAGTTTTTCGGTTTCGATCTCTCCTAATTTGGCATTGACTATAACTGGTCGTTCGAGTTCTTTATCTAAGAATTCATACCTAAGATCCTCAGGTAATGTTTTAAGTTCTATACCAGGTTTCTTATTAGTTGGGTCAGGATCGGGCGTTAAGGCTAAACATTCGCTTAGGTTGGCATCTAAGTGTTCTTGTTTCCAGTCTTCGTTCTTGAGGATAGTTGGTGTCTGAATTTTTAGCATCTCAGAATAGGTGTCCTCTTGGCATTCAAGTTCTTTGACACATTCATCAATGATATCTAGGAGACAACACGAGTCATCTATAGCAGGGGCTTTAAAGAATTGGGAAAGAATGAATTCTACTTTTTCTTCTCCTACCTCGAAGGTAAGTTTTCCTTTCTTAACGTCTATGATGGCTCCTGCAGTAGCTAAAAATGGTCTTCCTAGTATGATGGGAATGTTTGAATCTTCCTTGATGTCCATTATTATGAAGTCGGTCGGTATGTAAAATTGTCCTATTCGAACAGGAATGTTCTCTAGCATACCAACAGGAAATTTGATTGATCTGTCGGCTAGTTGTAGGGACATCTTGGTAGGTCTCATGTCGCCTAATTTGAGCTTCTCGCAAATAGATAAGGGAATTAGACTGACACTGGCTCCTAAATCGCATAGAGCTTTGTCTATGACAGATTTTCCAATTACACATGGTATGGAGAAACTACCAGGATCTTTTAGCTTTGGAGGCATGTTATTTTGAATTATGGCGCTACATTCGACAGTTAGCATAACAGTTTCATTTTCAATGATTTTTTTCTTATTAGCCAATATTTCTTTCAGGAATTTAGCATATGACGGCATTTGGGTTATAGCTTATGTAAACGGAATAGTGACGTTCAGTTGTTTCAGAAGTTCTACAAATTTCTTGAATTGTCCCTCGTTCTTGAATTTTGCAAGTCTTTGGGGGTATGGAATTGGTGGTTTATATGGTGGTGGAGGCACATAAGGTTTCTCTGAAGCCTCTCTGTTCTCATTCGCGTCTTCCTCTACATTTTCAGATTGATCTTTCGACTTCTCCATTTCTTTTTCGGGCTTTTGATACATGGTCGGGTTTTGGAGTCTAGGATCTACCGGTCCATCAAGGGCTGTCCCACTTTGTAATGTGATAACATTTGCATGTCCTTTAGGATTGGGCTATGGCTGACCAGGAAATGTACCAGCAGGTGTGGCAGAACTAGCTTGGTGTTGTGCTACTTGGGAGATTTGGGTTTCTAACATTTTATTGTGAGTAGCTAGGGCATCTACCTTGTTTGCTAATAGCTTTAACTGTTCACCGGTGTGAACATTTTGATTGAGGAATTCTTTGTTTTGTTGGGCTTGATTAGCGATAAAATTCTCCATCAGGATTTCAAGGTTAGATTTCTTAGGAGTGTTAGGAACATTACCAGTGGGTTTTTGATAACCTGAAGGTACAGCAGGTGCTTGGCCAGGTGCATATAAAGCGTTATTGCTCTTGTACGAGAAGTTAGGATGGTTCTTCCAACCAGGATTATAAGTATTGGCATAAGGATTTCCTTGAGCGTAATTTACCTGATCAGCTGATATCCCTGCTAAGATTTGACATTCGGTTCCAACATGACCAGGAACTCCACAAACTTCGCAGCTTGGGGTAACTGCAGCCACGGTAGCTGCAGGAGGCAAGGTCAAGCTTTATATCTTTTAGGTAAGAGCATCTACCTTAGCATTAACTTTATCTAGGCTACTAACCTCGTACATCCCGCCTTTGGCTTGAGTTTTCTCCATAGATGTTCTTTCTCCTCCCCACTGATAGTGGTTTTGAGCCATGTTTTCAATGAGTTGGTTAGCTTCGTCATAAGGCTTGTCCATCAGTGTACCACCTGCGGCGGCATCTATAGATAGTCTTGTGTTGTACAAGAGTCCATTATAAAATGTGTGGATTATCAGCCATTTTTCTAATCCGTGATGTGGGCACATTCGCATCATATCTTTGTAGCGCTCCCATGCATCGAATAGCGATTCAGTATCCTTCTGCCTAAATCCGTTGATTTGGGCTCTTAGTGCAGCGGTCTTGCTTAGGGGAAAGTATCGTGCCAAGAATACAATCTTCAGTCCTTCCCACGTAGTGACGGAATTTGATGGCAAGGATTGCAACCAAGCCCAAGCTCTATCTCTTAGTGAGAAAGGGAAAAGACGTAACCTTATCGCATCTTTACTAACACCATTCGCTATAACTGTGTCGGCAAATTGAACGAATTTTGTAAGATGTTCATTCGGATCCTCAGAAGGATCTCCAGAGAATTGGCATTGTTGGATAGCTGATATCAATGACGGTTTCAACTCGAAATTGTTTCGGTTTATTGCTGGAGTAGCAATGCTGTTATGGGGTTCTTGTTGTGATGGAGCTGCGTACTCCTTCAGTGGACGGGTCCTTTGTTCTTCGGCCATGTCTAATTCTGGATTGGTTTCGGTTTCAGAGGAAGAATTAGAATCAGTTTCAGAATCAATCTTGATTTCGGGTTTAGGTAAAGGAATAGCGTGATTTAAACAGTAATCCCTGACTGTACGTCTTACGGAAAGAATGCGTTCAGGTTCGTCCGTCGATTTGTCAAGTGGTTCGCCTTGTGAGCGAGTCCTTGGCATACAAATCGACAAAGGGGTGTCTGTTGCCTAGTCTAAATGCACAACAGAAGAATCGTAATTAATTGACTACCAGTCCCTGGCAACGGCGCCAAAAACTTGATTGGGACTTTATAAGTCTGTCGGGATACTAACTACAAGTATACAATTCAATCGTTCTAGTTTTAAAAGATTATCGAACCCACAGAGACTGAGGATCAATCGCATACGATCTAATGCTACAGTTTGTCTAACTAAGCGATGAATATTCGATTTTTGGGGGAAACAGTTTAATTAAAAATAATAGTACTAATTATACCGGTATGTGATAATCGGACTTAGGGAATTCGGTGAATCGCTTGGCCTATAAAGTATTTCGGTAAAAGCTAATTGTTTAAAAACCTGAGACATACACCCTCGTGTTTATGAAATAAGTCATGCTACTAAACCTAGTGGATGCACTTTAAATTTAATAATACTTTTTGAAAACAATTTGAGTTTAATTAATTTATTAAAACACTCTCGTGTATTTAAAAATCAATGCTTCGTTACCACTATCTGGGTTGAACCCCAGCTCTCGCATGCAGGTTCTTGCCTTAATTAATTTCCCACTCTCGTGGCAAAATCGTGTTAATTAACCTCTCAATCTCGTGACAAGGATAGTTAAATTAATCTTGGAAATTGGAAACCAGAAATTGTTTTATAAATATTTTTGGCCAAGGTATCACTGAATTCTTTCAGTTCTTACGGTCACATACCGGTATTAATAATTTAGCCAGACATAATTAACTTAACAGCAATACAGTTCAAAATATAATTCATAGCAATAATTGGCATAATATAAAAACTGAATGAATAATAATTGCAATATAAAACCTGGAATCAAAGTTGCTATGGTAATCTTGAAGTATTACAATAATCCAATCTTCGAGCTTGATTTGCAGTAAATAATTCGTGTTAATTCTTGAAAGAAGAATTAACACTTAAAACTAAAAACTAAGACTTTGAATGAAAATTACAGGAACGTGAAAACAATATTCCAAAACAAGCAAATGGAAAATAATTGCAAAAGAAAATAATATTTGTTCTCAGGAAAATTATTCGACCCTTGAACTATGCACTGGTACACATATATATATATATATATAGCATAGGAAAATCAGCAGTTAAGAATTCTTGATAAAGTCTTCAATGGAGAAAATATAGGAGCACTAATAGTGGTGGTGGCAATAAAATAGGGGACTCAGCAGGAAAAGGGAGAACGAGTCTGCCCTTAATGCCCACGTCTCAATCCATGTATAACGTCCACCTTCACGCGCGTGACGGTCGTCACAGGTGGGTGACGGTCGTAACACGCTGAAGTAGTGCATTACGCTCGTCAGTGGTGTGTGACGAGTGTTTCTTCATGTTGGGGGGTGTTACGCCCGTCACAAGGATGTGACGACCGTCACTGTTCCAAAAATCCAAACTTTGTATTTTTTTATTCTTTTTCTCTTTGTTTATTGTCTAGCCTTCTTCATGTTGTCCTTTTCCATCGGTTTGAGTCGACAAATGTTATACCTGTAAAAAGACAAATAATCTCGGAATAATCGGGGGTTAGACGACTTAATGAAATATAAAAATCGATAAAAAGCATGGTAATTATACGATATGTTTTCTCGTTATCATGTCCATTAGGGAACGTAGCTGCGTGTCCATGTCATCATCATCTCGCCCTTCAAGAATGACGGGTCTAGCTCCTGCTTTCTCAGGGCAGTTGATCAGGGAGGAGGCCACGTGCTGGACTCCATACACACGTAAGCCCTGGAAGTCTTTGCTGTTGGGCCTCATCGTGGCCCAAAACTGAAGACCTTGGCCCAACGATGAGGGATATAAATACCCTCTCACTTGAGATGGTCAGGTATTCATTCAATCTCTCATACTCACTCTCATACTTGCTTGCATTACTCTGAACCTCAATTTGGCATCAGAGTATCTTGCAGGTACCCCCCCCCCCCTCATTTAACATCCAACCATTGCTCGACTCGAAGCTTGTGGGCTTTGACAATCCCTTCTGGTCAGGTACGATCATTTTTAATTCAGTACATCAATTGCACCTACAATATTTTGCATTTATGTAATGATTTGTACCTTATATGTAGGCACATCATCAAGATAATGGATGGGCGTATGGATATTATGTAATGAAGAAGATGCTTGATAGTGTTGATACTTCTATTGTTGAAAGATTCGATGAGGTAGTATAATTTAGTGTTTTAAAACCCAGCCCGACACGGCCGATCGGACCGGTCTGACCGAGAACCGGTGGGCCAGGCGGTCTGATTAAGGGATAAGACCGGAATTACATTTAGACCGAATGAAACCAGTGTGAACCGACCGGATCACCGGTTAAATTAGTGAACCGACCGTTTTTACTAAACCGGCGGGTTTGACTATTTATTTTATTTTTTAGGGCTTTTGAAAAAAATTAACATAAACGTTTTTCCTCCTCGTTTCCTAAACCTAGGCATTTGAAAGGTTTTCTTTTTTATTCTGTCTTTTCTTTTTCTAATTGAAGTCATATTCTCAATTTTCTCTACCAACAAAAACTCCCATTTGCTGCTATTATTTGATATTCCTTGTTTGCCGTCAAAAATTTCATCAAAACATCAAAAACAGGTTATTTCTTTTTTACTTGGTCTAATTTGCATTGATGTTTTTCAATATGAATATTATTGTTTCATTTTGTTGATTAATTGATATAGAAAATAAATGATTAAATTTGATCATTTTCTATAAAATTGGGTCTTTTAGTTTAACAAATTGAGATAGAATTTGTATGAATGGAGCAGTTTTATACTTTTATGAATTAACTTATTATAGACTGGTAATGAAGTTGTTGTATATTGGAGATAGAAATTGGGATAGATATATATTACTGTAATAGTCGTTGTATATATTATGGAGATAGAAATTGGGTTTAAAACTATGTAATCTAAATTATATAGTAAGATAAAGTTTTCTGTTTTTTATTAATTTAAATTATATAACAAAGAAAAGTTTCAGGATTTTATTAATCTAAAATATATAGCAAAGGCTGGAAAGCAAAGTTTCTATTTTTTTATTATATATGGTGATGCACAGTAACGATGCTTGGTAGCCTATATATAATATACAACAACATATTCATATATTTTGGATTTAGATATGCTACATATTTAATGTTTCTTATAATGTTTTTATAAATTCAATATTTTTTGTTTAGAATTGTGTTTTGTTAATATTTTTGTAATATAGTTTTGTATTTTTAAATTTTGATTGATATTAGATATGGCATCACCCCCGCTGAAGTAATAACTTCGGAAGAAGTTACATCTCAAAATCCAACCCAACTCCAGAGCAGTAGGGGAAAAACTGATATAGCTTGGGGTCATTGTAAATAAATTGAAGAGAAAGGAAAACTTGTTAATTTGTGTATTTACTGTGATAAAATTATTAGAGGAGGGGGGATTAATAGGTTCAAATTCCATTTGGCTGGAATAAAAGGTCAAGTTGAAACATGTAAAAAGGTGCCTCCAGATATTCAATATCAAATGAAACAAAATCTTGATGAAGGTGCAAATAAGAGAAGAAAGACTCAAGCACAAAATTTTGATGTTGATCTTACTACTCAAGAGGGTGGTGTAGTAGAAATGGATGTATAACAATCAAGATCAAATTCGGTGATTGTGTCTCAAAAGAGAAAGAATATTAGTCGTATTGGTAATTATTTTATGCCTAGAACAACTCCTGGAGCTCAACCTTCTTTAAAAAGTGTGTTACAAAGTAAGGAATTGGTGGAGAAGTTTGATCTAACTATTGCAAGATGGTTCATTGATTCTTCTGTGCCATTCAATGCAGCTAATTCTGCATATTTTTAATCTATGGCTGATGCACTTTGCAGCATGAGTCTAGGGTATAAAGTTCCAACTATGCATAGTCTTCGTGGCTATTTGTTAAATAAATGGGTTGAAGATGTGAACAAATTGATAGAGGAGTATCGTGAGATTTGGAAGAAAATTGGTTGTACTCTAATGGCCGATGGGTGGACTGATCGAAAAAGAAGAACTCTTATAAACTTTCTAGTTTATTGTCCCAAAGGTACTATTTTTCTAAAATCCGTTGATGCTTCTCATGCTTCAAAAACTGCAGATATGTTGTATAAGCTTTTTAGAGATGTGGTTTTATTTGTTGGGCCTGAAAATGTAATTCACATAGTGACAGATAATGCTGCAAATTATGTTGCTGCTGGAAGGTTATTAGAAAATGAGTTTCCTACTTTATTTTGGTCTCCTTGTGCGGCACATTGCATTAACTTGATGTTGCAAGACATGGGAAAATTAGAGGATGTAAGTGAGACAGTGTCACATGCTTCTAATGTTACCAAATATATTTATAACCATTGTTATGCATTGTATTTAATGAGAAATCAAACAGGTGAAAGAGAAATCCTTCGTCCTGCTCCAACTCGGTTTGCCACTAATTTCATTGCTTTGTAAAGTATTTTGTCTCACAAAAACTCACTAAGAGCCATGGTAACATCTAAAGAATGGACAAGCTCAGCATATGCCAAAGAAGCAAAGGCAAAACAGTTTGTGGATCAAGTTTTAGATTCTGGATTTTGGAGTAAATATGATGATGTAGTTAAACTCACTGAACCACTTGTGCGTGTGTTGCGTATTGTTTATAGTGAAGATAAACCTACTATGGGCATTCTATACAAAACTATATTCAAAGCTAGAGAGGAGATGGTGAGGAGGTTTCAAAGAAATAAGAAGAAAGTGGATCCTTACTTGAAAATCTTATATAAACGTTGGGATTCACAGCTCCGCAAAAATCTTCATGCTGCCGGTTATTGGTTGAATCCAGTTTGTAGATATAATGATGTAGAATTTGAAAAACATGCATCCACAACATCAGGATTTTTAGATATCATTGAAAAGCATGCTAATGGAAATTCTGAACTTCGATTGAAGTTAACAGATGAGATGAGAATATTCAAAGATGGTGAATTAGATTTTGGAAGGAAATAGCCGTGGATGAACGATGTATTGTAAGGACAGGTAATTTCATAACTTCTAACTCTTGATATATATTTTATTTTATATTTCAAGATGTTTATAAATTTATTTAATCACATGGTATAAACAGATCAATGGTGGGAAATTTATGGCACTTGTACACCAACTTTGCAAAGGTTAGATATTCGTATTTTAAGCCAAACTTGTAGTGCTTCGGGTTGTGAACGCAATTGGAGTATATTTGAGCATATTCATTCCAAAAAAAGAAATATATTTGAGCACCAAAAGCTTAATGATTTAGTGTTTGTTCGTTACAACTTGAGACTTCAAAATAGGTATTATTATGGTTATTTTTCTCTGATCATTATATTTTTATATTTAAATATATATACTTAGATTTAATTCATGTGTGCTTAGGAAAATAAGAAATTGGAGTTATGATCCTATCAATATTGAAACAATTATCAACCATTCTAGTTGGGTATTAGAGGATTCACTATCTCTCCTAACCAATGAAAAGTTGGAAGCATTGCGGAATGACCTTGCAAATATGACCATCCAACCAATTTCAAGTAATATTGGTATGTTCTAATATGAGCATAATATAGTTTGTGGTTGTGAATCAATTTAATGTCTCATATTTACCATCTCTAAATTTTTTTTGTTAATTATTTTTTAAAATATTGTTATATATCAAATAGATTTAGATGAGGATGAAGATGGAGATATGGGTAATGCACAAGATACTATTGTTGATACTGTGAATCAAGAAAAAAGCAACACCAGAGAAGATGAAGTTGGTGGAGAAGACAATGAAGTTGAAGATGGATATGAATATCAAGATTATGACAATTTGACTTCATGGACATAAAAAATTATGGATCGTTGAGTATGGATTTTTGTGATTTATTATAATACTATAACTTATGAATTGTTAAGTTTCTATCACTTCTTTGAATTTATAATTTGCTACATTAAGTTTCTATCACTTATTTTGATTGTTACTAATACTTTTGTTTATTCTAAATTATTTGAATTTATAATTTTCTATATTATTATAGTTACAAATTTCAGGTAATGAATATATTTTTTATAGAAACCGGGTCAAAAGCCATGCGGTCTGACCAGTGACCCACTGATCCGACCAGTAACCCAGTGACCCAGTAACTTTACCGAGTCGATCACCGGTCTGGGTTTTAAAACATTGTAATTTGAAATATTTTCGTATTGCATGTATTTATTGAAAAACATGTAAATTATTGTTTTAATATGTAGATGTTTAATTTATTGTATGTTGAACTTGTAGATATTTACAAACATGTCACCCTATGAAAAAGAGACAATTGACTATATTCGACAACTTTGGGCTCAAATTTTTTTGTACATGGTTGAAAATCAAAAGGATTAGGAGCAAAATCTACAAGACCAAATATAAATGGTTGAAGAGGATAAGGACATAGAAATGTTGCCAAAACAAAATCGAAAGAAGAAGAAGAAGAAGAAGGAAACTTATATATGAAGAAAGTGACATAAAATATTATGAGTTGGTTGAATATTTTGTTGTTAATATCATGACTTCTTAGTACAAAAATATGATTTTGTATACCTTTTGGTAAATATGAAAAATATTATGACTTAATACATGAAATATGATTTTTATGTGCATGACTTATAGTATTTGAAATATTATGACTTCTTAGTACATGAAATATAAAGAACTATGATAACTAAAATACGGTGTAATGTAGCATATGAAATAGGGTGTAAATGGAATTAAATATAATATAATTTGTTCATTTATAAAGGGTGTAAATTATATTTAAAAGGGTGTAAATTAGCATGTATTTACACCCAATTTTTATTTTAAAATGGTGGAAATTAGCATATTTACATCTGATTTGTATTAAAATAGAGTGTAACTATGAACGTATTTATACTTAATTTTTATTAAAATATGGTGTAAATAAGAATGTATGTACACCCGATTTTTATTAAAATAAGGTGTAAATAAGAACATATGTCCACCCGTTTTTATTAAAATATGGTGTAACTAAGAACATATTTACACTCGATTTTTAATAAAAATATGTGTAACGTAGAACGTATTTACATCCGATTTTTATTAAAAAAAGGGTGTAACATATAACTTATTTACATCCATTTTTAAATAGGTATAAATGCGTTAGACATTTCTCACCCGATGAATATACATCTGATTTTTATTAAATTTAATGAGTGTAAATTTAATAAAAAACTGGTGTAAATTAACCTTTTTGTACTAGTAGAATTCCAATTATTGCAGTTTATGTTTTTATTTGTTTATAAGTGAATAATAAATTATCTATCCCTTCAATTTCGTTAAAATATGAGGGATAACATAATCAGATTTTACTATAAAAGCACTCGTTAAATAGATTTTACCCTAATCCTTACTTGTATGAAGTCGCCTCAAACTCGCATGCATCATTCTTTGGAATGGATTACACGACAAAAAAAAAATTCAATGTTCTTCTATACTTTGAACAAAATATTTTTTTGTCCTTGCAATTTATCTCACATAATAATTTTGATGTTGTATTTTTGGAACAACTCTCTATAAAAGAATGTTGAGAAAGTTCTCTATGATAGATTGTAAGTGCAGAAAATCATTATTCTCTCATGTTGAACAAAGAAGGTTGTTCAACCTCTAAAAAGATATATTCAACGAAATCTGAAATTGCAACGTTGATGATGATGAATCTGAATTTTTTTAATATTTGTGTAAATAATGTAATGTTAAAAAAATAGATATTATTCCCTCAATTTTTTTGTAAAACTAAAAGACTTTCTTATTTTATTTTTCTATTTAAAATAGAAAATGCGTTTCTCTTCAGATTTTTTTAAAAATCGAAGGAATATGTTACACCTACAACAACAAATATCTATTTAAAGGAACAACGCTCAAAATATTGCTAAGACATCACTCCACAACAACATATTTAGCATTTTTAGAACTTAAATTCTTATAAATAATTTATTGTAATAATTTATTGTAATTTTATATATATATATATATATATATATATATATATATATATATATATATATATATATATATATATATATATATATATATATATATATATATATATATATATATATATATATATATATATATATATATATATATATATATATATATATATATATATATATATATATATATATATATATATATATATATATATATATATAATTTTTATTATCATCTTGGCCTTTTGCAGTTTTTCTAAGCGTTTAATTTAAAGATGATAATAAAATAATAATACTACAACAACCAATTTCCAAAGTTTATTGGTAACTACATTACATTTCCAAAACGTTTAGTTTTCACTCTAAGAAAGGTTATAGTAGTATTTATTGGGGATAGACTCAAATTATTAGTTCATCTGCATGCATAATGGCGTCTTCTTCTATTCCAACAATGGCAGTGGAACAGGAAAGCATAACTCAGCCAAACTGGCTTGAACTCCCAAGAGATGTGACATCAAACATCCTCCAAAGGTTGAATACAATTGATATAATTACTAGAGCAAGTCAAGTATGCCCTCTATGGTGGAATATGTGTAAGGATCCTTCCATGTGGCGCACCATTCGCATTACCAACATCTACGGTAATCATGAGTATTTGAAAAAGATTTGTCACAATGCAGTTGGTAGAAGTTGTGGCCAGCTTGAAGAAATTGATATTCAGTATTTTGCTAATGATGATCTTCTGGGATACATAGCTCATTGGTAATTATTACTTCAAAAAACAATTGTTTGCTGCTTTTAATTTCATTATTTTTTATTGAGTTTTGTCTCTTTTATTTTTGAATTGTGTATTTTGTATATGAATTATTATTACTTTTTAACTCAAAATTTTCAGCGCTGAACACCTTCGGCGAATGCGGCTTGTAGAGTGTAAAGAAGTCTCGCATGCTGGATTTAAAGAAGCTGTAAAAAAAACTTCCACTTTTGGAAGAACTTGAGATTTCACATTGCGTGCAATCTAGGTATTCGCTTCAAGATGTTGGTCGATATTGTCCTCTTTTGAAATCACTGAAATATAGCGTGTCAATTGATGAAGAACATTACATTGAGTTGCATCATGATCAGAAAACTTGATTTATTATTGCGGAAACAAGGTCTCCAGTACATCATCTTAAAATTTCTATTAAATTTCTAACTATGGATGAGGTTCTTGCAATTCTTGATGGGTGTCATCAATTGTGAAATAGTTGTAAGATAAGAGTAGTTATTGGCATGGACTTAGTTTTATTACAAAACTCAGATGATTTCATACTTTGACGAGGAAAATCAGTATCACAATATTTATACCGATTGAAACCAGATTGCAACACGATCAATCATGACAGTATATTGTTTAATTCAAGGAGAAAATAAAACTAAGATGATAAACAAAAGAGCTCTTTTCATTCATTTGTGGATACTAGTGGATAGTAACATAAAAACCTAATGGACAAAAAACCCATCTGAACCATATGAAATAAAGGCTCAACTAAGATACATTATCATTCTAACTTAAATCCGTCTAAATAATATAAAATAAAGGCCCAACTAAGATACATTATCATTCTAATTTAAATAATTAAGTTCTTTAGAAACCAATTTCACTTCCTATCAAAAATGCTGAAGCTTTTGTTGTGTTTAGAGAAGTGATTGAAGGCCTCTCTATTTGTAATGAATGTTTTGGGTATGACTTGTGAATGAAGGAACTCTAGACGGTCAGATGGAGAAAACGTAGGAGAGAGTTTATGAGTGGAGGTTTGGTCATTCTTAGCAGCTGATGTTAGACAAATGACTTTAAATACATGAAGTGATTGAATTGTGTAGTTTAAAGACAATGTTCAATTATATAAATAAATGAAATAAAATCACAAAGATGAAGAGATGGAAATACAGTGAAAATAAATAAATAACAAATATAAAAGAGATAAGTAAAAAGAAAAATGTACTAGTGATTTATACAAGTTCGACCTAATCACTTAACCTACTTCTGTCTTCAAGAATATCTTCTTGAGAGTTTTTATTATATGAGATGTGAGTTTTACACTAATTAATCCACAAATCAAATGAGAGATTTTACTTCATGTTAATCCCATAACCGAACAGATCTTTTACATCAGATTGAGCTCACAAACGAAATAGAGATTTTAATTGGTCGATCTCAAGAACCAAAGAGAGATTTTAAAAGATTAATTTCAAGAACCAAACAAGATTATTTCTCAAGAAAATCACACCATTGAACAAGAACAGATACAACTCCCACCAGTAAAAACAAACTCTTACGGGTAATTGTCACCTCTTGGCTATAAGGAAAATTTTTGTGAAGAAAAATAAATATATGAAGTAGATCAAGTAGAAGTGAGAAAGAATAGCTATAAACTCTAATTTCTGATGTGGCTTGGAATAAGGAGAAGTCATCTATTTATAGAAGAAAATTTTGGCTCAAAAAGAAGAAAAAAAGCATGTGTCTTTTAATGGCTTAATTAATTAAGTGCTACATTTAATTGATTAAGAGCTTAAAAAAGACGAAAATCCTATGTCCAAAATGGAAATCCTACAACACTTATGTATCTTATTGATTAGGAATATTTTTAATCGATTAAGAAGCCTTTTTCCTTGCCCTAATCAATTGGAATAAGTCCCAAATGGATTAGGAAGTATACAAATTCTTCCTAGATGATAAGTGTTGTACCCCAAAATTTGTCTTCCTATTTTCTTCAAAACATGTTCACAAAGGTCTCAAATACTCAAAGCCACTCAAGAGTTGACTGGTCAAACCTCCTCCTAAGCAAGGGTCCTCAACTAGGGTTTTGTGCTTCTCGAGGAAGATTGGGTTGCAAGGGTCTCAAATTACTTTCATGGTTCATCACAGGTCCTCAATAATGCTTATGTCAAGTTTCAAGTCTTACATCACATGTTTGTTCAGTCAATGACTCGGAAGATTGAAAGTCAACTGTATTAGGTAAAAAGTCAACTATGATCAACATACAGTCAAACTTTAATATTTTTTATCAACATCAACATTTTGAAATGATATTCATCATTTGATCAAGGGTTGATCATGATTCCTCAAGGAAAGCCCTCAAATCATCAAAGGTAAAAAATTGACAAATTAGGGTTTCGATTGAAGATGACTTATCATTGCCTTTTGGCCTAGTGCATGACCTAATGGCTTAAAGCATGACCTCAAGAGTTCAAATAAAACATATTGACCCAATTACATGACTCAAGATATTTCCAAAGATACAAGTGATTGATAGTTGAAAAATTGAATCAATTGATGAAAAGTCAACAGTCACACAAAACTCAAACTTTGACTTTTTGGTCAATATTGGAATTCAAAAATCAAGAATCATCAAAACATTCAAAACGGTCAAACTTTGTCATCAAGAATCAAGAGAATCAAGAAAGTCAACAAAAGTCAAAATTGAAGATTTTCAAACACTTAGAAAAATTCAAGTGTTTTGTGCATAAAAAAACCCTAACTTCACAAGCAAGTTTTCTCAAGATACAAGTTGATTCAAGGGAAACTTTCAACATGAAAGTTATAGGAATTAATGAATTCTACAACTTTGTTAATGTGGGATGATCCTCAAAAAGTGCTTGGATTAAGAGATATGGGCCCATGAAGTTATGATATTTTTACCTAACACTTAGAAAATTTCTAAGTGTTTTGTTCTTAACAAAGTCACTACTTTATGGACATTTTTCACTAAGATCCAAATTGATTCAGAAAAAACTTAAAACATGAAAGTTTTAGATCTTGATTCAAGCTTTCTAAAATGTCAAAGAACACAAATTTATCATAGTTGAGCTAGAAGTTTCGAAGAGATGAAGATGGCATGTCAAACTTGAATTATAGGTCATTTCTTTTAAAAACCTTATGGCCAAATATCATACCATGCTACACAATCTTACTTTGTAGGCCTCTAAACTCCTAAATTTATTCATAATTAGAAGATTACACGAAATCTTGAGCCATTACACAAGGATTAGAAGCTTTAGCCAATGCACCATTCCATTTTTGGCACAAAGTTAACACTTCGACTCTTGTAAAGCTAACTTTAATCAAAATGTCAACTCCTTGAGACCATACATTGCTTCCTATGATCACACTCAAGCACTAAATTAAGAAACAACATGTCTAAAGCTCCTAACCACTTCAGATCCTTTTTGTACTATGCATTGGAACAACAATTTTCACACAAACTTGGTTTTTTCACCTCAACCAAACTAAAACTCTATCACTTGTAAACCTGACCATCTCATTACCTCTGAGCTTTCCCTATAAATAGGAGGCTCATCTGCACTCTAAAGAAGAATTCACAAGCCCTTTAAACCTCTCACACACTCTCAAACTCAGAATCACCAAGAAAACTCCATTAGTGCATATCTTGAGCCTTAAGAAGCCAACTCTCAATCCACCCGTGTGTTTTCCCTTTTTATCATTCAAACATCATCTATACATCATATAGAAGTTTTCCAAGGACTCAAACAACTTCTGGAACACTTCCATCATCATCATCCAAACCTCACTTTCACCATTTGCAACTTGACTTGGTTGAAAAGTTTTAGAGGTTTCTAAGGAAAGTTGAGCATATCATTAGCTTCCTGGGAGTTCAAGGAAGCTTTTTGCACCATTACATTGTCTCTGGGAGTGGTGGAACGAGTTCTGAGTTTTGCTTCAAGAGGTAAGTTTTCTTGAATTTCAAAACTCCATATACACGCATCATTTTCTTTCAATTTCAAAAGATAAAATGTAGATATGATTTCCCTGAAACTAACCATGTCCTTAGTTTTCATTTATGTTGTTTGAGTGTTAAGAATTTTGCCTCTGAACCGTTAGGGTTCATTTTTGGTACCAACATAAATTCTTGCTTATCTTTAAGTGTTGGTTAAAATAAGTTAAATGGTTGAATTAGTGATTAAATTTCAAGCAAGTTTGGTGTTTACATTTTTCAAAAAGGTTGAGAAATGAAGCTTTTACAAAATCATCAATGGTGTTGTTGTTGTCTGCGCGTGTGAGGAAGAAGAAGATAACATTTCAAATTTTCAAACTTATTTTATAATATATTTACTGGGGGCGTTTCATAACCGGATGAAACAGCCACCCCAATGGTAAAACAAGCACGTGTGTAACCTTAGAGACCTGGGTTTGAGCTCCAGTAGTACTCTTTTGTTTTTTCACATATTTTTCTTACAGATTCAGCACACCAAGCCTTCGCAAGTCCATCATGTGCCCTCACCTCATCACCATTGGATCTTCATGACCTCAGATCCAGCGTTTCAGATTGTCACGCCCACATTGGACCCTCACTGGAGAGCAACATTGGATCCCATTCAGAGTCTGGACTTGCATATTTGAGCCCAAACGAATTTCTTCCAGCATACCCCAAATTTCTACTTATCAAGCCCAATCCTGTTTTTATTTTGCTTTAACTTTTTTTACATTATTATAATTAAACTTTTTACACAATTCTAATTAACTTTTTTACATGATTTTAATTAACCTTTTTTTGGACATAATTTTTAATTATCCTTTTTAAAAAAATTAACATTAATTTAGACTTAGGTTTTTATTTAATTTCCTTTTTTTAATTAATTAAATCAATTCAAACATAGATTTGTTAGGGTTTAATTAATTAAAATCAACATAGATTTTTTAAGGTTTTGTTTAATTTAATTAACTAATTAACTTCTTTTTTAATTAAAACTAATTAGTTTGTTTTTTAGGTTAATCATCCAATTCTTTTATCAAAACAATCACAAAACGATTTTCAATTTTCCCCCCCCCTTTATTTTACAAATCTTCGCGTACTTTATTTCCCAATTATTGTAACTACTATAGTATGTAGTAGTTTAATTAGGGTTTGCTTTACTTTTCATCCATATTCATAAATTTGTACTCCCCATTCCCGAAGCGTTGTAAATAGCGTAGGACATTTAATTTCTGCAATTTACCGCTTTCCTTATTACTGTTAGTTTAATAGGATTGTATGGCAAGATCTAAAATAAAACGCTAGATAACCATAAATCCAAGTTAAATTAATTGAAATCAAAACACTATTCACACACGCACCTCTAGGATAACCTCACGTGTTGCCTCAGATTTAAACAGTCATGTCCCTTGAACGTGAGAAGCTTTAGCAAAGACCCTCGGTTAAAAGATCGTAGTCCCTCGATGACCCTTCAATACTTCCTTCGGTAAACGATCTTAGTCCCTTACGAAAATTGTTAAAACGTCCTAAAAGTTGCCTTATATGACTATACAATGACCCGCGTCTGTCCCTCACATCCAATGATAGGACTTCCTACTAATTAATGGTAGAGTAGCACTATCTAAAGGAGGAGGAAAATAACAAAGACTTCTTTGAGTAGGTAGAACGCTCGTAGTCGCTTGCTCACAAACTTTTTAAAACAAAACATCTTTCCATAAAACAAAACTTTCTTTCACAATATTTTCAAAACAAATATTTTGTATACATTCTCAAAGATACGAGAATCATTATAAAATTGTCGCACTTATGCATTTTCAAATTTTCAAACATACACAAATACAACGCATTTCAAAAGTGAGCTAGCGATTAAGAGCCCGTAGATAACTGCGGGTGAAAATAGTGCTAACACCTTCCCCTTTCATAATCTATCCCCCTTACTCAGAAAATTCTCAAAAGGACTTTCCTCCTATTTTCACCCTTTCCTTTATTGGATAAAAAAATTCGGTGACGGCTCTTGCTATCCGCAACATTTGCGATAAAACGCAAAACCCAAAAGTCTGTTCTCCCACCATATTACAATAAGGAATACTATTGTCAATTCCACATGCACCGTGATAGTCATTCCATTGATTTTAAGGTGTTTTAGGAAATTCAGAGAGGTTTAAAAACATTTTCAAGTGAGTGTGTGATTTTCCTTAGGAAAACGAGAATTAATCTTATGCCTTTACATTTAATTGATCACTTAGACTCATGACTAGGCGAGCATCCCCACTTTCTCTCTTTGAAGCTTCAAGATCCCTTGTTTGATTCTTCATTGATTCAACATTCCATCTACGACTTGATTCTTATAACTGATGAGGCTTTATGAGTTTCTTTGATGGATATCATTATCATGGTTTATTGAACAAGAGATCACAAATGACTTCATTGAACTTCCTTTGATTGTAGGTGTTGTCCTTACTAAATATTGGTTGATATCTTAATCTCTTGATGTATGTATCTGAGAGTATACTTCTCTCCCTTTGGCATTATCCAAAAGTCGAGAATAATAAACAGACAGATAAAAGGTGTGAGTAATAAACAAATAGACAAAAAGGAGGAAAACATGTTCATGCGCATAAATTATGAGTAATTAAAGAAAAGGAATGATGCAGGAGGTGCAAAAAGAAACTAAACAATAAGTCAAATAAGCAAAACAAGTAAGGACTATTGATTGTCCTTATTATCAATACTAAATTCCCCATACAACAATACCATCATGTGTTGAACCTAAACTACATACACAAGAGCGTGGTGAACTATTGAGGTTTAAAAAACATTGATTTCAAACAAAATTATTTGATAAATCATAGTTTTAAAACACTTTATAAAATGTTTGAATAAATATTCAACGAAAAATCAAAGTAAAGAAAATAACTAAAAATAAAAGAGATAATTGAAGAGAAATAGCACCAGAGAACTATACAGGTTCAGTCAAGAAGTCTTAAATCTGTCTCCAAGAATTATTCTTGATAGTATCCACTAGTATTGAGAGATTTTAAAGGTTATGCCCACAAACTCCTTTATACCAGGAAGGGAAGTTTTCAAGATAATTGAAGAGAAATAGCACCAGAGAATTATACAGGTTCAACCAAGAAGACTTAAATCTGTCTCCACGAATTATTCTTCATAGTATCCATTAGTATTGAGAGATTTTAAAGGTTATGCCCACAAACCCCTTTATACCAAGAAGGGGGGTTTTCAGAATAAAATAAAGCTTCATACAAAGGCAAACATGTAGATTACATCAAAAGCCTCAAAAGGAGATCTCAAGCAAGGTGTCAACACAATGAATACATCAGACACATGCTTAGGGAAGTTACTCCAATTTAGTAAATGAGTGAAACTTTTATAAAAGCAAAAGTTTTTTCTTTATAGAAGTAGTTGGCTATAAGCACACACAAACTTAAAACCTTTTTAAAATGTTTTTGAAAATAATAAACTTGGAAGAAGTATATAGAAGTTTCTTAGAAAGTGATGGGAACATTCAAAAAGCTAAAAAAACTATTCTTAACTAAATCTAATCGATTAAGACAAAGTGTCAATCAATTATATTGGTGCACTTTTGAGGATAAAGGCAATTTGAATGTACCCAAACGATTAGCAATGACTACATATCACTTCTTACCTATTTTGGAAATCATAATCGTTACGTTTAAATGATTTAATCGATTGGGTTAATCGATTGGTAATGGTCATTTTTTATTTATTTATGTTTGCTCTTTTGGAGGATTTGAATCCTATAAATAGAGGTTAATAATTATCATGTTAAACCATATTGATCTCAAATATTTCGTGGAAAAAAGCTTAATCATTTCAATCTATAGTTGGAAAGGAAGCTTGACCACTTCCGTATCAACAATGGAGAAGACTGAAACAATCATATCATCTGTCTTGTATTATCATGGTTGTAAGACAACCACCATTTCCTTGTATCAAGGGGTTCGTGAATTTCACCTACTAAAATCTCTCAAGTATATAATGGAAACTCTCAAGATCAGTATGTCTTTTATTTATGATCGAACAACTATACATCTTGGTGTTCTTCTTTTCCCTTAAACTCTTTTATTTCTATATATTGTTTTGAGATACTTTTATATTCTGCAGCTATTATTCTAAAAAAAAGTTTTTCAAAACTATATTTTTCTAAACCACACATAACTTACTCGAGTTTGACATTATTTATTTGCTAATATTATATTTTATATTATCATCAGGATTTTGTCAAATTAAGACTCCCCAAAATTTTCATCAATTATCTAATACCTGAGGTAGCGATTCTATCATTTTTTTTTTCACCAGCTTCCTCATATCTCTTTTCTCAAAGCTTCTCCATTGTCTTATGAAATCTCGTAGGCTATGTAATAATCATATAAGTCATCAATTAGACAATTCATATTATATTTGTTTTTAGAGATAGTCATTTTCATGCCATAAAAATGCTTCTTTAGTCATTTTATACTCTTTTGTTAGATATGCTATTTCATTCACAACCAGTGTAAACTTAGTTAAGATAATGGCATCCTTTTCAATTTTTATGAAAATAACATATTTTGTTGTCATTGTTTGAAATGACTTCCACGAAACATACATGATTTGTCTAAATCAAAAACAATTCAAGAGTTATCAATAATTTTTTTTATAGACTTGACAAAAAGAAAAATTTTAAATTGTTGTCTTTGAATTTCAGATTTTCATTTTCCTTTCCTATTCTTTACCTTGCAACTCTGTCTTTTCCTCTCCTTCTCTTGTTTTCTTATCACTTCCTCTTTTGCTAGTTTCTTCTTCTCTTCCTTTTCCTTTCTCTGCCTCTCCTCTTTCTTCACCCTTTCTTTTTCTATTGCTTTCCTCTCCCTTTCCATCTTTTCATTTTCCTTCACTTTTGATTTATTTCGTCTCTCCTTCTCTTTTAACTCTTCTCTAGTTAGTTCCCTGCTCACTCTAAAACACATATTGGCTTATAAATTTGAAACTAATGCTTCTCAAGATGATCTCTATGTATACACTAATATTATATGTGGGAAATAATTATTTTTTTGGGTTTATACTATTTGTTTTGATGCATTTTTTTTAATTGCTAGAATAAAATTTGGATTTCATGTTGATTTATTTGTGCGTAGCCGTCCAATGGCCTACAGAGAATGGCATTTGCATTGTTCTATATGATATTGGTTCGATGCATAACATTTAAGAAAGGGATGTAATTAAAAAAATATTATATAACAAATTATTAATAAGTATTTTCTCAGTTTAGTAGGTTAAGATGTGTGGGATTCACATCTTCAATGTGGCAAATTCTATACTTGGATTTTGCAAAACTTATATTCATTTTATTTTTTAAAGTTGTGTTATTTTTTAAGGTCTCGCAATAAAATATATTTTAGGACTATAAACATACATTGGGTAGGTCGTGAGGCTTAGGACTCTAAACATATGTTGAGTAGGTAAAAAAAGATGACAAGAGAAATGGAGGAAAAAAAAGATGGTTAAGTGATCGGCAAATGAAAGGATTGTAAATGGATAGAAGATAAAATTTATGGCATTTGTGGGAGCCTTTTCAGGATTTGAGCAACAAAATCTTTTAAGATTATGTTTGGTAAAAATATCTTAAAGTTAATTGAATATAAAACAAATAGTTTATAATTGATAATTATTAGTTAATATCCCAGGACTTATAGTTAATAAATTAATTGAAGTTGAATTGTTTGATAAAATAATATTTTTATTTAAAGGTAAATTTTGTTGAAAGTAATTTTTTGTGTCGAAGAAGTTTGCTCGACAGAGACAAAAAAATATCGAAAAGATTTGATTTGATTTAAAAGTGTGAAAACAGTTCATAACACACATATTGGTTTTAGATTTAGATAAGTTTGATTTAGATCTAAAATAGATAGATTTGATTTGGTTCCTGTAGCGGTAGAAATGTTGAGACTAAGCCATTGGATTGACTTGACTCGCACAGATCAAAATAAAAATCGTCATTGCGCTTTATTGTTTCCAAAGGAATGGAAAAAGAGCGAATAACTCAAAAAGAGAGGGAGAGAATCTAAGTTTGGGGGTTGGTTATGTAAAGGGAAGGTATTAGCACCCTAAACATCTATGGTACTCCGTAGAAACCTCTTTGTAATTCTGTGTATTTTGGCTATAAATGTTGTATAAAATAATAGATGGTGGAGATGAGAAAAGAAGTATTTTTTTATAACTTTTGCACCCGCCGCGGTTGCGAATATTTAGTGTCTACGTACCACCTTCCGTGAAATAGGGGATTTGGGTACTCGTAGTTCACCTTTTAAAAAATTTAAAACACAACTGTGTTGACTAAATTTTAAGAGACGAGACGTCATCGTCATTATCTGAGTGGAAAACATACTTACTACCCACAATTATGAGAAAGGAGAATTTGCGTCATCTCAAAGTGGAGGATATGACTTAGATTTTAAAATCAACAAAGCCTCTCTCAACACCCAAGTGGAAAATATCTCGCTTCACTATATATCGTAGAAGTATAGTAGTTCGCATCACTACAAAGATTGACAAGAGTCTATTCTTTTGAGAAAATTTTAAGATAAAAAGTCAAAGTGGCAAAATAGTTTGAATGAGATTGATTGACTTTTAATCTTCTCACCAAAAAAATATCCACGTGTTATTAAATTGATTAAAGTTTGATTAAGAAAATATTTTGAAAATGCATGGACATAAGTCCAAATTTATTATAAAAGTGGTTCAAGTTTTGAAACAAGAAGAGTTTTCAAAAGGAGGGAGAAGATTTTTGAAATTAAAGAAGATAGGAGGAGATGAAAGAACTACCCTAAAGCATAAGATAAAAGCTAGGGAAAAGAAACATCTAACCAACAAGAAGCCAACACTTGACACAATAAGTCAATGTAGAATTCTCATCCTTTAGATTTGAAACCAAACAAGCAAAGATAATAAACTTCTTAAGAAAACCAAGCTTCAATTGCATTAAGTCTTCACAAAAATTGGACAGAGTAACAGTTGTATACAAATGAATTCCCGATCACAGACAAAGCATGTAATCACAATAACCTGCACACAAAACAAACAAGCAAAAAAAACCAATGTCTTGGGATAAACCCCAAGAATTCCAGACAAAATAACAGTTAAGGTCACAAGGTCTCAAAGTAGGTCACAACTTCTAATCTCAAGTCTAAGAAGTCCACAATCTCCATAATGCCAAGGATAGTAACCAAGTGGTCCAAGTAACATTAAAGTGTTTTATGGTTCAAGTTGATTATTAGGTATCTTCAAAAAGAAAATGAAAGCTCAAATGAGCAGAAATAAAAATGACATAAAAGTAAATGCTCAAATGAGCAAAGATAAAAATAGCATGAAATGTAAATGCGAAAATAAATGTGCTTAAAGTAAAAGCATAAAATAAAGTCAATTGTTTCTGAGTTAGAAATTAGAGGTTAGTTTAATGACCATCTTGAAAGTTGCATTTGAAAATTCATTAGAAGATTGATAAAATCAAAGCCTCTCAACAACAAGTTTCATTTGCTTTTTGTCAAGTATATCATTCATTTCAAAATCTCAAGGCAACAATAAATGATCAATGATGTTTAAGTGATCCAATTTGACCAAAGTTGATAAAAATTCATTAAAGGATTGATAGGACAAAAGCCTCCTAACAATGAATCTCAAGCTTATTGGATCAAAGGGTTCAAATTAACATACTTGGACTTACAAACATGGGTTTGGGCCACGAATGATCATTTTCTCAAATCGGGACAAAATTTAGCGCTATGTTTAGCAATCGTAAGTGGACTTATATAGAAGTCGCACCTATTTTAAGACCGAACAATAGCAATCTATGTACCATATGTTTTGAGAAATGATATGGAAATCATTCTCCAATAATATTAAGTACAATAAGAAGGGGATAAGATGAAGAGGGATGGGGTAAGAATTAAACCATATTTGAACCAAAAATTTAATCAAGCTATTATTAAAATCATTCATCCATTTTTTGTGGAGTTAAACTCAACACCATGGATTCAATGATGTTAATAAAGCTCATGACCAGAATCCCATAGTCCAAGATCAGCCAGAATATATACAAGATAAAATATATTTAAAAAAATAAAGAAAAATATTTAAAAAAAGGTTTAAAAATGGGAATAAAAATAGAAAATAGCAACTATATTCAAAACATCCAAGAAAAATCAAACAAAACCATAGAAAAATCAGAAATAAGTTCAAATATTTATATAAAAAATTTTGTAATTTTTTAAAGTCAAACTATTTTTAAAATTAAAAGAAATAGGCAAAACAAACAAAAAATTGTGAAAAATAGTAAATTCAGAAATAAAAATAAAATGAGATCACCAATATTTGTCAAAAGGTCATTTGATCTTTCCATATTTTTTTTCAAAATTTAAAAATTAAGATAAATATTTTTAAACATTTAAAATAATTCAAATAAAGTGAAAAATTATAAAAAATATCAGAACAAAAAATAAAATTATGAAAAAATAATAATCAGAAAGAAAAAAATCAAAAGTATTTTTCATGATTTTTTCAGATTTTTTGAAGTTAAAATGAATTTTCTATAATTTTTTGAAGTTTAAAACAATTTAAATATAAAACTCAGAAATAAAAATAAAGTCAAAAAAATATGGACAAATGGATGAGAGTCAAAACTCGTTAGTAAGCTAATCAAATGGATCAGACGCGTTGTGCATATCATGGTCTTTAGTGAATAAAGTCAGGAATCAATTATTTAAATCAGATTTGAAAAAATGTGTGGCACACTTTCATTGGTTGATAGATGTCACGTTGGTCATCTTCAACCTCCAGCCAACGAATCTGCAGGTTCTAGAAACTATAAAATTAGGACACGAGACCGGTACCATTGAATTCGTCTCTTCAAGACGATTCTAATGGTACCTTCGCAAAAAATTTATATAAACTGTAGCTCAGTCGTTTTTTGAAAAGAAGTTCTGAAAAGGGATTTGAAATTTCACTGTCAAAACGTACTTCTAGTTGAAAACAAGTGTTGCGACTAGAATCAGGATGGTGAGAGCTTCATAACAGTATCAAAGTTTGAGAGAATTGGTGAAGGAATCTACCTATTAAAGTTAAGTTGTAGAGCTCTAAAATTGAACTTGGCTAGCACGATTTAGGAAGTCTTAGAGCTTAATTCTTCTTCTGTTAGCTTTAGTGAGGTTCAAGGAAGGTGAATTGACAAAGAAAAATGATTAAGAAAGGCTATAAGAGAAAAATTCGAAGTTGCAGAAAATTGAGTTCAAGAGGATGTTTGGCAGGGTGATTCTTGCTCTCAAAGCTTGAGAAAATGAATGAGGTAGGATCCTCTATTTGTAGGGAAGTTGATTGAATGCTCAAGCGTGTGAAATGATGAAGTTTGGAGGGAAATCATGTGATGTTGCAAACAAGAAAAGTGTGACTTCTAATTTGTTCAAAACTCATCCAAACCTTGCATTTTAATATGCTAATCACTTCTGGAGGTTCACTAAACATGTTTAGAAGCAAAATCACGTAGAAAAAAAATGTGTTTAGAAGCTAAATCAAGGATTTCAAATTCTGACTTTTGAAGAAACTCCAGTTTCAAGTTACCAAGTTCAAATCAATGGCATTCTCAACTCAAGGAGTCTTAGGACATGATTCTTGAAGCTTTAGAAAAATGAGATCACAAGCTTTATAATGTGAAAAGAATGGAATCAAATGGATGCTTGAATTGAAAATTGTGATGAGTCAAAGTTGAGAAAAAGAGGTTGACTTTTGTACTTAGAAAAATTCTAAGTTTTTCTTCAAAAAATGACTTATAATGTCTTGCATCCTAACATGGCCTGCCGTTTGAAATTTGATCTTGACCAAAAATTATGGCATGAAGTGGATCTCTTGAATGACATTTTGAGACTTGAACCATTTAAAATCTCCAAAAATTGAGAAAGTTACAACTTGTTGAAATTGGAAAAAATTCATAAAATGACCTATAATCTTTTGCATTCTTAGGGTATCTTCCATTCATTTTCACACTTTGTACTTAAAATAAGGGTTGAAGTTCACATCTTTAAGATCAATGTGGAAAATGAATGGGATCAAGGTGATAAAAATTGACCATGTGATGATCTTTTTAAGTCACATATGGGAATTCGATGGTTTGTTTAGAGGACTTGTAATCTTTCTTCATCATTAGGTACCTTCCTAACAAAAATTTCCTTGAAACTTTTGAAGTGATTTGTGGATATCCCTTTGAAGAGAAGGATGTCATTGGAATCACCCAAAAATACCAAAATATGAGCAAGCTATACCCTTTTGAAGTTCAAAACCCTAGCTCCTAGAGCAACAAAATTCATTTGGAAACCTTTGCATTTTGGACAAACTTCCTTGTAAAAATACTTTTGTCATGTAAATATATGTTGTTGAGGATGATAAGGAGAAACCATAGCAACCAAAACCACTTCCAAATCTTAAGAATTGAGGGAGATATGCACTCGTGATCAATGAAACTAAAGACTTGTCCAACTAGGTCAAACTTCTTCAATCAACCCTTGTACCTTTGAACTATTTTTGACAACTTGAGACATGATGAATCATAATAGACTTTTTCATGATATTATTTCAAAATATCTTCAATAATTAAGCTTGAATCTCAATGAAGCTTTGTTGAAGAAGACATGGAAATAAACTCATGAACATATGGATCAACTTGATGGAATGTATTATGCTTTCACCTGTGATACCAACAATTAGAGTAAATATTCATTGTACTTATTAGTAAAAAGTTAATCAATACAAAACATAGATGATCACAAAATACAGGTCAAGGTGTTTGGTGATTCCCCATGGATAAACCTAAAGATGGGATGAAGAACCAAACTCTAGTGTGTGATATTGTTGTGATTGAATTAATATGATATGATAGAGGAATCTTAGGGGGGAAATGGGGCACAACAGCTCCCCTTATTTAAGTGTCTTCTATCCGGAGATGTGAAGGTCTAAAGATCTTTGTGTTGACGCGATTGAAGATACTTAAATATAAAACAAGCCCTATTTTTGGTTTGATTTATATAAACAGATGTATAACCACCCCAATGGTAGAAGCGCGCGCCTGTAACCAGAGGGACCTGGGTTCGAGCCCTAGTGGTACCCTTTTGATTTTTTCCATTTTTCCCATACATTCTGACCTTTTTTTTGGCATGCGTTGGGCCTCCTTGGGCCTTGTTGTTTTTGTTTTTACTTTCTAACCCCCTGTTTCATTCATACAACCCCTGGCCCATTTTCTTTTCTTTTCTCATTTTCATTTTATTTATTTTCTTAATTATTTTTCTAATACTAAAAAAAAAATCATAAAAAATATAAAAATAGTAGATTTATGTTTTAACATAGTTTATTTATTTTTTCTCATAATTTTTTTTTTATTTAATCATACTTTATTTTATTTTTACTAATTGTTTTGTAAATTTAATTAAAAAACTAGTTTTTGTTTTATTTTCTTTTATGTCAATTTAAATATATTATTTTATATAAAAAAGACCAAAAATATTTTACAATACTATAAATTATTTTTAAAGACAAAAATACCAAAAAATATTCTTCTCATAAACTTAATTTCTTTTATTTTTTAGTTAATAGATTTAGGGTTTTATTTAAAATCTTTTCTTAGTAAATTTAGGTTTTTACTTTTTATTATTTTAATTAATTATTTTTCTCTTTAATTAATTAGGTTAAAATCAAAACCCATTTTCTCTAAAAAATCCAAACAAATATCTATTTTCTTCACATTTACATTCTTGCATATTTATTCATCTTGTACATTATTTATTTCAATTCTTGTATAAACTAAATATGATTGTAATAGATAATTAGGCTTTAAATTCTTGCAATCCCCATTTATACTTTGTACACCCCCTCCCACAAGTATTGTAATAGCGTAGTAACTTTAAATTCCGTAATTTATCGCTTTATATACAAATGCTAGTAATTAGGGCTTGTATGGAAAGACTAAAACCAATCAAATAGAAAACCCTAATCAAAGACAAAATCAAGCATGAAAAACAATACACTTGCACACAAGCACCCTTAGGGTAAATCCACTTGGTTGCCTTACAAAAGCCATATTACGCATGTGAGGTATCTTAGCAAAAACAAACAAAATATAAAGATCATAGTCCCTCGATGACGCTATCTATGTTGCCTTTTAAATGATCTTAGTCCCTAAAAAGAATGCTAAGATACCTTGCAAAATTTCTAATCATGGTTATACGATGACCCACGCCCGTCCCGTTTACATCCAAAGATAGGGTTACTTACCAAATCAATGGTAAGATAACAATGTCAAAGGAAAAGAAAATGAACAAGAAAGAATTTTGAGTAGGTAGAATGCTCCTAATTACTTGCTCAACTTCAAAACATCCTTTCTATTTTCAAAAATAAACACCTACACTTTCAAAACCTCTTACAAACTTGAAAACATTTTCAAAATATCAAACATCTTTGTATACATTCTTACGAACGAGAATCATCACAAAGATTGCCTAAACAATGGCCTCTTTACAATATACTTTCAAAAACCACACAAAGAACAATTTCAAACAAGAGAAAGTGATCTAGAAAGTAACTAAGAGCCCATGGAAAACCATGGATGAAAAGGGTGATAATACCTTCCCTTTTCATAATCTACCCCCCGAACTCAAGAAATAATCTCAAAGGTCTTTCCCGTGCTTTTTCACCTTTCCTTTTGGATAAAAGAAAAGTCGGTGGAGACTCTTGCTAACCGCAACATTTGCGATCAAACGCAAAACACCCAAGTCAGTTCTCCCACCGTATCACAGGTTGATAGTAGGCGATAGACGTTTTTCTGATCACTGCCTCATTTGGTTGTTTGGTAATCATACTAATTGGGGGGCCAAGCCCTTTAAATTATTTAAGTGTTGGTTTGAGCATGAGGTATTTCTTCCTTTTGTTGAGAAGGTTTGGAAGGAGACAGTGATTAGAGGGAAGGTGGGATTTACTCTTAAGGAGAAACTTAATATTCTTAAATCTAAGTTGAAGGAGTGGAACAAGGAGGTGTTTGGTGTCATTGAGTTTGATGTGGAAAAAGTTGTGGGGGTTCTTAATTCTCTAGATTTGTTTGTAGCTAACTTAGGAGGAGGAGGTGTGGATGAGGAGGTGGCAAGTGCTAGGTCGTTGGAATCTAAGGAGGTGTGGGATACTATATTGTTTAGGGAGAGTGTCTTGAGAAAAAAAATCTAGATGTAATTGGATTAAGCTTGGAGATGCTAATTCTAATTTTTTTCATCCCTACATGAAAGGGAGATTTCAGAGATATAATCTGGTGGGGTTAGATTCGGAGAGAGGGAGGCTTCAAAAGGTGGAGGTAATTAAGAATGATATTTTTAATCACTTTAAAAGGAGTTTTTTCCGAGTTGATGCAGGTTAGACCAGTTTTGGATGGAGTGGAGTTTAACTGTTTATCTAATGTGGATAGAGTTTCTCTTGAAGCTCCACTTTATTTGGAGGAGATTTAAGAGGTGGTGTGGCTGAGTGCTTGCATAAGAGTCTGGGGCCGGATGTATTCCCTCTTGGTTTCTTTGAGAGGTGTTGGTATTTTGTGAAATATTGTGAGGTTTGTGCAGGAATTTCATGATAACAGTTTCCTTCCTAAGGCGGCCATTGCATCTTTCCTTGCTCTTATTCCAAAAGTTGCGTCTCTACTTCGAATTGAGGATTTTCGTCCCATTTTTTAGTGGGTTGCTTATATTGGTTGATTTCAAAGTTGTTGACGGCTAGGTTTAAAATGGTGATTGGAAAGTTAGTTTCTTCTATTCAAACAACTTTCATTGAAGGTCGTCGGATGCTAGATGGGGTGCTTGTGCTTAATGAGGTGTTCGATTTTGCTAAGAGATCTAAGAGGAAGCGCTTGGCCTTGAAGGTTGATTTTGAAAAGGCTTATGATTGTGTTTCTTTGGACTTTCGTAGGCATTTCTTGCGGAGTATGGGTTTTGGTTCTAAGTGGTGTGAGTGCAACTACACTATTAGATGTTTTGCATGATGTCAAAACTCGGAAAGCTAGCATTTCAGTATGGTGGATGATATCCTTATGTCTTGTGGCACTCCCTTGCATTAGAGGTCTTAATAATTATTTAAAACAACTTTAAAATTGGTCTCAATCATGAAAAATCAGTTTTTGTATAAAATCAACATTTATGTGTCGACCTGAAATTTGCACGTGTCGACACATAAATTAAGCATTTATGCATTTTCTTAAAAGTTTCAGAATTTTCGACACATACGATTTATAGGTAGACACACATAATGGATTATTAAAGCCTTCATCATTTCTGCTTTAAAACACAGGCACATGTGTCGACACATACAATTTTCAGGTCGACACATGTACTGCATTTTTAAAGTCTGTAGCTACTTTTTATATGTGTCGACACATAACTTTTTTAGGTCGACACATATTGTTTTGTGGGTAATTTTCTCATAATTGTTTCATTCCGAAACTATCCTTTTTTACCTAAAAAGAGTCTAACTATAAATATATCATTCATGCATCATTCATAACTCGGTGATACCATAAAATTAGCCTACATTTCTCTTCATCTTCAACCTCTAACCTATACATACACACTGACATTATATTGTGATGATGTTCCATTGGGGTACCATTTAGACAAGGATTGATAGTTTTCAATTAGGTATTGGGTTGAGCTTTGTAAGGATCTTCATCCAAGAAAAAAATGCAGGTTTGTCCTCCAAGATCATTGATTGATTTGGGGGTTTTCGTGTAAGACGTTCAAGAGGTAATTGCGGACAAGTAAAGTCCTTTGGATATAAAGAAAACAAGGGATCCTTTGGAGATAAAGAACTCAAAGGAAGTAGCGAGATAACGGAGGATTACAATTGAAGTCTTGTGTTTCAATAATTTGAAATTGACGGTGCGCGTAAGCTTTAGAGATAAAGAATCCAAAGTAGTAGTAAGATCTAGAAAAAAATAACTTTGATTGACATGAATTTTAGTAAAACTAACTTTGCAGTAACATGTTTCAACTTGCAGATTTAACATGTTGAATGTGATGTCCTAATCAGAAGTATATGACATCTGGTCTGTGACAGTTTTGCAGTTTGAAAATGTTTCAACTTGTTGTTTGAACATGTTGAATGGGATGTCCTAACCAGAAGTATAAGACATCAGGTCTGCTACAACTGATAGTCTGGATTCAGTTGTTGTGATTTAATTATTGAATATTATGGGAATATTTAGTAATCCTATATGGCTTCCAAGATTGATAAATCTGAGATATTATGTTGGTGTTTCAAGATATTCCAACTTTCTAAATATGGAGACATTTTAGAAAAGTTATGATTGAAGATCTATTTTCATGAAGAAGTTTTTGTAGACCTTGTGCAGCCTCTCTGTTGTGTTTTTGAAGCCCAAATCCAGTTGGGAAATGTTATAAATAGAAGTGTTTGTAACCTAGTTTGGTACCAGCTGTGAATTAGAAAGATATAATATTATTAGGGTTGAGTCTGTGCCACTCTCTAGGAGAGTTGGTTTATGTGTTCCACTCGATTGTAAGTTGGACGGATGTTATAGAGTTGCAGTTTCTATTATTGTTCTCCTCAAAGCCTTTAAGCAAGAAGTAGTATTATTCTTGGAGGAAGCTTGTAAGCAACTCTAAGTATTGTTCTTAGTCAAGCGAGTCTTGTCTAGGTATTATCATGAAAGTGTGTCTTCTAGTTTTATTATCATAGAAGTGTGTCTTCCTGTTTTATATTTGAAGTGTGATCTTCATTTAGGTGAAAGGTCATTGATACAGTAATTGGGACTGTGACTGTTAGACATTATTGTAGTGATTGGAGGTGAGATGGAATTTCTCATCTAGGGAGGACCTAGGTAGAAGTAGCACGGAGTAGCGATTAAATGATAAGTTATAAATGGAGGAGTTTAGCTTTGAATTGATATTGTCTAGTGGATTTCCTTCCTAGATTGGTATGCCTCCAGAGTAGGAGAGTTTCTCCAAACTAGGTTAACAATTATGTGTGTTGTTTATTGCTTTTCAGTTCTGTTAATGTTTGTTTATACCTTTCTTGTGTGTTTTAAGTCGGATCAGATGTCCCAACATGTCATAGGACATCTGAAGTCTGATATACCAAAGTTTTAGCATTGCGTTATCAATTGAATTGTAAGTAATTTTCTGAACTATTTTTTGATTTACATCAAGTGTTGATATTACTCATAATCACTTTTGATTATAAGTGATTTTGTGTGTCAACACAACTTAAAGGAAAATTATGAAAATTCACTTGCACACCAAGTGTTTGACAAATTGTTTAGCTTGTTCAACTCAAAAGAAAATTGCAATGTTCTATCACTTACTCTCATTTACTCTCTATGTGCAATTTGTTGAATGTGTTGCTTAACTGATCAATTCGTATAGAATTTTTCTTTGATTGTTAAAGTTTAAATTGCTTTGTTGATTAGCTTATAATAAATTTGATTGTAAGTGCTTTTTCATTATCAACTAAGTTAAAAGAAAATTCTGAAAAATTGATTGCGCGTGACTTGTTTGATAAAGTGTCGAGTTATGTTTTTAATATGATTTTATTGGAAATATGAAACTGTTGTGTTTGATATTAAACTATTAATTGAGATATTATTATGTTGATTAATTTTATCATGTCGATCTCAGTTATATCCCCCTCAGGAGTAACTCCTAAGTACTCCACCAACATATCCAACGCCTCCTCTTTGGTACTTCCAGTTTTAGTCAAGAACGAAATCGGAGATACACTTCTGGTACGACCTGCAACTTAACAAGTTCGTCAATGGTGAAGCTGTTAGTCAATGGTGACAAAAAAACAAGCATTGATCGTCAAAATGACATGGCTAACACTTCCGTATTGACTTCAAATATTGCAAGAACTAAAAAAAACTACATTTTACTACCCTAAAAGACAATTTGTATGTAAAATCAAAATAACTCAACAATGCTCAAAAACAACTTACAATGATTGATTCTCCTTGATTGATTCAGATTATGCTTGATGATTTCCTTATTTGTTGAGATAAATTGTTGGATTTTGAAACATTGAGTGTTTTTTTTTTGTTTTGTTTTTTTTTTTGCTGCAAATGAATGAGGAAGGGGAAGAGGTGGCGCGGATATAAGTCAAATTATAAATTGAAAATACACAAGTAGTTGAGAACCGGTGCTACATATCCGGTTCGTTCCAACGTGGTAGTTTCATTTAGAGTGTAATCGGAAATACAACGTCAGTTTGAGAATCATAAATACACTTTCGATTTGTATATTGTTTTTCATATAATTGAGTGCACACCGGAGATGCATTTTTTATTCCTAGAGACAATTTTGGAATTTCACACTGGTGCTTAAGAAACAGATAGTATGCATTAAAAAATACTTTTTTTTTCAAAAAGGGATTTGACTTCTTTTGCGGCCATATTCATACATTAACCTCGTATATGTGAAATTGCAACCATGTAATGTAATGAATAAAATCAGATAATTATATCTGTTAATTTTAAATTTTAAAATTGATCTCATAACTTTTATTTATTTTTCTATTTCATAGTAGTTATTTATTTTTCATTAAAAAAATTAAGTAACTTAATTTACAAAATTTACAATGATATATTCCCTTCTATTTTCAAGAATAGTCCCATATTTTACAAAAACTATGACAATTAACTAAGTTCTTTTATTTCTTTATTTTCACTCATAATAACATTTTCACTATATCCTAACAAGTGAAATTCACGTGGATTAACAAAATTATGCATCTATATAAATTTCAATTAAAAGAAAACAGTGATAAAAATGTATTAAAACGTGTGTCAGCTAACATAACACTACCCAACAAAAAGGGCCAATACGTAAGAACTTTTTTTTTGTAGTGACCAGTAATAACCTCTTGTCTCTATCCTTACTTCATTTCTTCATCACATTTTCCTGTTACATTTTTCATTCAGGGTTCTTCAGCCAGCTTTGGAGAACAGTATGCAACAGCCTCTGCGACTGTGAGGAAGATCTTGTCTTCACCAAGAAAATTTGCAAAGTTGGACGTGTGGAGTTTGTCTATCACTAATGGACCGGGATTCGCCAAAACAAGCTGCTCAAAATCAAGGTACATTTTTAGTTACTATATAGACCAGATACATAGATTATTACAGATGCTTATGTTGCAAGCGTAAGCTGTTTATCCAAACAATATAGTAGTTTGGTTACCTGAACTTCTCTCTTCTGAAGACTCCTAAATAACTCTTCCAGGGCATGGATGCCACTGGTATCAATATCAGTAACAGCTGAAAAAATTAAAAAGTTTGAGTGTAAGCATAATTGATCAATAATTATGTGGCTAGATGAGTTGAGGATAAAGGAAGAATATAGAGAGACTCACGTGACATCTCAACTATCAAAAACTGGATTCGTGTTTGGTACTCTCTTTTCACTCGTTCTTCCTCGTCCATCAGCCATCTTAATATCCTGCAACAGAAAATAGTACAATTTGGTATTAGAAATAGGCTTTAATATTGTCAAAAAGAAAGGAAAATTATCATTTTATAATACTATTCTTCAAATTTATGTTCTGTAGAACTAGAACATAAAACAAGCCTTAACACTGTTGTTACCTTTCTTTAACATAATTGGAGTTGGAAAAATATATTGCAGAATCAACTCTTATAATCAATACACCAGGAACACTTGTGGCCTCTGGATATTGCTGGATGTTTCTATACACAGTTGTCCTAGGGATCTTCCCTAGAATAGCCGTTCGAGGCCTCGTGACTTGCAATAGGATCTTTGCAAAGGATATAGAAACCTGCCACAACATGTAACAATAATAACCAAATAAATACTTGTACCAATCAAAAACTAAATTTGAAATTATGTGAGAGAATAATAATAAGATAACTTAGTCTTGGTACATACAGCAATCAAAAGTCCTATCTCAACCGAGGCAAAAACGACCCCGAAAAATGCTCCCATGCAGGCAACAAAGTCAAATTTATCAATTTTCCATATCAAAATAGCTGCCTTATAGTCTACAAGGTTGATGACGGCACAAATGATAATTGAAGCAAGAATGGCATTTGGAGTGTATTTGAAAAGAGGTGTGATGAATTGGAGGGTTAAGAACACAACAACAGACATGACAATATTAGAGACCGCAGTTTCACAGCCGGACATGTAATTTACTGCTGACCGGGAGAAAGAACCTGATGATAACAAGAGAAAGTATATCAGCAGATAGGTAATAAGCCCTTCATTGGTTTGTAGTATAAAGTATTAAAATGAACTTTTAAATGCCGGTTAGAATTTATGTTACAGATTATCGGATATGCTTTAACACTTTCTCAATCTTACCAGTTGCTACATAACAGGAAGTCATTGAACCAACGACATTCATAGCTCCTAATGCCACCATTTCTTTGTTTCCATCCACCTGATAGTCCTTCATAGAAGCAAATGTTCTTCCAATTGCTATGGCTTCCTGATAACCAAAATGCAACAGGTTATCATAACAGCACAAGTATATGGTAAAATACTCTGAATGATTAAAAATCTCAAAGATTGCTTACAGTCAAAGCTATCATGCCAGCCACAATGCCAATTCTAACACCTTTCGCAAGGTAGTCACCGGTAAAATAAATTTCCTTCACAGATGAAGGATTGATCCCTTTCTCTATATGGTTTACCTACACACATCAATAGACAAAAAAACCTTAACTATTTTGGATAAACAACTAATTAAGCGTTTATCATATAAATTATTATGCATAAGCTATAAGCTACTTTCCTAAGCTATCTTGGAGTGTTTATTGAAATAAGTTGAAAATAGTTTATGGACGTGTAATAAATTGTTTCCATAAGCTCTTTCATATAGCCTTACAATTACTTGTGCAAGTAGATAAGCTCCTACTATTAGTCAATCCAAGCATGTACATACTTTTACAAAAACCAATACAACTATTATCTGCAATGTTCCGGATAAGAGAAGGGCTATATATACTTACAATCGCAACACCATGCTTGTCTGCTCGGGTTATGTAAACGAAAAAAGTTGAGAGTACAACAGATACCAATGGAGCAATTGCCGGCACCCAGAAGTATTTTTGGCCCTTCTTTCCCTGATCCACAATATATCATATTATGATTAAAAAATGATTTACAATCTCAATAATCTGTCAAAGAAATGTATATAAAACGGATAGGAGTACTTACAATATGCTTGGCAAACAGAAGAAAACAAAGAAAGGTAGCTCCAATTAATATAGTTTGCCAATTCCACTGCAGTATGTTAGATATTAATCAGCTTTAGAATTTTCACAACCCAGACACAAATCTTAAAATCTCATTATTGATTTTCGTGTGCACAAGTACAGAGAAAGGGAAAGCATACTCCATGATGGGCTGATGAGAACACTGAATGCATCACAGAGATTACATCGGTTTTCCTTGTGAACTTTTCAATCCCAAGGAAACCCTTAAGCTGTTGAAGAGCAATTGTGATGGCTGCTCCCCCCATAAAACCAACAATTGCAGCATGCGATAGAAAATCAATCAAAAATCCTAACCTGGTTCAAAAGTCCACCCAATTGAAATGTCGTAAGCATGAGAGATTGGTAGTACATGTATGCATTAACACTAGCTATGTAGCACCAACCCTTCCCATCATTAATGGTTACATTCAATCACTTTCATTTTCTTAAAGTATTACCAGTGTTAGTGAGGTGTTCAGTGTCTCCTATGTTCGTGTTTCATAGAACAGTACTAGTAGTGCTAGAAAAAATCAATTGCAAATTCCCTTGGAATCAATATGTCATACCTAAAAATGCCAAGAGTTGCCTGCGTAATCCCAGCAAAAAACGTCGCAGTAAAAGCGAGTCTTCTATACTCTGTAGGATTTGTTTTGGGATCAATCTCATTTTGAAGTAAAGTCCCTAACAAGAGAGAAATCACCGCTACTGGTCCTATTGCAATATCGCGTGAACTACCCATAACCGCATAAATCAGTGGTGGAACAAAGCTGGAGTCTGAAAAGAGCAGAACAAAACACAACAAAATCTCAGTCTTAAAGCCAAAGCAAAACACAAAAAACTTGGTCTGGTGATGAGAAACAAGAATCTTACAAAGTCCATACTGTGGAGACAAATTAGCAAGCTTTGAGTATCCAATGTCCTGTTTTCAAGCCAAATATCAAAACATTAAAAAACGGGGAAAAGGGCAAGTAATCAATTACAATCTCACAGTTGTCTGAAAGATCAAATTCAACATTTTGAAGTAAACTTACCTGAGGAATGCAGAGACTCGCAATAGTTAAACCGGCAATAAGATCCCCTCTAAATTTTTGAAGGTTATAAGTTCTTCCCCAACTAAGTATAGGGAATATGGCTTCAATTCCCAGAACGAACTTCCGGGACTTTGTCTGATCCTTGAAAGGCCGTAGAGGATCGTCTGAGAAGAATGTTTCTTTTACGGTGTATAGGAATTCCTTGAAGAAGCTTTGTTTTGGAGGAATTCCAACCTTGTGCACGTATGGTTCCTGTCCATTTGAAGACAAACTTCTGCCATCCATCTCTTTTGTTTCAACATTTTCATCAGCTGGATGACTCATTGAGGACCTCAACACCGACTTTCACTGTAATTCACATGAAAAACGTTTATCTATTAGCTACCAAAAAATAGTTTAACAACGATATTATTATTAATTAAAGTGATACTAATGACAATTTTTTTACCAAACTAACACATGATAGATTCATAAGACGAATTTAGTTTATATTGCATTCTATCAGGCTTCAATAGGCTATATACACTTCTATAATTCTAGAGATTCACAGTTAAGTACACCAAGCTACATACAGCGATGGTGCATAACACAAATGAAGAACAAAATAAGGTACATACATAAGCATGCACCGTCTGAAAAGGATGGGAATCGATCTTACCAACTAAGCAATAATTCAGAAACATTAAACCAACCTGAATGAAAGGGATGGGAAGCTCACAGAAGAGTGTAACTAACTGGTCAGAACTTTCAAGACTTGTTGAGAAGCTACTTTGCTTTATATAACTCAAGTCAAAAGTTGGGGCTGGCTGAAAGAATAAACGTAGCAAAATAAGCGCGAAAGCAAATCACAAACGTCAATGTCATGAATAGTTAGAAATTTTAAATAAATAGTAGCAGGTTAGTGTTAAACCGTGACTAACAGCTTATGGAAGACTTAGAAATTAAGGTTCTCATGTAGGAATCCAATTGTTTACTTCTAATGAAAAATGCTTAGGACTAAGAGGATATATATAGTGTGAGAATGAGCAAAGACTACTTAGCAACAGGAAACTTTTACTATTATTATTATAATAAATTATTAAATCATAAGACAACTTGTAATTGTTTTCCTTAATCAATAACAAAGAAGTCAAAAAAGTGAAAACAAAGAGAAGTTGAACTTTGGTTTATGTCATTACTAACAATTTCACTAACACTTGTCTTGGATTCTCATGCCAAATTTGGAGGCTGATTTAATCAAAAGAAAAACTCAATTTCATATCTGATTATGTGCATGTATCTTACAAGTACAGTGTGTATTTTGCTTAACTTAGTTATCACAAACATTCTTGAAATTGTACACAGAATAAGTAATTCTAAGGATACACATACGATAACATTGACACCTACTTGAAATTGTACTTACAGAATAAGTAATTCTATTGATTACAAATTTTACAAAATCTTATGTTTATGTCTTGGAATTCCGATCTGACTGTTATAACAATTTAATGGCTTCAACATGTGAAACACCAATACATCAATGAAAAACAAGACCCTGTTTATGTTGTTTCTTAGGAATAACATTCCAGCTTCACAGTATTTGAACTTAGGACCTCTCACTTAAGAGTACCATGTACATATTCATTCACCCTCTGCAAACATAGTGAGGTACCAGAGAGGCAACTTCTTTGAGTTAAACCTTAATAATGTTGTTTGACCAAGAAAGAAAAACACTAACAACAATCTTGCTTGACCCATCAATAGCAATGCTCAATAAGACAACCATAACTAGTGTGTTTGAAAAACACCAAAATCATGAAAGAAAATCATGGTGTACTAGAAATTATACACTTAGTGTGTGTTTGGTTACACTATAGTAAAATTAGATTTTGCAAAATTGATCTATGTTTATATTTGTTCATGTAAAATGGAGTTGAACAACAAATTTTATACGAAAAATCAACTGCATAGGCAAAACTTCTAAACTCTAGTTTCAAGTTAGAATGAAATCTGAAAAACTGAATTCTACTCAACAACATTCAGCGTGTGTTTGGTGCAGTGAAAAAAAATGATTCTAAATGAATTAATTCGGGCTAAAAATGAGTTGAAAGCTATGTAGCACTGACACCTCTGAAAAAAGACGTGTCTGTGTCGGATACTTGCACCGACACTTGTGATTACGTTTTATTTATTCATATTTTCAAATTATTACTGGTGTCGCTATGTTAGTGTCTGGATCATGTTTGGGGCGTATGTGCTTCATAGGTAGAAAGTAAAGTGATTTATGTTTGAATAAATTTTTGCAAAAGTGAGTTGAATCATGTTCAGACTCAAAAACTACAAATCCTAGCTTTAAATAGAATCAATTCTGAAAAGCAGAATCATTCATACTCGGCAGCAACCGAACATGTCAAAATCAATTATACACATCCAAAATCAATTCTAATTGCTCCAACTATGAAACAAAACACACTTTCAATCATGTCCAGAATCAATTCTTAGAATTTAAAAAAAAAAGTGAAATCAACCATACACTTAAGGTACTAAAACTCAAGAGTATAACAATCGCAGAATAAAACATATGCTCAATGTACACCATCCATTAAAATATAGTATCATAGATTATGATTAACGTGGTGCCACACCATTCGCTTTTCAAAATCCCCACTTTACAAAACCACTATACACAACAAACACAAATTTGAACTTTTCCAAACAAGCAAGAACCACTAAACATCAAATAAAAAAAACAATTCAACTAAAAAAGAATAAAAAAGTCAAAAACCTAACTATAGACTGAAAACTAACCTCTCTTTTTCTTGTCATGCAAACCATTGATAGTGCAATATTCCCATCTAAACCTGTCAACATTTGAACGAACCAAAAAAAAAAATCAAATTAAGAAATGAATAAACAACACATCAAAGAGGAAATAAAACGAGAGATACGCATTGATTTTGTACTATACTATACGCACATGAAAGAGAATAACAAGAAACAGTTTCAGCTTCGTTTTTTTTCAATTGTTTCCACAATCGATGGTGCTCGTGAGTCGGTGAAGAAATTTGTATATTTATTGTGAAAGATTTGAAAGCCATTAATAGAATAAATTAGTGACACTAAATTAAAGAAACCCAATTACGTCTTGGTTCGATGAATCTCAATTTTCATACCAAGTTTGTTAGTTTGTTTTTGTTGCCCAGATAAATAAGGCAATCTGTGACATTTTGAGAAAATTAATCAGAAAATATATATATATAGTTATTTATTTTAAATTATTAGACAAATATTTATTCCTATTAAGTATATAAAAAATAAATTTTTAGGATTGATAAAAAATAAAATATTTGTTAATGATAAATATGAAATAGTGTGACAAATATATATGTCATTTATATTTTAAAAAATACATATAAATATTTTTTTTGTTCATAATCAAAATAAAGATATAGATCAATATGAAATGATATTATTTAAAATTCCGCACAAACCTTATGTGAAATATGTAAAATATTTATTGACCTTATTTGAATTTTTTAAAATATGTTTTTGTTTAAGCTTTTTAACTTTTTAACAAATTTTGTTGTGACTGTGTTATTTCATCTCTAATATGTTTAAATGATTTGTTTTGATATAAGTATTTAATTTTTAATTAAATTATTCGTAATCAAAATATAATTTATATATAATTAAAAATACTTTAATTAAATGATAAAAGATCTTTTCAAAGGAATTCAAGATCATGTATTTAAAAATATTTTTTTTATCATTAATATTTGATTTACTGGATCGACTAATTTAATTTATTTTTTTGTTTTAACAAAAACAAACTCAACTCACATTATTAAATAAAAGTATTAGAGGGTAATTTAGTATTTGTCATTTGTAAATATTTTCATTAGGGCCTATGTGGCATTCTTATTTGTGTATAAATAGGTGTACTAGGTTTACATTTATTATAATCCAATTCCTTCGATCATTAGTGACAGCTTTTAGCATTTATTACTTTTCTCTCTTTTTCCTCAATTTCATCACCTTGCACTAACAAATTGGTATCTAGAGCACTTGGTTTATTCTGAAATTCTGGGAAACACGAGTGATAGTGAACTGTGTGTTTGATTTTTGAATCTTGAACAAAAATCTGAAACAGAATCACACTGATTCTGTGGGTTTGGGAAACACTGAGTGAGAAAATCTGAGATCTGAGTTTTTGTGCAAGGTTTAAGATGAATGGAGGCAGTAGTTTGAACACTAAACTTTCAGTTTTTGATGGCAAAAACTGGAACAGATGGAAGATACAAATGCGTGTGCTGTTTGGTGCTCAGGATGTTCTGGATCTTGTTTCTGAAGGTTATGTTCCAGCTGCAGCAGGTGCTACTGAAGAACAAAAATCAGAAGAAAGAGCTACGAGGAAGAGGGATCAGAAAGCTCTGTTCTTTATCCATCAGTGTGTGGATGAAAATGTGTTTGAGAAGATTGTTGATTCGACGACGTCGAAAGGGGCATGGGATATACTGACCAGATGTTATGGTGGTGACGTGTCAGTAAAGAAGGTAAAGCTTCAGTCCCTGCGAAAACAATATGAAAATCTCAGCATGAAGAACAGTGAGAAAGTTTCTGAGTACATCTCCAGAATGTTTCTGATCACTAATGAGATGAAGGCTTGTGGAGAAACACTTTCTGAACAGGTAATCATAGAAAAGATTCTGAGGTCACTTACTCCTCAGTTTGATTACATTGTTGTTTCTATTGAACATTCTAAAAATCTGGAAACCATGAGAATAGAAGAGTTGCAAAGCAGTCTAGAAGCGCAAGAGTTGCGTCTGACTGAAAGAACTTCTAAGAGGGAAGTGGAGCAAGCTCTGAAAGCTTCTTTTGTCAAGAAGGACCAGAAGCAGAATAGACATGGTGATAAATTCCAGAAGTCGGAAACCTCAACTTCTGATGAAAAGAAATATCATAAGGGAAAGGAAAGGTATGACAAGAAGAAGGTTCAATGTTACTGTTGTAAACAGTTTGGCCATTTTGCCAGAGACTGTAGAAACAGAGGAAGGAAATCAGAAGAAGCAAATATAGCCAGAGAAGATTCTGATGATGAACCTGTGCTACTGATGGCTTCTGATTCTGATGGAAACTGTTCAGGAGATTGGTGGTATATGGACACTGGCTGTTCAAACCACTTGACTGGAAACAAACAATGGCTGATATACTTTGACTCCAGAAGGAGAACAAAGATCAGATGTGCTGATGATAAGTACCTTAATGCAGAAGGTATGGGAAATGTTAGAGTCAGAGTGAAGAATGGAAGAAACATTCTGATCAAAGACGTTTGGTATGTTCCTGGAATTAAAAGCAATATGATGAGTGTGGGTCAGCTTATTGGGAAAGGTTTCTCAGTGGTTATAAAGGACAATCTCTTGACGTTGTATAATTCTAATCAGAAGTTGATTATGAAGTCTGAGCAGGGAAGCAACAGAACATTCAAGGTGAATGTAGAAACTTCTGAAGTGGAGTGTCTTAGTGCAGAAGGCGCTGAAGCTGACAGTAAGCTGTGGCACAAGAGGTTGGGGCACTTGAACTATAGAAGCTTAGGGCATCTAAGTTCTAAGAAGCTCGTACATGGCATTTTGAAGATTGTGAAGCCTCAGAAGTCATGTGAGATATGCATGAAAGGCAAGCAACCCAGATTGCCATTTGCATCAGAAGTAGCCCCCAGAGCAAAGCATGCTCTGGGAGTAGTACATTCTGATGTGTGTGGACCATTTCCAGTACCTTCACTTGGAGGAAACAAATATTTTGTGTCTTTTGTGAATGAGTTCATAAGAATGACATGGGTAACACTCATCAAGTTCAAGCATGAAGTGTTTACTGAGTTCCAGAAGTTCAAGGTGAAGGCTAAGAAGCAGAGTGGTCAGAAGCTGAAGATTCTGAGAACAGATGGTGGAGGTGAGTATAACTCTACAGAGTTCCAGAAGTTCTGTGAGGAGAATGGAATAGAACATGAGGTTACTGCTCCATATACTCCTCAGCACAACGGTCTTGCTGAAAGAAGAAACAGAACTTTGCTTGATATGACCAGAAGTATGCTGAAAGAGAAGAAGTTACCTCACATGTTATGGGGAGAAGTTGTTGCCACATCAGCA
The DNA here is from genome assembly GCA_948472305.1 of Vicia faba. Taxonomy (NCBI): domain Eukaryota; kingdom Viridiplantae; phylum Streptophyta; class Magnoliopsida; order Fabales; family Fabaceae; genus Vicia; species Vicia faba. The sequence goes on along the minus strand of OX451736.1, from coordinate 65,234,496 downwards.
TATGTTCTGAATAGGTGTCCAACAAAGAAGCTGAAGGAAACTGTTCCTTTAGAAAAATGGACTGGAGACAAGCAAAGTGTTAGCCATATGAAGGTGTTTGGCTCTGTATGCTACAAACACGTTCCAGATGCTAGAAGACGAAAACTGGATGATAAAAGCAAAACAATGTTACTGGTGGGGTACCACAGTACAGGTGCCTATAAGCTTTATTGTCCAGAAACCAACAAAGTTGAAATCAGCAGAGACGTCATTGTGAAAGAGTCAGAAACATGGGATTGGAACAAGCTTCAATCAGATTCTGGTGTAGTGCCAACACCAGGGTTAGTTTCTGAAGATTCTTCAGAAAGTTCTGAAGACGAGTCAGAAGATGAAGACTCTGAAGATGAGTCAGAATCTCAGGGAGATTCTGATAGTGGATCTGATTCTGATCCAGATTCTGATGATGATCTAGAATATGGTGGTGATTATACTTCTAGAAGGGAAAACTCTGAAGACATGGGGTCTGGAGAACAAGTTTCCAGAAGTAACTCTGAAGGTGGTAATTCTGAAGGAAATAATTCTGGACAAAGTCCAGAAGCCATCACAGTTCCGAGTTCTGGAGAAAATTCAGAACAAGATCAGAGGCCACAGAGAATCAGACGAATACCAAGTAGGTTTGCAGATTTTAGCATGTTGTATGATACTGAAGTAGATTCTGAAGGAGAAATCGTTCAATGTGCCATGCTAGTAGATTCTAAACCAGTGGGTATTGAAGAAGCGCTCAAGAAGAAAGTATGGTTGAATGCCATAAAAGAAGAACTTGAGTCTATTGAAAGAAACAAGACTTGGAAGCTGACAGAACTTCCAAAAGGCAAGAAAGCCATCAGCGTCAGATGGGTTTTCAAGCAGAAGCTAAAGCCGGATAGATCAATTGGAAAACACAAAGCGAGACTAGTGGCCAGAGGTTTTCTTCAGAAACCTGGACTAGATTACTTTGAGGTGTTTGCGCCTGTAGCTAGACACGAAACAATCAGACTGGTGATTGCTTTAGCTGCAAACAGAAATTGGCCTTTAATACATCTGGATGTGAAGTCTGCATTTCTGAACGGTCCATTACAAGAAGAAGTTTATGTGTCACAACCTCCTGGATTTGTGAAAAAGAATCAGGAAGGGATGGTATACAGGTTAAAGAAAGCTCTGTATGGACTGAAGCAAGCGCCCAGAGTTTGGAATTTGAAGATTGATTCGTTTTTCAAGGAACAAGGGTTTCAGAAGTGTGAGATGGAGTATGGTGTTTATGTTCAGCATACTTCAGAAGGTAATATGATTCAGGTTTGTTTGTATGTTGATGACATATTACTCACAGGAAGTTCTGAACAAGAAACAGTTGAGTTCAAGAAAGTTCTGATGAATGCATTTGAGATGACAGATCTTGGAAAAACGAGTTTCTTTCTAGGGATGGAATTTATATACTCTGAGAAAGGAATCATCTTACATCAGAAGAAGTATGAACTGGAGCTTCTGAAAAGATTTGAGCTAGCAAATTGCAAGGTTGCTATCACACCTGCTGATACGAATCAGAAGTTGGACTCTGATTCTGATTGGTGTGGAGATAGAGTTGACAGAAGAAGTACTTCTGGGTACTTGTTCAAGTTTCTGGGAGGTCCAATTTCTTGAAGTTCCAAGAAACAGCCTGTTGTGACTTTGTCAACATGTGAAGCTGAATACATTGCAGGTGTTGTAGCTGCGTGTCAAGCAATTTGGCTTCTGAATCTGCTGCATGATCTGAAGGTTGAAGTTGAGGAACCTCTGAAGCTGATGATTGATAATAAGTCTGCAATTAATCTCGCAAAGAATCCAGTGCTACATGGAAGAAGCAAGCACATTGAGACGAAGTATCACTTTCTCAGAAAACAAGTGCAGAAAGGAGTGTTAGAAGTTATGCACTGTAGCATTCAGAAGCAGCTGGCAGATATTCTGACAAAGGCGATAAAAACAGACCAATTTCTTCGTTTGAGAGATGAAATTGGTGTTGTTAACTTCTGATAAGTTACTAAATTACGGGATGGTATTAGAGGGTAATTTAGTATTTGTCATTTGTAAATATTTTCATTAGGGCCTATGTGGCATTCTTATTTGTGTATAAATAGGTGTACTAGGTTTACATTTATTATAATTCAATTCCTTCAATCATTAGTGGCAGCTTTTAGCATTTATTCCTTTTCTCTCTTCTTCCTCAATTTCATCACCTTGCACTAACAAAAAGGAGGAGTCAAATAAAGAATGGTGCGACGAGATCAAGAAGTGACCACCTGCGCTAGACTATGAGTAACACAATTAACTTGACGTTTTATAAATTTGACCTCAAAGTTGTTACGAGAAATAAGAAGATTTCTAGTACTAACGATAATCATATTATATTCAGAGTTACCGGATAAGGTAGTGTGAGTAGTTTGAACTACTAATTATGAATCACTTACAAAGATGATATGATTCAAATCTAACTGAATTGTTTCTTGGATTGCTTCTTTCAAAGCCAACGCATCTGCTTCGACAATAGAATATCATTCATGATCCAATAATGTACCAACCACCCTAAAACCCCCAACACAATCTCTGACACACCGGTCTCTATTAGCCATTCCAATTTAATCGTTAAACCCTGCAACCACATTGCACTTCAACCAACCAATTAGAGGAGGCTGTCAATGTTGAATCCTATTCGTTTCTTCCTCAAACGACTCTTGGATCAAAAATCAATCCTTTCAGTGGTACCCCTGCGCGCCTAGGTGGTTACCGACTAATTTAGTTCAATTTCTTATTTAGAGTCCTTTTGTATTCAAATATAATTCTAAGCACTAGCAATGTTAAATTTTTCAACACTTTATTTAATGGGAAGCATCTTTTAGAAATTAGTAGTATAAAGTTTCTTTAACATTAAAAAGAGAAAAATAAGAAATTAATGGAATGGTCACCTATCCTAACCTAAGCAGTATGCACGTACTAGTATCAACATGACACGGACACTTGTAGCGGCAATGAGTAGAATTGGAAAGTCAAACTAGACAGAAATAAAAGTCAAAAGTACGAAAATTTAGATTCATTACTAGTTTTTTCCAAACATGCAACAATACCAAACTCGTGAATAAAGCCAATACCTTGACCACATTCATTATGTATATATCCAACGCAAGTTACATTCGTTATGTTTTCTGTTCTCATATTTTTTCATTTCAAACCATCAAAATATCCTGTTGATTATTTTTAAATACTTTTTCTCTTTTTGAGAGATACTTATATTACATTTTCTTTAAATATATATTTCTTTCTTTTTATGTAAAATATATTATACTTCTTTATATTGAGAGATTATACTTTTTATGTCTTTTTTTTAATTAATAGTTTAGTGGCTATAATTTAATCCTTTAAGATGTGTTTGGTTGTAAAGAGAAAGTGATAAGAGAGAAATATGTGAGAGAGAGTGTGGGAAGAGAAAAATAGTTAAGAAATAAAAAGATTTATATAGTTGTTTGTTATAAGAGAAATATAAGAATAATAGAAGAGAAAGAAGTTTGTAAAATTTTAAAAAGACAAAATTATCCTTACTATAAGAATATATAAAATATTATATATTTAATTTCAATAAGAAGATGCAAGGGTAATAATGGAATAAAATAAAAAATTGTTTCTCTTTCTTCTTTTTTATTTCTCACCTAACCAAGTAGGAGAAATTGGACATCTCTCCTCAACTTCTCTGTCACCAACTTCTCTCTTTTCTACTTCTTCTAAAACAAACACACACTTAAAGAAGAATAAGTAGGATGTCAGGATTCTAAACACACTCACATATAATTAGATGCTTCTTAAAAATGAATAAATTATACACTTACATCCCTTCTTTGACAAAACATATTATTTGAAAAAATAACACTCTTCTCTCATGAAAGATGAATAAATCACATTCCCCTTTCTTCTTATAGGCTTGCTTCTCCCTTCTCTACAAAGCTCACCAAAGTTGTAGAAGGTTTTAGGGGTCCTGATTCTAATACTTTCGGCGAATGTGGATCTTAGTTGAAGTCCTAGATTTAACAAGTATTATTTCCTCTTATCGTTGGTGCCTTTGACTAGTATCACTTCTACGTTGAACCTCTCGATGTATAACCATATTGGCTTGTCTTTCCCTTGCCTGATGAATCTCAGGTTTTCTAATGACTTGGGTTTCCTTATCGGTGTTAGAACTTGGAATCACAAAGTTGGTAAAATGGAGTAGTTGAATGTGGAGAATGAGAGAGTGAGAGAGTGAATTAGAGAGGGTATAATTAAGGATGGAAAATTTAGTTTTCATTGATTGAGACACCCCTTAGGTATTTATACAAAATTACAATGAATTAGGACACAAGTAACAAAACTCAAAAATTGAAAACAACTACCTGTAATCGATTACGCCAAACCTGTAACAGTTGAGATATAAGATATAATCTAAGTTGAGTAATAAAAGTCCAAGTCCAATTAGAGTTTGTTAGCTTACTTAGTGTACAAGTTAGTTGTATATAAATAGTCATAGTTTGTAATTTAGTCTGTACAATTCAATTCAATAATATAATCCTTTTTTCCTTATTCTCTCTCTTTCTCCCCTCACTAAAAGTACCCCATACACTAACAAATTGATATCTAGAGTTTTGGTTAGATTCTTGATCGCGTTTTCAAGAATCACACGTCATAGATCGTGTTTCCAGGGAACGTGAATCGCAATCACAGTGTAGATGAATGGTACAAATAATATTTCAAATTTTCTTCCAATTCTGGACGGCAAGAATTGGATCCGATGGAGAAAACATATGCAGTCTTTGTTTGACTTCCATGAAACCCTAAAAGTGGTTAACAATGGCATCCCTGAGCTTGTCAAAAGTTCAACTGATGCTCAGAAAGTCACGCATAAGGATGTGAAGAAGAAAGATTGTAAGGTTGTGTATTGCATTCAATCGACGGTTGATGCGACAAATTTTGACAAAATCTCTCATGTTGAATTGACGAAGGTGGCATGGGATATTCTTGTCAAGTACTATAAAGGAGGTGAGAAAGTCAAGGTTGTCAAGTTGCAAATCTTGCAACGACAATATGAATTGTTTTCGATGGGAGAAAACAAAAAGATTGCAGGCTATGTGTCGAAGGTGTAGAAACTCGTCCATCTCGTGAAGGGTTGTGGTGAAACCCTAATTGATAAGATAATAGTTGAGAAGGAAATGTGCATGTTGAACTTTCACTTTGATCCATTATCGTAGCTGTTCAAGAATCCAACAATCTTGAAACCTTAAAATTGGAAGATTTGGTTGGTTCGTTGGAGGCACATGAGATTAGGATTATCGAAAGGAAAGGAGTTCAAGACTCGATACAATCTTTACAGGCTCAGTCATGAAAAAAGAATGGCGGTTCCAACAAATTCAAAGGGAAAATCGACAAGACTCGGGAAAAGAAGTCTTGGTCGAATTCTCATAAGAATAAGGTCGATGATATGGCTTTTGAATCCTTAAAAATAGGTGAAGGAACTTGAAAGAAACTTTCTAGTCTATATTTCCATTAATCAAATCTTTTACCATCAAAGATGAGAGGTTTAGCATTGTAGTTGTATTTATCATATGGAACTTGAACATTTTGTGGTTGTGGAATGGCCATAGTGTATTTAAAACGTTTGGATCTTTATCTGACACGGTTAAGTATTTGATGACAATCAATACCAGAATCGAAGCTCTGATGCCAATTGATGATGCAAGAAACACAAGAAATGGGGTTTGAAATGGGTTTCTCAAAATAAAATTTCTTGAAACTCAAACACCAACTTTTAATAGAAGAATAAAAACAAATGAGCAAAATTATTTTTATCTTGGTTCACTATTAATGAAGTTAATCCATTCCACCCGCCAAGGCGATTTCACCTTCTCAACGAGGACTTAATCCATTATAACCAAATTGATTACAGAACCACAACAAGGCTAACTGTCACTGTTGCAAACCACAAAGACCAACTCTCAATGTCTCTTGAGAATCCTGACTAGACCCCTAGTCTTTCAAGGAACAAACTTCAAAGACAAATTATCAATGACTTCTTGAGTATATAGACTAACAATTAGTCACTCAAGGAACAATCAACTCACTGTTGAATACAGGTTTTTGTGTTTACAAGATTGCTTCTCAAAAATCAGATTACACAAGATTGAAGTACAAATAATAAGACAAAGTTTTAAGCAAGTTAACTAATAAAAGTTCCTTGCTAGCAAGTTAATACCCAACAGCCCCTTGCTTTACAAATATTACATAATTTTGGAATCATTTTAGCAACTTAAATCAATGTGAGTTTCTTCAAAGTTCTTCACCTTTCCAATTCTTTCAAGTCTTCCTTTTATAGCTGAAGAGAAATCCATTGGGGGTAGAATAGTGTTGTACCCCAAAATTTGCCCTCTCATATTTTTCCAAGATTTTTCTCTTACATAGGTGTTGTACCCCAAAATTTGCCCTCCCATATTCTTCAAGGAATTGCAAAATCAAGCTTCAAAATCTCCCCAAGGGTTGCACAGTGCAAGGGTATCATGAACAGTCAAAATGAGGGTTTTGGTTCTGATCAAGAAAATGAAGTTTCCAAGAGTCCAATCAAGTCTCATATACCTACAATTATGGTCAAGTATCCTCATATCAAGTTTCAAGACTCTCAGCACAAAAATGAACAGTCAAAAACCCTAATTGCACTACAGTCAATTGTAGGGGCAAAATGGTCATTTGACAGTCAAAAGTTCAAATTTTTGGTCAACATCTCATTTTGAAGCCCCAAACATCATTTGATCAATGCTTGATCATGATTCTCAAAGCTTGGCTCAAAAATCATCAAGATGCAAAAGTTTCCTTATTTGGACAACTGAAAAAGTCAACTGTAAATTGACCAGGGCATAACTTTCACATGGATTATCAGAAAAATTCCATCCAAAGCTCATTTTGAAGAGAAAGACATTTCCTACAACTCATCTTCATACTTCAAGTCCAAGAAATGCTCTCATAAAAAGTTATCAGTTTCAACATTATAGGTCATTTTCAAAAGTCAACAAAAAGGGACTTTAAGTCAAAGGCCATAACTTGAGATTGGTAGATCAAAATGACATGGGACCAAAGGCATTGGTTAGAGGACTCAAAGACCTTTCCAAAATGTCCAAGAACATGAGCAAAGCTTAAAAATTGAGCAAGTTATGCCTTGTGGAAGTTGGGAAATTTTTGGATATTTTGAAAAGTCAACATTGATTCAAATGACCTGAAATTGCTAATGGGCCCATTTTTCTTCCACAATTCATTATCCAAGGCATGTGCACGACCACTTGGCCCAAAGGGAAGTATTTCTTCATTTTTTATTTATTTATTTGAATTTTTATTCATTTAAATCAATTAAATACATGAAAAATATTTAACCTAAGTTTTTCAATCTTTTTGTGCATGAAATATACTCAATAATTTGTGCATAATCAAATATGGAAAGATTTGAAGTGAATTGATCATGATTGGTACAAAATAGCATGGAAAATATTGAAAAAAAGATCTTTGAAAATAAAATCTCTCAAACCATGAATGCCAAGGATTTGGATTGTTTTATTTGACCTAATTCACTCTATACTTAAGCCTGAACACAAACCTAATGCAAAAAAACCCCTAAGCTACGCAGAAAAGCATCCATTGAACTTGAATTTTTTTGCCAAAAACTCAATTCTGAAAACACTTTTGCAGGACGATTCAAGGCGCGATTTCTATCTCATTAGCTTGCTGAGGCTTCATAGAAAGATTTTGCATCAAAAACCACAAGTTTTCGTGACCAGAAACGTGAGAACGATCTCACTTGTACCAAGAAAATTTCTCATTCGTGCATCTCAATTCATGCATTTTTTTAAATTTTAACGTTTGATTTATGTTCCTTATAAGATTCTAAAGCTAACCATGTACTTTGATTAGACTTTTGTGCACTGTATGCGAATTCACCATGGATGCAGATTAGGGTTTTGCAAGCTCGAAATTGGGGGTTTCCAAACGCGGTAAAATTAGGCCACCATAGTACCATGACTGAACCAAGCATGACTGGACGATCAATAAACACATGTCGCGCCTAATTTATGGAGCCCCAGGGGCTAGTCGCTATTTTCTGATATGTTGCCTAAGGGAACGGTGTAAAAACCGTTGCCTACGTTTGTTATGTTTTCAGGAAGAACGAAGACGTGAGGAAGATGCTGATGTGTAAGGCTCTGAGTGGGGCGTTTAAAAGTTCGCGCTAAAATATCATTAACGTTTGTTTTTATTTTATATTAGTTGTTTGATATTAAAGGTACAAACGCGTTGAGTGGAGCAGTTGGTAGAAGGCATCGCTGGTAATCTCTATGACCTGGGTTCGAGCCCCAGGTCTTCACTATCTCCATATTATTTTCCAATCAATATTCACATGCAGTTTCACATACTGAAGACCACCATACGTCTCCCCATCAAGCCATCCACCTGTTCAATTTCATCAATCTAAAGGCGCAGATCCAAGGAACATGGTAGGTCCTAATCAAAGATGTCACACGGTGCCTGGAGAAAGTCAAACAGGCCAAGGTTAATGGGCCAGATTTCTCAAGATTAACCTCCATATTAAGGGGCAGACCCCCTAGGTTTGCAATTCTTTCTACTTTCTCTATTTTTTTTTATTTCCTATTTCCTTTTAAATTATTATTTTCTTAATTAATTTATTATTTTCATAAATATAAAAAACACACAAAAAAATCAGAAAAAAAGATAAAAAACTAATAAATATTTTTATTTTAGTATTTTTTGTGAATAAATAACTTTAATTGATTAGTTTTAAATTTAGGTTTTAATTTTAATTCTTTTAATAAAAATCTAAAAAACATAGAATTAGGGTTAATTAATTTTCATTTTTTTTTTATTTTTCTTTCATAAATAATTAAAACATTAAATATTTATTTTTGTAATTAAAATGCATGTAAATTAATTAGGGTTAATTTTAGGGTAAAACTTTAATCTTCTTTTTAATAAATTAAAATTGTAGAATTAGGGTTAGCATTTATTTTACTTAATTCTTTTCCATTAAAATTACAAAATACCAAAAAATACCAAAAAGACAATTTCTTTTCCTTTTAATTTTAATTAATTCATCGTTTAATTTAATTTTGCAAAAAGGGTCCAACGCCCTCGTTTAATTCTCATTTAATTCGCGCATTTATCTTATTTCGTTTAACATTTCTGTATCTCTCCCGAAGCCTTGTAATTAACTTTCTCGCACTCTTTATTTCTTTATTTTTTCTGTCAAATCGGGTTCGAGAAATTTTGGTGATGTGGACCCGCGCCTTTTGTAATAGCTTAGAATTTTTACTTTCCCGCAATATTTTAACTGTTAATCAAGGCATGAAAGAATGTATGGGCAAAAATAAAAACAAACGCTAGAACACCAATAACATGACAAGCTAAATGCAAATGAAAACGACACACAAATCGCACACACCACCCCTAGGGTACGCCTCACTGTTGCCTTGCCTCGAAAGGTGATCGTCGAGTAGAGGACGTCTTAGTAAGTCCTCATGATCCGGGAACCTGGCATGAGGGTAGCTTCTAAGGTGTCTTCCCATTGCTCTGGTGATCATCATGTCCCGAACCTCGAATTGACCCGAACACCTCCAACGGTGGTGCTACCTACCTCTCAATGGTGGGATGGCACTACTTTAAAGGACATTTACACAGGCGAATTCCTTAGGGTAGGTAGGTTCTCGTAGATACTTGCTCTAATTTCAAAACAAATTCAAAAATACTTTTCACACCGACACCTTTTCAAAAAGCTTTCGAAAGCAATTTTTCAAACACTCTTGAGGACCGATACAAGAGTCGAACTGAAATTTTCAAAGAAACTTTTTAAACCCACAATTGAAAAGCAAACAAACCATTTTGAAAACACAAATGAGCAAGTATCTAAGAGCCCATGGATAACCATGGATAGAAAGGGTGCTAACACCTTCCCTTTCTATAACCTACCTCCCGAACCGAGAGCAATCTCTATAAGGAATTTTTCTGTGCTTTTGTCCTTTCCATTTGGAGAAAATAAAAGACGGTGGCGACTCTTGCTTCCGCGACATTTCGCGAACCAGCGTTAAACAGTCAGTTCCAGATCCACCGATCACAGGACTGGCGACTCTGCTGGGGAATTAAACTTAAAGCGAGGTGTACCTTAGGGTTAGTTCATAACTGTGTTTTCAATTGTATTGACTTGTCTGCTTTAAATTTGTGGGTTGCATGGGAGTTACATAGATCCTAACCCGGATCTGGGGATACCCTGTTTAGGTAGCATAAGCTGTGAGGGACATGTCCGGCGTAGACCGACACGGGTGAAACAGTGGCTACGTTAGTGTGGCACCTTGGTCTGTACCGATATCCCTTGTGTTGCAACGAGGAGAATGTGGGTCTTCTAAGGAGTCATTAAGCACCAACAACCTTAGAACCTTAAATGACACAACTTGGCCATTAGAACAGTAGCAGTATGCTACGCCCATTGAGGCTAAACTCTCGTGATGGTTCTGGCTGCAAGAAAAGATTGCGATGCTGGAGTTATGACCGATTGAGGGTAGTCAATGATATTGGGATCCTCTAAGAACCCGGTTACTTTGATAGGACAGGTTGAACCCACCAACTTCAAGAGGGTAATACCCAGACCCCATGCTGGCCTGAACTCTAAGGGTTTCTCTTGTGTGACTTGTGTGCCTTCAAACTTGGATTACTTGCATGCTTGTTATCTGACATCTGAACTTCTTGCAGGTTTTGTTTATAGTCCTTAACTAGGACTCATAACAGGGTTTACTGAATTTCCTGCAAGTTTTGTTCATAGTCCTTAACTAGGACTCTTAACAAGGCTTGCTAAGTTTCTTGCAGGTTTTTGTTTTGGTCCTTAACTAGGGCTCTTAACAAGGTTTACCGAGTTTCTTGCAGGGTTTGTTTATAGTCCTTAATTAGGACTCATGGCAGGTTTACTGAGTTTGCTTGCAGGTTTTGTTTGTAATCCTTAATAAGGGCTCATAACAGGGTTTACCTACATCACCCCATGCACAGCATGACATCATACCATTGCATACATCCTAACCCATTTCAAGGAGCTCAAGGGCTTGTGATGCAGGTCATGATAAATCAAACATCTAGCAAGGGGCAAAGAGGATTTATTTTCCTCTAGCCAAAGTTGTCAGGGGCTATGACCCACTTGATATGGTGAGCTCTGACTCTTGAAGAAGGTTCCCCTAACCGAGGTTGGTTGGAAATCAAAAACAGACATGATGACTAAAAGTCAGGGGCTATGACCCACTGGATATGGTGAGCCTTTGACCCTTAAAGAAGAATCCTCAACATGGGTTTCCTTCAATCAAAGCTACCAATTCCGATGCTAACAATTTTCTTGTTTACCCTGCGAGGTCCTTGAAAACATTGCATGCATATCATACATATCATTGCATTGCAGGTATCCCTTTTACAGGTTGCTCACCCTCTCGCTGTTTATTTCAGCAATGGCTTCACAACAAGATAACCAGGGACCTCGTGCTCAAGAGACTCAGTTCAGGGAGATCTTCTTAAGCCTATCCAAGGGGCAGGAAGAGTTGAGGACACTCCTCATGGGGAATCTGATCAGAAAGAGTCCTGAAGATGACAAGGACGAACAGCTGAAACGTCTACAAGCTGAGGTAGACACGTTGAAAACCCAGATGCTGGGGCAAAGGATCCTCATTCAAGGTTTATCTCAGGAGCAAGGAGAGCTGAGAGCAATGATCAGCCAGCTTCACCAAGACATGAAGCATCCAGCCCAAATCAGGGACCAGGTCATAGAACGGCTTCCAAGAAGGCAAAGGTCGGGTCCAATGAATAGACCTCTCCGAATTGCTACTACTTCCCAGGTCCAACAACGACCTCGCCCAGAACAACAGGCTGATCAGAGCAAGCCAGACAAGCCTAAAAGGCAGTTCACCAAACTCAACGTGTCACCTTCTCAAGCTTTACAACAATTGTTGAGGTTGAATCTGGTGACGGTAAGGGACCCTCCTAAGCGTCTCAATACAACCTCCCTAAAGTACAATCCTGAGGAAAGATGTGCATACCATTCTAACAGTCCAGGACATGACACCGACGACTGCTGGGCTTTGAAGAATAAGATTCAAGATCTGATTAATGAAAGAGCTGTGGATTTCACCCAGATGGGCCAGGCTGAATGCTCCTGCCATCCCTACAAGATGCACCAGTCGAAGAAATAAGCCCTGAGACTGGAAGACTTGTGTTTATTAGAATTTTCAAGTTGTAACTTTCTTTTAACTGTTCAAACATTTATTCATGATTAAACGTTGTTAGTTCATTAATGCATCGCATATGTCTGTTTTGAAGCAATATATTCGCATTCACTATATGCAAACTGTTTTCATATTTTTTTTCTGATATCAACTCTTGATCTAAAAATTCTAAAGCCTCTTGAGGGAGGATGACGAAAACGATACCGCTATCTTTACAGTATGCTTTTGAACAGACCCCGCTGATGAAGTACAGGCATTGTTTCAATTCCCAAACACTGGAGTTATAAGGAAGATAATCCCTCGTCAACCCCTTTGAGCCAAAGAAGTAGGAGTTTTTCTTTTCGAAATTTAAAACCCTTAATCATAACCCGGGGCAGGGTAGTCTCTCAGTTGATCCAAGTACGCAATAAATGGCACCAAAGAAGTCCTTACAAAACAAAGAAAGACAGTGATGGTTCCGAATATTTAATAAAGAAAGGCAGTCATTACTTCTCAAATTAAAAACCCATTAAGTCAAAACCCATGAAGGAGACTTACAAAACTGGGGCATCCCGCTGACTGTAATCACAAAAGAAACAGTTCAGGCAAAAAAAAAACAGGGATAACAAAATCAAAAAAGAAAGAGGTTCTACAAACCCTCAACAAAAAGGAAATGTCTGCCTATTCAAAATACACTATCAATATCCGAATCATCACCGAAAAATCAGAGCAAAGACTCAAACAAGGTCTAACGTATGATCAACTGAGTTTAGGTTTGGAGAATATCACGAAGAACGGGTGGGTACAAATAATTTGAGCCTTTATCCTTTGTTTCTTAAACCGTGAACCAGGCCACGTTATAACCCTTAAAAGTCCTAGCTGAAGCATGGGTTAGTTCGAAAGCATACTGTTACGAAAGGTATCCTGACTCCTTAAGGCTCACGGTAAAATACGGAGTTGACATCACGTTTTACAAACATTCACTTGTTTTATGAAAAAGAATGCATTTTCAAAATCTTCAAGACAGACATAAGCTTTGCATTTTTAACATAACTTTGTTTGCATATGACTTTTTGTTTGAACAGCAGGGAAATTTGCACGACGAATGCCTAATGAACAGAAGCACTCCCAATCAAGGGGCATGATATGATCATGGTCTATTATCTAGGGCAGTCCAATCAAGATTCGGAGAATCTCTCAGAGGCCAAACAACCTGGGGCAAATCTCCACCTGAGTCACTTGGGGCATTCCAACAACGAATCTCGCCTGATCAAACACCTTCTGGTGACATGACAACACACTTCTAACAGGGGAAATTCCCTATTTTCTGAGAATGGACATAGTCGAAAAAATACTACGCATAATCAAAGACCCGCTAGGTTGACACACCTAGGCAAAAATAAGGGCTTCCCGGCGAACCAAAAGGGTTCGGGCAAAATGAAGGGATGAAAATGAAAAATCTGTACACCCGGCAAGTCGAAAACCTGAAAAGGCGGCTTGGGCAAAAATGGGTATCCCGGTGGACTGAAAACCCGAAAGGGAGGTCCAAGCAAAAATTAGGGATCAAAGCGTATGACTATGTCCCGGTATCTTGTCACCTGCCTACCAAAAGAAGCTTGGTCTATCAACAACTATCAGCCCCCCACAGGTGCCCCCACCTCAGAAACAGGGGCAGTAAGGAGTTGTCTAAGCGATCTAATTGTTCTGTCCTCCAAGGTACCAAGGTAGGTTCAGCTAAAAAACATAACCAGTACATCTTAATTCCCCAGAGAGTGAGCCAACAAGTCAATACACTCTCCCCGAGCAAAGTTACAATCAAACTTAAGGAAGTTGGGTATCCTCCAGCAGACCTCAGCATTCCCCAGCAGCACACATATTCTTAACAAGCATCCCCGGCAATCTTGGTCTAAAGATTGTTCCCCGGCGGCATATCAAACATTCAAAGGAATCACTTCCCCCACAGTTCAAAACTTCCCCAGGAGAATCCAATCCAGTTCTCCAGGAAAGTTGGAATCCATCTCCCCAAGTAGTAAGCTTATCCCCAGTAGATTCTGGAAGCTTATCCTCGCAGAACACGAACGCGTCGTCCGGCTTTATTCAAAGAGTTATTTCCTTAACAGGATATAACTGGGTTATCCTCAGCCAAAAGCCACGGAAAGATCGTCCTCGACGAAGCCTTCTTATCCCCAGCGAAGTCTATCAATACTTCCAACACAACAAGGGTATCCCCAGCAAGCTATTATCAACAACTCAGCAAAGTATCTCTCTCCCCACAGAGTATTGCTTCCCAGCAAGACCGTTAGAGTACCTTTTCTCCCTGCAGAGTAATCTATTCGCCAAGTTCATTCCCCAACGGAGTCATCTTCTCCTACCGGTATTCTTGCAACTCTCATCTCCAGCGGAAGCAAAATCTATTCTCCAACATCAGCCCAGGATATGACTTCCCAGCACCTGTCAAGGATCTATTTTCCTAGACGAAAACATAATATTCATAAACATCACATACATCATTATAGCATGCATAGATGCATCATACAAATCTCATTTATGTTGAGAACATCATTGCTTGGTCCATATCGTGCATTGCATATGACTGACCTTTACCTTTCAGGAAAGATTCAGCTAAATTCTCAATCATATTTCAAGACCTAGACCGGTTCAGTTAATCGACTCCAAAGATTTCTTATCCAGGCCAAGGCCTTCTCTAGTCCAGCTAAATCGACCCCAAACAGATTTTCCTGATGAAGACTCAGTAGAGGTTATCAAAGGTTTTTCTCAAACGTCCGCTTTTGAGATTATAATTTCCTATGGTTCTCTCCCCAATGTTGCGGAGATGATAATTCCATCCCAGGTTTTTCTCAAACGTCCGCTTTTGAGATTATAATTTCCTATAGTTCTCTCCCCAATGTTGTGGAGATGATAATTCCATCCCAGGTTTTTCTCAAACGTCCGCTTTTGAGATTATAATTTCCTTTGGTTCTCTCCCCAATGTTGTGGAGGTGATAATTCCATTTCAGGTTTTTCTCAAACGTCCGCTTTTGAGATTATAATTTCCTATGGTTCTCTCCCCAATGTTGTGGAGGTGATAATTCCATTTCAGGTTTTTCTCAAACGTCCGCTTTTGACATTATAATTTCCTATGGTTCTCTCCCCAATGTTGTGGAGATGATAATTCCAACCCAGGTTTTTCTCAAACGCCCGCTTTTGAGATTATAATTTCCTATGGTTCTCTCCCCAATGTTGCGGAGATGATAATTCCATCCCAGGTTTTTCTCAAACGTCCGCTTTTGAGATTATAATTTCCTATGGTTCTCTCCCCAATGTTGCGGAGATGATAATTCCATCCCAGGTTTTTCTCAAACGTCCGCTTTTGAGATTATAATTTCCTATGGTTCTCTCCCCAATGTTGTGGAGATGATAATTCCATCCCAAGTTTTTCTCAAACGTCCGCTTTTGAGATTATAATTTCCTATGGTTCTCTCCCCAATGTTGTGGAGATGATAATTCCAGTCCAGGTTTTTTCTCAAACGTCCGCTTTTGAGATTATAATTTCCTATGGTTCTCTCCCCGATCCTGCGGAGACGATAATTCCATTCCAGGTTTTTCTCAAACATCCGCTTTTGAGATTATAATTGCCTATGGTTCTCTTCCCGATCCTGCGGAGATGGTAATTCCCACCAAGATTTTCTCGACGATTGCTGTTGAAGTTAAAATCATCCAAGGTTCTCTCACCGTTCCTGCTGAGGTAGTAACCACCCCTAGTTCATTCATCACCGTTTGAAGCTCCAGATTCAGCTCCTGTAACCAGTCAGGATATATCTATACAAAGCATCTGAAAATCAGCTCCTGCAATATGTCAGGTACTCATTTTTCTTTTGCAGGTATGCAGGTTCTCGCTAAGAAATCTCTTACGCGATCAACATCCAGATGGCATCTATAAGCCCATCATCCTATCCATCAATCTACAAATGGCATCTATAAGCCCATTCCACCATCACACTGCTACTATGTGAGCGCAAATTTCTGGGCACTCTAGTGTTCAATCATCTTCCACCTTCGGATTACGAAAGGCACGTCAGCCAATCTACATCCTCAGGTCTAAGAAGATTGAACAGGGGCAACTGTTGTACCCCAAAATTTTCCCTCCCATATTCTTCAAGGAATTGCAAAATCAAGCTTCAAAATCTCCCCAAGGGTTGCACAGTGCAAGGGTATCATGAACAGTCAAAATGAGGGTTTTGGTTCTGATCAAGAAAATGAAGTTTCCAAGGGTCCAATCAAGTCCCATATACCTACAATTATGGTCAAGTATCCTCATATCAAGTTTCAAGACTCTCAGCACAAAAATGCACAGTCAAAAACCCTAATTGCACTACAGTCAATTGTAGGGGCAAAATGGTTATTTGACAGTCAAAAGTTCAAATTTTTGGTCAATATCTCATTTTGAAGCCCCAAACATCATTTGATCAATGCTTGATCATGATTCTCAAAGCTTGGCTCAAAAATCATCAAGATGCAAAAGTTTCCTTATTTGGACAATTGAAAAAGTCAACTGTAAATTGACCAGGGCATAACTTTCACATGGATTATCAGAAAAATTCCATCCAAAGCTCATTTTGAAGAGAAAGACATTTCCTACAACTCATATTCATACTTCAAGTCCAAGAAATGCTCTCATAAAAAGTTATCAGTTTCAACATTATAGGTCATTTTCAAAAGTCAACAAAAAGGGACTTTAAGTCAAAGGCCATAACTTGAGATTGGTAAATCAAAATGACATGGGACCAAAGGCATTGGTTATAGGACTCAAAGACCTTTCCAAAATGTCCAAGAACATGAGCAAAGCTTAAAAATTGAGCAAGTTATGCCTTGTGGAAGTTGGGAAATTTTTGGATATTTTGAAAAGTCAACATTGATTCAAATGACCTGAAATTGCTAATGGGCCCATTTTTCTTCCACAATTCATTATCCAAGGCATGTGCACGACCACTTGGCCCAAAGGGAAGTATTTCTTCATTTTTTATTTATTTATTTGAATTTTTATTCATTTAAATCAATTAAATACATGAAAAATATTTAACCTAAGTTTTTCAATCTTTTTGTGCATGAAATATACTCAATAATTCGTGCATAATCAAATATGGAAAGATTTGAAGTGAATTGATCATGATTGGTACAAAATAGCATGGAAAATATTGAAAAAAAGATCTTTGAAAATAAAATCACTCAAACCATGAATGCCAAGGATTTGGATTGTTTTATTTGACCTAATTCACTCTATACTTAAGCCTGAACACAAACCTAATGCAAAAAAACCCCTAAGCTGCGCAGAAAAGCATCCATTGAACTTGAAATTTTTTGCCAAAAACTCAATTCTGAAAACACTTTTGCAGGACGATTCAAGGCGCGATTTCTATCTCATTAGCTTGCTGAGGCTTCATAGAAAGATTTTGCATCAAAAACCACAAGTTTTCGTGACCAGAAACGTGAGAACGATCTCACCTGTACCAAGAAAATTTCTCATTCGTGCATCTCAATTCATGCATTTTTTTAAATTTTAACGTTTGATTTATGTTCCTTATAAGATTCTAAAGCTAACCATGTACTTTGATTAGACTTTTGTGCACTGTATGCGAATTCACCATGGATGCATATTAGGGTTTTGCAAGCTCGAAATTGGGGGTTCCAAACGCGGTAAAATTAGGCCACCATAGTACTATGACTGAACCAAGCATGACTGGACGATCAATAAACACATGTCGCGCCTAATTTATGGAGCCCTAGGGGCTAGTCGCTATTTTCTGATATGTTGCCTAAGGGAACGGTGTAAAAACCGTTGCCTACGTTTGTTATGTTTTCAGGAAGAACGAAGACGTGAGGAAGATGATGATGTGTAAGGCTCTGAGTGGGGCGTTTAAAAGTTCGCGCTAAAATATCATTAATGTTTGTTTTTATTTTATATTAGTTGTTTGATATTAAAGGTACAAACGCGTTGAGTGGAGCAGTTGGTAGAAGGCATCGCTGGTAATCTCTATGACCTGGGTTCGAGCCCCAGGTCTTCACTATCTCCATATTATTTTCCAATCAATATTCACATGCAGTTTCACATACTGAAGACCACCATACGTCTCCCCATCAAGCCATCCACCTGTTCAATTTCATCAATCTAAAGGCGCAGATCCAAGGAACATGGTAGGTCCTAATCAAAGATGTCACACGGTGCCTGGAGAAAGTCAAACAGGCCAAGGTTAATGGGCCAGATTTCTCAAGATTAACCTCCATATTAAGGGGCAGACCCCCTAGGTTTGCAATTCTTTCTACTTTCTCTATTTTTTTTATTTCCTATTTCCTTTTAAATTATTATTTTCTTAATTAATTTATTATTTTCATAAATATAAAAAACACACAAAAAAATCAGGAAAAAAAGATAAAAAACTAATAAATATTTTTATTTTAGTATTTTTTGTGAATAAATAACTTTAATTGATTAGTTTTAAATTTAGGTTTTAATTTTAATTCTTTTAATAAAAATCTAAAAAACATAGAATTAGGGTTAATTAATTTTCATTTTTTTTTATTTTTCTTTCATAAATAATTAAAACATTAAATATTTATTTTTGTAATTAAAATGCATGTAAATTAATTAGGGTTAATTTTAGGGTAAAACTTTAATCTTCTTTTTAATAAATTAAAATTGTAGAATTAGGGTTAGCATTTATTTTACTTAATTCTTTTCCATTAAAATTACAAAATACCAAAAAATACCAAAAAGACAATTTCTTTTCCTTTTAATTTTAATTAATTCATCGTTTAATTTAATTTTGCAAAAAGGGTCCAACGCCCTCGTTTAATTCTCATTTAATTCGCGCATTTATCTTATTTCGTTTAACATTTATGTATCTCTCCCGAAGCATTGTAATTAACTTTCTCGCACTCTTTATTTCTTTATTTTTTCTGTCAAATCGGGTTCGAGAAATTTTGGCGATGTGGACCCGCGCCTTTTGTAATAGCTTAGAATTTTTACTTTCCCGCAATATTTTAACTGTTAATCAAGGCATGAAAGAATGTATGGGCAAAAATAAAAACAAACGCTAGAACACCAATAACATGACAAGCTAAATGCAAATGAAAACGACACACAAATCACACACACCACCCCTAGGGTACGCCTCACTGTTGCCTTGCCTCGAAAGGTGATCGTCGAGTAGAGGAAGTCTTAGTAAGTCCTCATGATCCGGGAACCTGGCATGAGGGTAGCTTCTAAGGTGTCTTCCCATTGCTCTGGTGATCATCATGTCCCGAACCTCGAATTGACCCGAACACCTCCAACGGTGGTGCTACCTACCTCTCAATGGTGGAATGGCACTACTTTAAAGGACATTTACACAGGCGAATTCCTTAGGGTAGGTAGGTTCTCGTAGATACTTGCTCTAATTTCAAAACAAATTCAAAAATACTTTTCACACCGACACCTTTTCAAAAAGCTTTCGAAAGCAATTTTTCAAACACTCTTGAGGACCGATACAAGAGTCGAACTGAAATTTTCAAAGAAACTTTTTAAACCCACAATTGAAAAGCAAACAAACCATTTTGAAAACACAAATGAGCAAGTATCTAAGAGCCCATGGATAACCATGGATAGAAAGGGTGCTAACACCTTCCCTTTCTATAACCTACCTCCCGAACCGAGAGCAATCTCTATAAGGAATTTTTCTGTGCTTTTGTCCTTTCCATTTGGAGAAAATAAAAGACGGTGGCGACTCTTGCTTCCGCGACATTTCGCGAACCAGCGTTAAACAGTCAGTTCCAGATCCACCGATCACAATAGGTGATTACAAACACTTGATTAAAGAAAAAATAAATTTTTTGAAGATAAACAAGGTATTTCGATTGGCATGTCAAAAGGTCTTTCGATTGTCATCTTGACAGGCTTCGATTGAGCACCTAACCTCCTCCAAGCTTGCTTCAAATTTCCAAGCTTCGATTGAAGCCTTGGCCTTTTGCTTGTTTTCTGTATACAAGCTTCGACCGGGCATGTGTTTCCTTTGAAACAGCCTCCTTCGATTCAAAAGGGAAGGGCCTCATGTTGGTGCTCCTTCGATTCAGAAGTTAGTAGTTTCCTACTAGTTCTTTCAATTCAGAGGGTGTTGGCTTCTTACTGGCTTCCTTCATTCCAGAAGGCACAAAAGCAATGGCCTCCTGCATACGTCCTTCGACTGCATCATTGGCTTTACATTCTTGCTTGATTCACAATGTAATGGTTACCTGTATGTCTGCTTCGATTGAGTAAGGGCCTATGCAGACTTGTCTTGATGACTACTTGCACGCAAGCTTGATTCCGGCTTCGATTGGGCAGTATCTCCCTTGGAAAGTTTGTTTGGCCCATTCGAAGGAATGGCAAGTGGTGCATACAAGTGATGCATGTGGTCCCTTCAAAAGAGCACACACATTAGTTTAAAATGAAGGATACACATATTGCTAGCCAAAACGAAAGAGAGATATGCAAAGGTGCTGGTTGGCCCAAAATCCCACATATTTCCATACTCAAGTTTCCTGCACAAGCATTCTGAAGGAAGCTTCGATTAGCCTGGAAAGATTTTTTTGTTGGGGCTCAATCGAAGAGGCCCCAAGGATGAGATTTTAGCCATTCGAAGGACACACCTTGGTGGCCCATTCGAAGAGGGCACAAAGCATACATATGAAAGACACTCAAAAAGTCCATTCGAAGGAGACAACCAAAGGCCCATTCAAAGGGTACACAAATGGTCCATTCAAAAGACCCCTTCGAAGGAGGCAACCAAAGGCCCATTCGAAGGCTATACAATAGGTCCAATCGAAGGGCAGGGATTGAAGGTATTCGAAAGCCAAAATTGTCCACATTCATTCAAATTCAAAAAAGAGACAAGTTTCCATGACTTTTTCAACGTTACAAAACATCATTCATGGCTTTGAAAACACTTGTTTATGGTTGTTTAAACCTTTGTTCTCTTGTCCCCTTCATCCCCTCTATATAAAGAAAACACTAGCAAGCTCCAAAGGGGGGGGGGGGGGGGGGGGCTGGACACAACCGGAGAAAGAGTCACACGAAATTAAAAACACATTCTTGAAGGTTTCCTGAATTTTTTCCAATCATCACCAGCCCCTAAGCAAGCACACGACTAGATAGTCCAAATCGAAGCAATCTTCAACAAACGCCCAATCCACTCCCTGAAATTTGCAGAGAACGTGCCCAAGCACTGGACATCTCCATCACCACAGATTCATACACCACTGTTGGTAAGAAAAATGTAAGGAATGAAATTTTATATTTTCTTTGCATGTCATAGTCATTCGATTATCATCCATGATCGAAGGGCCTGAGTGTGACGCCCAAGTCTGTATTTGTTTCTTTTTGTCTCTAGAGTTTATGTTGCAGATGTAGTATAACTAAGGCCAGTGCGCACAGAATTGAAGGAGAGCCAACCTCTCATAGATCGAAAGAAAGCATTTCCTTCCATCGAAACAGACCACTCTTCCCTGAATCGAAAGGCCATAATTCTCCCTGGATCGAAGGATGCCCCCCCTTATATTTTACTTTTATTCTTTTTTGATATTTATTTATTGACTTTATCATTTGAATAAACTTTAAATCAAAAATCACAAAAAAAAAAGTTAGGTTAGTGTTTTATTAATCAAATCAAATTTTGTAAATAAATAAATTAATTATTTTAACCTTTTCTTGAAATTAAAATTAAATAGACTTAAGTTTTATTTTCTTTTATAAATAAAAACAAAACAAAAAGATTTATTTTCCTTAGGATTTAGACGTCCCTTTTAATTCATTTGCGCATTTATTTACTTTCGCGTTTTATTTCATCTTGTTGTAACTGCTTCCCAGTTTGTAATAATAACTAGGACTTTACTTTTCGTATTTCTATAACGTACCTCTCACAAAGCCATGTAATAGCGTAGGATTTACATTCCCGCACTTTACATTTCTGCACTTTAAATTCATGTATATATATTAACTGCTAGTAACTAGGATTGCATGACAAGACTAATAACAAAATGTTAGCAAACCTAACACAAAAGACAAAAATAACTGAACATAACACACATTGCACATATTCACCTCTAGGGTACTCCACTTTGGTTGCCTTCAGAAATAAAACAGTCATGTCCCTCGAGACAGGGACACTTTAGCAAAGACCCATAAATCAAAAGATCATAGTCCCTCGATGACTCTACAATTGCTTTTTGGTAAATGATCTAGTCCCTAAACAGAAATTGCTAAAGCGACTCTACATTGTTGCCTTTATGACTGTATGTACCTTAGAATGTCCCTCATACATTCAACGATGGGGCTTCTTACCAAATCAATGGTAAGATAGCAACATCTAAAGGAGGAGGAAAATAACATTAGACCTTTTTGAGTAGGTAGGATGCTCATAGTTGCTCGCTGGCTCACAACAAAAAAATCATTTTCACACATACACTTTCAACTGAAACATTTCCAAAAGTCAAAGCCCTTTGTACGCATTCTTATAGAGACGAGAATCATTATAAAGGCACTTTTCAAAATCACTTTCAAAAATATCTTCCATAAACAAACACCTCTTTAAACTATTTTCAAAATCAACACTTTGTACGCATTCTTATAGAGACACGAATCATTACAAAGACGTTTTCAAAATATTTTCAAACCCACACCACAAAGCACATTTTAAAACAAAAGCAAGTGAACTAGCAAGCAAATAAGAGCCCGTAGATAACTACGGATGGAAAGGGTGCTAACACCTTCCCTTTCCATAATCTACCCCCCTTACTCAGAATAATCTCGAAAAGGTCTTTTTTTGTTCTTTTCACCCTTTCCTTAATTTGGATAAAAGAAAAGTCGGTGGCGACTCTTGCTTACCTCAAAATTTGAAAACACAAACACAAAACTAGTATTAAACAGTCGGTTCTGCCACTGTATCACAAATAGGAATACTGAAAATTCCACCCATCTTCTTGCAACGGTCAGTGAGAGTGGTAGACAACCTCGTACAATAGTATTGTCCTTGTGCAACAAAAATAGCATAGTGGATGTGAGGTTATATTATACCTTGTAATATCACTCACATGAACCCTTTTGATCTTTTATTATAATCTTCAGAGGCTTTTGGATGTATAACGGTTGAAGCATGCGTATAAGGATCAAAGCTAAGTCTCTAGAACCATGTCAACAGAGTTTTCAAAACTTGTTCAACCTGAACCTTGTCTTCAGAGTCTTCATCACTTGGTCTTCAGAGTCTTCATATGATTTTATTTAGAGTCTTTAAAACTTAATTCAACTGAACCTTGTCTTCAGAGTCTTTAGAAGTTAGTCTAGAGAACCGTTGGTCTTCAGAATCTTTCAGAACTCGTTCAACAAAACCTTGTCTTTAGAGTCTTCGGAATTTGGGCAAGAAAACATGGAATATACAGAGCTTGAGAACATATTAGAAGCTCCACAAAAGAGTCATAGTTAGAATCAATAAATCTAACATTCATTAGAACTATTGCTTTAAGGTGCATTCTAAACTACAAACTTGTATTCTTCAGTGTATTGAGTCCAGAATCTGATGACGTCACTCGTGACTTCTTCATGGTCAGAACTTGTTAGCAAAATACACACATTAAACAAACCATTAGGGGTACTAAATTGTTATCTAATCACCCATGTAATGTTATCATTAAAACCCAAGGCCAGATGCATAACGAAATCTTGTTCTTACAATATCATCAATTCTCCCTTAACATCCAACTTATTTCTAAGTTTCCCAAACACATGTTGAGTGATTCATCTTCAGTTTAAATCCATTTCGTTCCTCCTTTGGTGTTATCTTTTTGAGCTTTTTTGTTGGACACCTATTCAACAAATAGGAAGTTATGGACACCACTTCTCCCTGTAACTCTTTCAACAAGTTCTTCCCATTTAACATGCTTCTGACCATGTTCATATTTGATCAATTTTTGTTTATGCAAAACTGTTTTACTTCTATGTAGAAGGTGGTACTACCCCATGCACTATCCCTTCTTAATCACAAAACATCCCAAAGTCATTTGAGATATATTCGCTTCCACCATCCGTTTTGAGATCTTTGAGATTATGACCACTTTTCCTTTCAACCATAGACTTGAACTTCTTAAACACTTCAAATAACTCATCCTTTCTATTGATTATGTATGCCCATATCTTTCTAATGGTATCATATATGAATGTTACAAAATATCGATTGGCACAAATTGAATCAACTCACATCGGTCCACTCACATCCCAATACACCACCTCAAGGTGATAATTGGTTCTAAAACTTGCATCCTTATCGCGTTTACCCTTATATTACTTTGCTTGCACATATTCTTCACAAATTCCAGCCGATATGTTGATCAATGGTATCTCGTTACCATTTCTGAAATTCGGGCACTTGTAATAAAAATTCAAAGATTGATGTCTTAACACAGAAACACGATGTCAGGATATATGTTGACAGAAAACCATATATTATGCAGAAAAATAAATTGTAGAAAATTAAACAACACAATCAATTGTTAACCCAGTTTGCTGCAACGTCACCTACTCTGGGGGCTAGCAAGCTAGGAAGGAGATCCACTATGATAATATTAGTTTGAAGTCTAAACAGTCCCAATTTACAACTTCTCTGCTAATAACCACATTGTGCAACTTTTACCTAGGAACCTCCTAGATATGAGAACCCCCTCTCACTTCCAATTATCGTAGTGATACCTACAACTACAAACCTTGTGACTAGAATTAAAGAACCAAATAGAAGATTCCACTTCAAATAAACAATACTTAGTTTTGCTTAAAAGTTTCAACCAAGAACAATACCCAACTCTTTGCTTAAAAGCTCATGTGTGAGAATAATAACTTGATATACAATCAAGTAACAACCAGTCAAACTCAATGAATCAAATGATACATGAGTGACATACAAAGAACACAAAAACTAAAACCTTAAAAGACTCCCAAGGCCCTGATCCTTATGTTGCACACATAATTTCTTCAATGTGAATGCTTGCTATTTTATGTCATAACAAGTCCTTATTTATAGACTCTTGCAGTATGGGCTTGGACTATTCAAATCAAATCCAATCTTCACTTTTTAAATCAGATGCAAGATCTTCAAATAAAAATAGGAACATATCTTCTAAAGTTTCCTAAAAAGTCTCCAAGATACTTTTTAATGAAACAAATCAAAGATGCACTTGTTCCTAAAATATCCTTGATTTGTTTTGCTTGTATGAGTACTAGAATATTCTAGAATCTAATATTTTCTAATCAAATATTCAAGGAAAGAAACATCAACGCATGCTGCATAACAGACCAAGATGTCAGGACATCTAGCTTAACATGTGTCTAATACACATGATAGCATAAATTGTCATGACAGTTGGTCAAGATGATATTACATCTTGCTCAACATCAACCCAGAACCATGTTTTAGCAAAATTCAAGCCAAACCTAAAACCATGGATTTAACAATCTCCCATTTTGGCAAATTTTTGCTAAAACAATCAAATCACAATAACTCTGGAGAGAGGAATGAAACTATAATGCAAGCTACATGTAAACAAGTAAACTTTGTACAAATTGCAACAGAAAAATACATCATAGAATGCATGCATTTACAAATCAATATCTCCAAAACTCCAAAGGACAAATGTTTAGACATGTGGTCAGACATCACAAACAAGACCAAATTCCCACTGTCACACATGATCAAGACTCCCTCTCAAAGGGAAAACCACAATCCAGAGAACTAAATATGAGCTACCCAAGTTCACACACCAGAGGCAGCAACAACAGAAGATAAAACAACCCCGCATCAGCAGTAGAAGCAACATCAGAAACACCAAACAAGCATGACAGATAATCATGCTCCCCCTAAATAGTTTCATTTAGCAAGCAAACATAATCACTACTCTCCCATTAGCAGTAGCACAATCCTATCAGCATGCTACTTAACATGTCAAGACATGTTTCATATACTCCCCCTTTTTTAGCCAAAAATTGACAGAAATAGAGTAAATCTTAACAAAATGGAAGCACACATAACACACAAGCATAAAACACAAATGGAATCCCACATTGGAAACATACAGCAGTTGATGGAAACAAACAAAAGCAGATGGAAACACATAAACTTCAACAACCTCAGGTGGTCATCCACCTCTTGCCCCTGTCAAAGATCCTTCCGCGCTCCTTGGTGCTGTCACCAGCCCTTTGCAGAGACCCTTTGTTCCTTCTAATAGCAGCTTGCTCAGGCTCCCTAAGCATCAGAACATAGAGGAAAGATGCAGTATCAATTGCACTCCTCCATATTTGTAATTGCTATAACTCTTTAATAGTGCAAGTTCCAATCCCACTTCTTATGTTTTAAATATGATCTTTTAACATAACAACAAGTTGTTCCTTGTTGTCCATATATTCCAGAGTAATAACCTTTCCTTCAGAAGGATTCTTGATAAGTTGATTATAACTATCAAGGTTCTTGTTCTAGCCATGTTAAATGAGATAATGTTAAATGAGATATTCAGAGAATTTTGCATCTCAAACTCCTTGTTATGTTCACTTTTGACCTTGAGAATCACAATATTATTCTCCTCTTGAATTCTTTTGTCAAAAAAATTTGAAGACTTCAAAAGCATCTGAGTTTTCTCTAAGAAAATTCATCCAAGTATACCAAGAAAAATCATCTATAACCACATAGACGTACCTCTTTCCACCCAAGACATCTATCTGTGTAGGTCCCATTATATCCATATGAAGGAGTTCTAGCACTTTAGAAGTAGCTTGATGTTGCAACATTGGGTGTGACATCATAGTTTGCATTCTAGTTTCACACTCATCACAAACTTGCCTTTCTTCAATCTTGAGCTCTGCCATTCCTCTAATGACCCCTTTAGATAAAGATTCCAAAGTTTATGGTGTCATATATTTACTCCCATTGGCTATTGAACATGTGGAAGAGTAAGAAATTATTTAAGATTCTCACAAATAGCAGTTGTCATTAGACCTTATGCCCTTCATCTTAACCTCTTCTTTCTCATCTTTGACCTGACATTCAGATTTTGAGAATTGACTAATAGACCTTGGTCACACAATTGACTAATGCTAATAAGATTAGTAGTCAATCCTTTCACAAGAAAAACACCTTATAAACTAGGTGAACCAACACACATTAACTTTTCAATTCTTTGATCTCACCTTTTAACCCATCACCAAATCTGACAGTTCCTGTGGGATGAAGTCTAATATTCACCAATAACTTATGAACCACTGCCATGTACTTGGAGCACCCACTGTCAAAGTACCAATCTTCTCCATTTGAGTCTCTTAAGGAAGTATGAGCAATAAAGTTCATATCCATATTTTTAACACTTCTCTTTTTGCCTACTTGATCAACCTTAGAATGAACCAAAGATTTTTGATCTCCATATAATTTATAACACAAAGGCTTAATATGGCCATGCTCACCATAATAATGACATATCCAAGTGAATGTTTGGAATCTGGATAAAGGTTAATCATGTCTTCCAGGATGTTCTAACATGTTGTTGCACGTTGATCATTCTCTTTATTTCAGGAGGGAAGAACTTCTTTTCATACAGTCTTTGTTTATTATCAGACTGATAATCAACATCTGTATCACCATCCCCTTTCACCATATCAGCTATACTATTCATCTTCTTCAAAGAATCTAACATGTTATTAAGCTTATAAATAAGAGAGATATCTCTCCTACAATATATGAAACAAAACATAGAAGCTTCTTCTTTTCATTCTCCAATCCATCTTTGATCTTTCCTTGTTCTTCTACCGTCTTAAGACTTTCTTCACACATTTCACAAGTATTCTTGTAGAATACATCCATATCTTCATATAGATCAGTATCATCACAAGCTTCTACTTCATCTTTCAATCTTCTAGAAAGAGCCATTACAAGCTTAACAATCTCATTGTTAGCCTCATCTTCTGACTCGTCATCAGACCAGAATACAATAAATCCCTTTTTGTGCTTCTTGAGAAAAGTGGGACATTCTAGTTTAATTTGACCAAAACCTTCACACTCATAACATTGAATGCCTTTGCTTTGATTGGACTTGTCCTCGGACCTGGTATTTTTCTAAAAGTCCTCATCATTCCTGATGTCATATGAGATGTTCCTGACATTTGGTCTTCCTCTTCAGTCCATTCTTTTGAGAATTCTATTGAATTTCTTTCCAAGTAATACAACAGTATTGGACAAACTTTCATCAGTATCTAGACCAACTTTGCCTTCTTCATCTTCAGCATTGGAAACAAAAGTTATGCTCTTGTTCTTTTTCTTAGACTTGTCACTAATAGCCAACTCAAAAGTTTGAAGTGAACCAACAAGTTCATCAACCCTCATGTTGCTAATGGCATGAGCCTCTTTAATTACTAATACCTTCATGTCAAATTTCCTAGGTAGATACCTAAAAATCGTTCTAACAAGCTTTTCTTCTGATATCTCTTCTCCCAAAGCACTAGATGCATTAGCTATTTCAAGAATCTTTATATGATATTCTTGGATAGTCTCATCATCATTCATCTTTAGATTCTCAAATTTAGAAGTGAGAAGCTAAAGTCTAGACATTTTTATTTGGATGTACCTTCATGTGTTGTTCTGAGGATTTTCCAAGCATTCTTGGATATGGTTAGGGGTGACAAAACAGGTCGAGTCTGTCGGGCCAGCCTGTTTGACCCGACATTTTTGGTGGGCTAGGCCAAGGCGAGGCGAGGTAGGCTAGATTGGGGTTTTTAGCTGGGCAGAGGCGGGGTGGGGTAGATTTTACCCGCAGACTTTTTGTTAAAACTTTTTAGTAAATGGGACATGCTAACTCGCTAACTCGTTAGTAAATGGGACATGCTTGACTTTTGAGATCGAATGCCTAAGTTGGCCCACCCCACCCTACTTTTGGACGGGCTTAAACAGGGCGAGCCTAAATGTGGCGGGCCGCCTGCTTTGTTACCCCTCAGTACATGTATTAATCATCCTGAAAACATTATTGTCTACTCTATTTAATAAATCATTTAAAGCTTTGGAATTTCCAAGAGATAATTTACCATCCTCATCATTCCATTCTTCCCCTGGCTTCAAATACATTCCCATAGTTTTCCTTCTCAATAGGATATTCCCATCCTTTCAAAACAACCTTCCAAGTTTTTTTATCCATGGATTTTAGAAAAGCCACCATTATAAATTTCCACCAATCATAGTTTGAACCATCTAAAAAAGGTGGTTTGTTATTGTATTCGCCTTCTTTATACATAGTACCAAAAATCATTCTCCCTGGAGCTCACCAAATAATCAGAACAGGGTGCCTACTCTGATGCTAATTGAAATTCTTTCACTTGTTATACAAATGTCAAGACTAATGTCTTAACACAGAAACACGATGTCAAGATAGATGCTATGAAATTTGTTGATAGAAAACCACAGATTGTACAGGAAAATAAATTGTAGAAAATTAAAAAACTCAATTAATTATTAACCTAGTTCGGTGCAATTTCACTTACTACAGGGGATACCAAGCCAGGAAGGAAACACAATATGATAATATTAGTTTGAAGCCTATACAGTCTCAATTTATAACTTCTCTCCTAATAACTATCTTGTGCAACTTCTACCTAGGAACCTCCTAGATATGAGAATCCTCTCTCACTTATAATCATTACAGTGATACCTACAACCATAAACATTGCGACTAGACTTAAAGAACCAAATAGAAGATTAAACTTCAAATAAACAATACTTAGTTTTACTTAAAAGCTTCAACCAAGAACAATACTTAACTCTTTGCTTAAAAGCTCATGAGTGAGAATAATTGCTTGATATACAATCAAGTAAGAATAAGTCAAACTCAATGCATCAAAAGATACATGAGTGACATACAGAGAACACAAAAAATAAAACCTTAAAAGACTAAAAAACCCTAATCCTTATGTTGCACCCACGTTTTCTTCTATGTGAATGCTTGCTATTTTAGGTAATATGAAGTCTTTATTTATAAACTCTTGCAGTATGGGCTTGGACTCTTCAAATCAAATCGAATCTTCACTTTTTAAATCAGCTGCAAGGTCTTCACATAAAAATATGAAGAAAACTTTTAAAGTTTCCTAAAAAGTCTCCAAGATCATTTTTAATGAAACATATCAAATCTTAACTTGTTCCTAAATTATCCTTGATTTGTTTCACCTGTATGAGTACTAGAATATTTCAGAATCTCACATTTTTCAATCAAATCTTCAAGGAAACAAAACAACAGTGTCTGCTGCATAATAGGCCAAGATATCTTTACATAGGGCTCAACATCTGTTTGATACACATTGTTGCACCCCAAAATTTACCCTCTTGATTTAGGCTTATGTTTCATCATGATTATCATATTGCATTACATTTATACATTGTGATGGGATCAAAATACTTTGGTTATCAAGTCCTCCTCAAGCTTTGAAGGTTAATTGCATTGACAAGTTGCTCAAGTAGAACCTTATCATCAAAACCTCTGGATCTTTCAAGGTTAAAAGTTATTGCATATCTCAAGATGTTTTATCCATCCCTTTGGATCATCAGAGGATTGAAGTTTGTGATTGATTGTAAGAAGAATCACTCTTTTGATTCACTAGTCAAATTAGGGTTTTGTTTGATCAAGGCTATTGATCAGTGTACAAGTCTTGATTTGGAAGCTACAACATCTCTTTGGTATTTGGAAAGTATGTGTACAAGCGATTGGCCAAGATGTCCAGAGGATTTGAAGTTTTGAAGATGATTCATCACTCTCCTTTGAGGAATCAGTCAAAATTAGGGTTTGGTCCAAGTTGAAGTAATTGGGTTCTAGATGAGCCAATTCATGAAGCATCACTATCTTATCATCATTAGAATCAAATTTGATCAAAGAGTCTCTCATGATGCCCAGTGGAATTAGGGTTTTGAAGCTTGATCAAGCTATCTCCTAGCACATGGTACAAAACTAGGGTTTTGGATTTAATCAGGATTTCTTTGACTTTTTCACCCAAACTTGTTTCCATGATTCACCATATGTTTTTAAGCATTTAGGATTGAAAAATTGAGGTTTAATTTGGATTGGAAATGATTCAATTGATCAAAAGGGGAAAAATGGTCATTTTGGTCAAAATTAGTCAAAATCAGAAGTTGACTAAGTGGGTTTTTGGTCAACCATCAATTTAAGCATCCTCTTTTCATATTTCATACCCAAATTCATCTTTGAATCATGAGAAATGGTGAATTTGAGTGTATCTTGTTCAAGAAGTAACTTAAAAATTAAAAAAAATTCTAAGTGTCAGGATGACTTCTCTTGGGCAAGCCACGCGCGTAATTTCATCAAACACTTGGCATGTCATTTTATGAAATCAATTTCTTGAGACTCAAGCCTCATTTTGAAAAATTAAAAAGAGCATTTTGTTTCCTTCCGTGAAAGCTTCTCATTAAACTTAGAATCACTCAAATTGGATTAAAATTGAGGAAGTTGTGGTTTGAGGAAGTTGGGTGGCAAAACCGAATTTTTGAAGGCACATGGACAGGCCAGCGCGCGCAGTCTTGGGCAAGATGGCTTGACTTGCCCAGGAATCCTAATGTCCAAATATCTTTCATTTCTCCACCATTTTTGATGAATCAAAGATCATTGTGAAGCTCATCATATGAATTTTAATTGGCTCAAAGAAATTTGGAAAATGCACGAGCCAATTTGAAATGGCCTCAGTTAGAAGTCAGCTGATTTTTTTGGTGTATGCTTGGCCATGGCAATTTTCAAGTTTTGGTTTAGTTTTGATCAAATCATTTCAGAGTTCACTTGCACATACTTGGCACGAATTGGACACCTCATGAGCTTGCCAAAAAAGGCCAAACCAGGTGCATACCTCGTGCCTCTCTCATTCTCACATTTTTGACAAAATAGGAAACTTCTCACTCAAGAAAATCAGTCCCATGTGCAAGAGAGGACAACTCACCTCATCACGGTTTTTTCACTCACTCACACTCTCCTTTTGTTGCTCAAAACGACTGCAAGCATGGCCTGAATAGGAGGCAAAACGCAAATGGCCATCACACTTGTTTTGGTTTGACAAAAAATTCACTCTAACCTCACTCAAAACACTCTATATAAGTTGCTCAAGCTCTCCTTTCATGCACAGAGGCACAACATTGGAAGAAGCTCCTCAAAATTTTCTCATTTTTCTTGCTCTGTAACTTGAATCGAGCAGCTCAATTCTCTTGATCCAGTCCTCATTTCTCTACTCAAACACCTTCATTGGAGCACAAGGAAGATATTTAGAAGGGTTTCTTGTTAGATTTCAGAGGCACCAAGTGAATTTATTTTTCACTTTTGCAGGTATGCTCATTGAATCTGTACCTTGATTTGAGCATGAATTGAAGTGTTTTGTGGTGTGCATTGTGTTTATAGCTGGCCAATCATTAGGATTGATGTATATTTGAGCTCTGATTCAAGTAGATTTGGTGAAATCGTGCTTCTGGTTTTGATGCTTGCAATGTGTTTTTCCAGTTTTTGAGATTCGATTTCTTGATCTATGCTTGATCTCTGAGTTTGATTCGAATTGCATGATGTAGTATGATATATCAGCTTTAATTTAAGCTTAATTTCATGGATTTTGGTTGAGAATCGTGTTTGTTTGATGGATCTGAAGTGAGTATGTTGGAACTGATGGAAGCAAGTATTTTACTTCAGCTGGAGGTTGAAGATGATGCGTGGCATCATCTCATTGGCCTTGTTCTTGTTTTTGATATTTAATTTTCATTGATTCTCTGATTTTATTTTCTTAAACAAAACAATTTGAAAATTTATGAAAAAATTACCACAAATTCAAAATAATTTCTAATATCTTGTGTAATTTTATTGGAATTTTCAAAAATGTTTTGATTGGTTTAAAAATTAATGAGTTTAATTAATTGTTGGTTTAAAGTTTATTTTTATTTTAATATTTCTTTGATTTGAAAAATTCCACAAAAATTATTTTGGACTCATAAAATAATTTAGAATTTGATTCTGAAATTGTTTTAGAATTTTTTCTATTTTTAAATAGAAATTTAATTTGAGAAGTTTATTTGCAATATTTGTTTCATAATTTTTGTTTTAAATATCTTTCTTAATTCAAAAATTCTCAAAAAAATATACAAGCTTATTTTTTATCATTGAATCTGAATATAATTTTATTTTGACCTTTTTGTGACTTTTGGCTAGGGTTTACATTGTTTCCATTAAATAATAGTTTAATTGTTAATTGTTTGTTTGCTTTTTTTATTTTAATATTTCCTTTAATTCAAAAATTCCAAAAAAATCAGTGATGTGTGTTTTTAATTCTAATATTTGAATATAATTTTGGTTGGGTATTTTTTCTGATTTTTTATTAGAGTTTTATTTTGAGATATGAATATTTGTTTAATTGTTTAATTGTTTGAATTTAATTTAATTTTTGACTTTTCTTTGATTCAAAAAATGTGAAAAAATATGTATTCTTATATTTAGGGTTTCCTTGTGATTTGCATGATCTTGGTTTGAATTGTTTGAATTTTAATCTTATCTAATCAATATTTAAGATTAAAAGTCAAAACTTAGGGTTTTGTTGCTTATGGTGCAAGTTTCTTTTTCAAAACCACTATGCCCTGGATTTTCAATGGAACTTAAGTCTTGATTATGGTTCATGAATTCATTGAGGATCTGAAAACCATTTTTCTTGAATTATTTGACTTGGTTTGATATTTTTCCATGAATTATTTTGAAAACTTGTCTAGTTTTGTTAGTTTGGCCAACTAGTATTGAACTTTGGGCCTCATTTGATCTCCTCCTCAATCATTCATGAACTTAAGGCTTGCTTTCTGACTTTTAAACACTTCAAAGATGCTAAAAGATTTTTGGTTTGAATTATTGATCCTTGTTTCAATTTTTGATGTATTTTTGAAGTGAAGGTACCCAATTAATGTTGCATATCTTGTTGCAATTTGTTTGATGGACAATGAGCTTGAATGAGGCCTATAATTTGGCATCTAATGATCATGTTGTATATGTTTATTCAAATAAACTCAATTCATTTCACCTATTTCCCTATGTTTGAATGTTTGAACCTTTTGATTCATTGTGTGGAATTCCTCTGCTATTATGCTTGTGAGCTGTGATGAATTAATTGTGCATGATTGAATTGTGTTTGCTACTGACCTTCATGGTCTTTGATTGCATTCTTCTCAAGCTCCCATGATCCTTGATTGATATTCAATTGTCAATTCAATATGGTGATAGAAAGGAGCAACATTCCTCTGATTCTTTTGACCAAGTTATGCATATGCCTGTTTCCTTTTGTCTATCATGACTAATGTTTGATAGTTGCTATCATGTTTTCTCATTTCATCATGGTGTCATTATCCATCCCTTATGTGAATCATCTTTCTATTTATGAATACTAACTTGGCTGTTGAATGTGCGAGGTACTTTGAGAAAAACTTTCCAGTCATTGACTTGAGGCTATTGTGTTTCACTTTATTTGTGGGACACAATTTATTATATTGGCACTGCTCTTGCGTTTGGCATATTTGATAGTCTATGCAGGATATATACATGTAATTGTGAATGCTATACATTGCCCATGGGATCTGTTCATATCTGATTATCTCATTACTTACATCCTGATGGCATAATTTCTGACTTAATTTGTCTGCTGATGCCAGCTTGCTTGAAGTTCTCTGGGTTTTCTTTTATTCTTGCTCAGTTGCTACAGATAGTTATCCGTTTGGTATTTCACTATTTCCTTTCTTATATTTTCATTTTGTATAGTTCTGATTGCATGATGGGACCTCTGTTGCTGATATATGTCAGGAGGCCCTCTATTTTTTTGTCTGATACATGTGTTGTGTTTGTTTCTTTAACTGTTGATCGATGAGTCACTCAATTTAGAAATTGAGATCACGACTTCACTCTCATCGCATGTTCCCTATAGGATGTTGTCATACCCCAATTTTTGACCTAAGATCCCATTTTTTTCTTCTTTTTTTGCATTTTTGTACAAAAGTCAAGGTCACTAAATACAGTCGGTTTTAACCTCTCACCTTCGAGCATTGACTATGCAGAAATTGTCAAGTATTTTGAACATTCTTAGCCTATGTATCACTAACTTCTAATCAAGCACTAAGTGTGTGTTTTTTGTTTCTTTGATTTCATTTGCAGGAAATAGATCTGAATCAAGAGCATCAGGCGTCATGCCTCGATTAGGGTTCAGAATCTCTCAAGCCAGAAGTACAGTTGATCATTGATTCTTGAAGACTGATTCATCAGGGGAATCATGTGTTTATTTCCATGCCTTGTTCGATAAGTGGTCTCGAGCTTCTTCCAAAATTCCCTAAAGCACAGTCAAGATTTCATCATCACTGGTTTACATGTGCATCAAGATGCTTTAGAATGCGAAGAAGGATCAAGTTTGCAAGTTGATTCAAAACATTTCGACCAAAAGTCAACTCTTGCAAGTTCAATTTCAAACGGTCATAACTTCTTCAATTTTCAACGTCCTGAGGCGATTCTTTTGCAAAGTATCACAAATAGCATTGTTTATGAGATTACTTCAAAGATTAAGGTTCAAGTCATGCCACAGACGTTTTCTCAAGAACGTTTGATTTTTCTGTTGGGATAATTCAT
Organism: Vicia faba; assembly: GCA_948472305.1. NCBI lineage: Eukaryota > Viridiplantae > Streptophyta > Magnoliopsida > Fabales > Fabaceae > Vicia > Vicia faba. Next base: position 65,198,503 of record OX451736.1, on the reverse strand, counting down.
GAAACTGGAGTTTTAGTCCAATGATTCTTTGATTGCTTGTGGACTACTTCAATTCATTTTGCAATTGAACTGTAGCGATCCTTGGATTAAGGTGGATTGTCGATTAAATTTCTTAAAGGCACGATTTGCGCTATTGGTCTGTATTGCAAATTACTATGAGGTGAAGATGCAAGTTAGGGTTGAGAATTCTTTGAATTCTTGTGGTTTGCAAGTTAACTTGGATTTGAGATCTGAATCAAGATTGAATTCATTGTTGTGAAGTTTTCTTTCAAGTAACCAATACCATAAAGCCAAAATATTCGAGTTTGTCAAATAACATTGGGGTTCTTATTTGCAAGAGAGATTCAAGAAGGTTTATGAATTTGATGTCTTGAGTAAGATGCATTCCAATTTCCCGAAGTTTATTCTAAGACTGCAAATTCATTAATGTGAATTGTTCAAAATATCAAGAATTATTCAAGACCTTTCTCAAGAATTCAACTTTATTCATCATTCATGCATTTCAAATTCAAAGACCAATTTCGACACAAATTTTAATTGGAATCAAATTGTGTGTCAATTCGGACTAGAGATTAAATTAAGAGAGCAAGATCATTTGGCGTAGAATTTATTCAAGAATTTCATTTAAGATTCATACTTTCATTCATGTGAATCCAAGAGATTACAAAATACTTCCATTACAAAATCATCACCATTTCATATCTCATTATAAAACCATACACAAACACATGAATTCCTAAGTCCTAAAGTGCTAAAATTATATGAAATCTTTATGCTAAACTACCAAAATAATCCCGTTTCTATGCTACTATCTTGCTGCCAAATAATGCCAAAAAAAATTGCTGCTGTATGCTGCTCCAAACCCTGCATATCAGTCCAAAAAAACAGCCTGCAACTTGTTGCTATCATGCTGAAAATTTGTCCAAAAAACCTGCTGCACAATAGCTCCAAAACCTGCTATTAAACAGTCAAAACTAGACAAAAATGGTCATGTTGTCCATTGCATATACTATCCAAAAATTACATAAAAAGGGCACCACAAAAACTGCCGCAAAAAGTGTTAGAAGAATACACCATAATTGTTCAAAACAGCTCATGTTTTCCCTCCATTTCCTCATTGATTCATCTATATAAATAACATCTCAAGAACATAGAAAAGGAGGAGAAAATGACTGATAAAAAGAAGGGCATTAGGATATATTTTTCACATAGAAAACTAATAACATACAGTAAAAAATACAAGAATAATAAAAAACCTGAAGTTCTGCTAGTGTCACCGTCAGAATTACTCCAACCACGTAAGTATTTTACTTTTCCTTTAGCTTTATGGGTACGATTATGTTCTACTGATTTTACTGAGTAATACCCTCCTGATTATTGCATGAATATGTTCCTGTTTAATTTGAGCTTTGTTTGATCTAAGGGTTTTATTGTTGTTTTTCCTTCATTGTGTTCTTGACTGAAAATAAGAGAGGAAAACCGCTAAGTTGTTGTTTGTTTTATGAGAATAAAATTTAGATAAGAGAAGAGATTCACAAAAACAAAATATTAACAAGACAGTTATTCTGAGAAGAATTACACACAAAAAATATAAAGGATTTCATAGAGATAAGTATACCAAAGTTCTGTCCATTTCAAAAAATTCAGAGTTTCACAGCAACTCCTCCCTACCATAAGCAACTTTCGATCCTTTCCTCAATTCTCTGCATAAATTCACCATACTAACAAACACCACAATATCACACAAAAATACTTCTTGCAAACTTTACTCAACATACCCTTTAATCTCCATAAAACCTTTAGTGTTGAATATCTCCAAAGCTGTAATTTTCCAGACACACTCCAACTCAACCTCACTGCTCATAAAGAAATGCATCAACCAATAATATTTAGCAATGGAACCTAAAAGTCTCGCTGCACAAGCAATTCAACAATTCAACACGCTCTCAATGATTAATAACACAAACTTCGGAACTACAAATAACACAACAGAGGAAAAAGTTCAACATCGTACCTTTTCATTATGGCGAAATCTCTTCGTTGTAGATAACAATCCAATTACATATCTGTTATCATTATATATGCTTTGTACCTGTCCTTTTTGTACTCTTGTTCTGCAAAGTTTCGCTGGCTGATTGGTTCCACGAATCCGAACCGAGAGAGAAACGCGGAGGGAGGAATTGTTTGTTGGCAATCGGTCGAAGAGAGATATGTGAGGCGGATAAAGCTTAATTGTAAGAAAGAGATAGGATCATTGAGAGATATGAGAAGAAACCCAAAGAGATAAGAAGACATGATTATCAATTTTTGAGATGAAAAGAAAGAAGCTGGTACTGCCACGTTTTGAGAAAAGAAACCAACGGATATCACTTGATAATAGAGAGAAAGTTGGAACCGTGAGTGAATAGAGGAGGCACTGGTTTCTTTTTTTTTCCTTTAAGGTTTTTCTAACCCAATTTGAGCGTTGCAGGGAAACGGGTATGGGCCTGACCCGATTCGGACCGGTTACAATTTTGTATGTTTATTTTAGTTTTTTACTTATTTATATTTATTATTCATATCTTGGGCCTTATCCCAATTCTTAAGCCCATCCTATTTTCATCTCATAACCCCCAAGTTTCTGTTTTACACCTCCTTTTATTATTAATATGGTTTAGATTTTAATTAGTAATTTTATAAGAAATTTAGTTTATATTTAAATTAGTTTAGATATAATTTATAAATTTTAGAGCTTTAATAACTTCATAATTTTTATTTAATTTAGATTTAGTTTAGTAATTCTTCAGAATTTTATTTGGTTTAGTTTAGTAACTTGAAATTTTTATTTGTTTCAGCAACCTTAGGATTTTAATTTATTTTAGATTTAATTTACTAATTTTAAAATTTTAATTTAGTTTAGATCTAATTTAGTAATCTTAGAATTTTTTTTATAACCTTTGAATTTTAATTTGGTTTAGGTCTAATTTAGTACTTTTATATTCTTAGAATTTGTAATTAGTTTAGAATTATTTTAGTAAATAATCTTAATTTTTAACTTAGTTTAAATAATATATTTAGATAATTAGTTACATTCTCTTTTATTTGTATTTAAATATCTCTGTCATTTAAATTTCTCGGTGCCTTTTGGTCGTTAATCTATTTCGTTAGATTTATTTTCTTGTGAATTTTTCGAATGCCTCTATTTTGATGTACATTTTACTTAACTTTCTTGATGTAATCCAAGGGAAATATTTTAACTTTGTTGACTTCATGTCATCAAATACATCTTATACGATTGTGTGAATCCCTTCATTCATTTTGTTTTATTATTTTGTTAATCTTAAATTAACTTTTCTAAAAGACTCAATTTCAAAACTTACCCCTTTTAAGTCAAAACTTCGACACTAGGTCATCGTATCTTCAAAATCTCGTCCACACTCATTTTAACCAAACAAACTATTTTAACCAAATAAATAAGTTTTAAACAAAAAAACAGATATTTCAAAAGGTCCCTGTGGAGTACCGCAGATGCATTGGGTGCTAATACCTTCCCATTGCATAATCAACCCCCGAACTCTCTATCTCTTTTCAAAAACGTATTGTATTTTCATTACTTTTAAGTATTATTATATATTGCATATTTTAGGGTTTTATTTCGCTCTTTTCCCTTGGAAATAATAAAGCACGATGGCGACTCTTGCTTTTGCGAGTCAAGTTAATTAATAGCTTGATCTCTGATTTTCACCGTTACAGAATTGGCGACTCTGCTGGGGACAGATTGACCTCTTGCTGGTCCATCCTTAAGTGGGTTAAGCCTAATTTGTCATATCTGTTTTTTGTTTATTGTTACTTGTTTGTTTGATTATATGTGATATATTGTGGTTATTTGGGTGTTGATGATATTCATAAAGGACAAGTCCTATACCCGGACTAAGTTACACTTAGGAATAGGACGGGCGGTATAGTCATGTTAACTTTGAGGGAGTAATCCCGAAGAAGGAGACATGAAATCCCCCACTCAGTGGAAACCCCTTTGAACGTAGTATTTGTTTACCGAGTAATTGGAAAGACATTATTGCTTTCGACCTGGGAGCCAGAGAAGTTGAGAACCGTAGAGCCCTAACCCATCTTGGCCTCTTAGGTGTAGTGCGGAGACTATAACGGAGTAATCTGGAAGTAGTTGTCACGCGATGCTGCACTCAGACGAGTTTCTCTTGAGAATATTGCTAATTACCGAGTAATCGGGGCGTTGGTAATATCCGAAGGAGGAATGTAGACTCTGAGAACTTTTAGAACCTTGTTTTACAGGTGTGATTAAACCTTTAGTACATACCTTGTGGGTGGTTCTTACCTTTGACTCCATGCCCATGACGTTGAACCTTTCGACTTTGTTTATGACCTTTCTTGAGGTTGTTGCATAGCCATGCCTTTATGCATCTATAAAACCCTTTTCACACGATTTTCAAGGAATTTGGAAGTCTTTCTTTGTAAACATCACAAGTTTCGTCAAGCTCAATGGATCTTGGGTGTTGATGGGGTGAAAACCCTAATCCACCAAAATGGATAATTGATCTTGATGATAACTGGATCAACGCTTTGATCCAATTTAAAATTCATCTTCTATCTTCATACTTTGATGTTTACTACTTAATATCTTGAGTTCCTTGAAAGTCAAATAAAAACTCTTTTTTGCATATCATACATCATTATACATTTTTTTGTTTCACTTTCAAAAGTCATTTCCAAGTCTTAATTTTTCCTTTGGTCTCACCAGTACAACACTCGCGCTAAGAGAACAATGGAGAAAATCAAGCAAGAGGTTTCTGAACTCCGTAGAGAGATGACTAATTTGAAAGCTAGTGTGGAGCACTTAACTAGTTTGGTTGAAAATTTGGTTGCTGCCCAAGTCAATCCTTCTAGGAGGGAGGAAGCGATGATAAAAGTCTTAACTGAAACTCTAAAATCATTCTCTCATGAGAAGGTGATGGTTAATGAACCTAATGACTTTCCTGACAAGGTGAATGTGGGAGTGCGTCTAGAAGAAGATGTCTGAAAGGGATGTTTATATGAGATGGTAGCTCAGCTAATGGTGTGAAGAAGTTTTATAATAACTTTTCCAAGAAGAGAACCAGAGGAAGAAATAATCATCGTCAGAATCATCATGTTTCTCCTATTCATCAACAGAATCAGCAAGTTCCTAATCAGAGGAAAACTCAGTTTGATCCAATTCCATTTACCTATACAGAGTTGTTCCCTATCCTGATGCAGAGGAATTTGGTTCAGACCCGACCTCCACTGAAGGTTCCTGAGAAGATACATTGGTACTACAAAGCTGATTTGACTTGTACCTTTCATCAAGGTGCTCCTGGGCATGACTTAGAGGGTTGCTTTGCTTTGAAGATTGAGGTTCATAAGTTGGTCAGAAGTGGTATCTTGTCATTCAAGGACGTTGGTTTTGAAGTTCGAATCAAGCATGTGCCGAAGAGTAAACACGATTGATGGTCACTCTGAGTTTTGAAGGGTGTTTTCGGTAACTCAAGTCCAAATGGAGAGAGTCTTCTCAGCTTATTATCTTTTTATGGCTTTCCCTTGTAATCTTTCATGTTTGATAAAGCTTTGTTTGCGTGTGAGAACTTGTTTACATTTGAATGATTATCTTAATACAATGAGTATGTTTGTCTTGAAGAAATTCATTCGTTTCACTCGTATTTGTTTTTTAATTTTAAATTGCTTTTTGCTTTATGATACCAACTTGTTGCCCATTCTCCTGCCTAGGCAGAGATTGGAGGGAGGATGATGATCTAAAAAACACAAAACTCTGGTTGTATGCTTTTGGATAAAATCTTGTTGACGATGTATAAGCATTGTTTCAAATCCCTAAACACCAGAGATATAAGGAAGATAATCCCTTTATAACCCCTTTTTGAGCCTTGAAGTAGGAGTTTCTTTTCTATACAAAAAACCCTCAAATTTTAACCTGGGACAGGGTAGTTTTCAGTTAATCTGATTGAGTGTTCAAAATTCATAAGGAAGATATTTCTGAAGAGAAACTACGAGGGCTATCCTTCATGTATAATAAAGCCAGAAGATATGGAACCGCAATGTTACCCCTCGTTCATCAAGAAACGAGGCAGTCACAATCCTCTCAACAAGTAAAGACAAGCTAATGTCACACGTTTTGTTCAAAAATAAAAAATCAAGTAAAAAAGAAAAAGCCCGCCAAGTCGAAAACTTGAAAACATGCGACTTAGGCAAAAATTAAGGCATCCCGCTGGACTATCAATTCAAAAGAATTAGTCCAGGAAAAAGTTAGGGAAAATAAAATTGCAAAGAAAGGAATACAAATAAAAGTCCTCAAAAAAGAACAAATTGGTGACTACAAACACGAAGACATAAAGGTGGTTGCTACACTGAAAGCCTAGTCATTTCCTTAACCGTCACACAATCCTTTTGAGAGATGAACACTCATGTTGAATTAACTGAACATAGGGTTGGAGAACATCACGAAGAATGGGTGGGCACCTATAAATTTTGAGCCTTAAAAATCTTTTTTCTAAAAAACCATGAACCAGGCCACGTTACAACCTTCAGAAGTCCTAATTGAAGCAAGGTTATTTTGAAAGCATACTTCAATGAGATAGTGTTCCTGACTCCCATGAATGTTTGCTAAATAGTTATGTTGGTATCATATGCTTTTGCTATACAAAAATAAATGGTGCTCTAACTCGGGAAATTTGTGCGATATCTTTTTAAAATCTTCAAGACTTACATAACTGTTGCATTAGAATTTTCATTCTCATAATAAACTTTTTCTAACTGCAAAACATTTGTTTGATATTAAGGAAGCTCGCATATAAGCACTAGCGATGAGTTTATTCTTTTAAGGCTAAAACTATGTTGAGTAATTGGCGAATCATTTCAAGAAAAAATCATATCCAGGGGAATGTCATATGAAGACCTTAAGCACAAACATATTGCTTCTCCCATTTAATGCTTTCCCAACTTGTTTACTCTTTTCAGGCAAAATTTGAAGACTTTGTTGTGCCAAGTACAGTCAATCCAGGGCAATCACGTTGAGATTCGACGAATTTCTCTAAGAGTTTGAAGACCCTAGAGCATGGCGGATGCCAGGTCTTTTGTAAAATCCTCTTGAGATGATTTCTTCTCATCAACCATATAGCTTGGGGAATTTTAGAAGTGAAGTTATTCACAAGAATTGTCGTGCATCACGCAGCTTATCAGTAGTAAACTTGGGGCATCCAAAATTAATCCCAGGGGAAATCCAGATTTGTCAAGATATGTGATATGTATTGCACACATTATCAGAGGGTGGTGTTCCCAGTATCTCCAGCTAAGCAATACTTTTTTCCAACTGAAACATTGTTTGTGTTGTTATCCTTTCAATGGATTGTTGGTGATAGAAGACTATACTTTGGGTTTTTCACTAAAAAATATCTTCCTCTCCAGAGATATTTAAGCCTTGTAAAAGGACTTTGATCGAATGATGGCTTTTGTTCTATCTCCAGTAATGTTCCCATCTTGTTGAGATTAGCTGAGTGTCGGGTTGTGCTGGGACATCTTATCATCTTTAGTCTATCTCATCTATCTATTTTGTCAGCATATACATGACATTCATTTATTCGTTCACACTTACATCATGCACACACATTGATATTTGTTGATGTTCTTGATTCGTATACTTTGGTTATCGTATTTCCTCTTCTCGAATAGAGTGTCAACTTATGCAGAAAGTGTATCCTTTCTAATTCCCCACTAAGTTTATTCCTCATGGAAGATTTGTTGCTTTAGCCTTCCTTTCTGTCTCAGGATAGGATAAGTCTCGGTTGAGTTTATTCCTCATCTGGTAGGGTCTTGTTTGACTGTTTCTCTCCAGTTTGTTCTTGGATTGCATTTTGTCTATTACAAATTGTGATACAATGGCCAGAACCGGGACGTGGTTTCCCTATTTCGTTAAGGAAATTTTGCTGGTTTGCATTTTGCGTTTTGTGTTCGCAAAATGTCGTGGTAAGCAAGAGTCGCCACCGACTTTTATTTTATCCAACAAGGAAAGGAAAAAGCACAGAAAATTCCTTTTTCGAGATATTTCTGAGTACGGGGGGTAGATTATAGAAAGGGAAGGTATTAGCACCCTTTCTATCCGTAGTTATCTACGGGCTCTTAGGTACTTGCTCATCATTTTCAAAATTGTTTTCTTTGTGTTTGTGGGCTTTGAAAAGTTTTTGTTTTGACTTTGATTTAACTCTTGCTTCTGTCTTCAAGAGTGTAATGAAGTGTTTTTTGAAAACTTTGTTTGTAAAGGAGTGTAAGTGTGGAAATTTGTTTGGAATGAGCAAGTATCTAAGAACTAATCTACCTACTCGAAAAAAGAATCGTTCTATGTTTGTTTCCTTTAGACAATGCTATCCCACTATTAGTGAATAGGTAGCACCGTCGTTGGAGTTTTGAGGGTCAATTCGAAAGGGACGTACGGTCACTAAAGCAATGTTAGGATGTCTTAGTAATAACCCTAATGTCTTAGATCAATTATTCGAGGCAATAATTCCGAGGCAACCATTCCGAGGAAACTTTTCCGAATCGGGACTTTGATCTTTGTTTAAACAAAAGGACGACCACTAAAGCATCCTATACTCAATGACCATTTACCGAAGGCAACCAAGTGGGAGTGTACCCTAGGAGTGCGCATGTGCGAATGATTCAATTTTAGTTTATTTATCTTTGCACATTTAGGGTGATCTAACTGTTTTAAAATTAATCATACATTCTTGTCATGCACCCCTATATCATACATCTAACAGTTAATAATTTACGGAATTTAAACTACGCTATTACAAGGCTTCGGGTATTTACATAGCCAAAAACAAACCCTTTGAAAATAAAGCGATAAATGTAAATAAACGTCCTAATTAAACTATTACAAACTGTAGGCAGTTACATCAATATGGTAAATAATAAAAATAAAGCGCGCGAGAAGAATTAAGATCGACGAGAATTTAAGGTTTTGACCCTTCTAACCTAATTAAAAGAAAAATTATTTTTTTGTTGTTTTTAATAAAAGAAATAAGTTTTCTAAATTAAATATGCAATTAATTAGTTAATTAAATTAATTAATAAAAATAATTACATGACCTATTTTGGTTTCTTTGGTTATTTTAGGAAAAAAAAATATAATTAAGTTAGTAATAAAACCTATTTATTCTAATTATTTTTAAGTTATTTACAAAAAGAAATTAAAGTTTTACCTAAAATTAAAATTTAATTAAGAAAAAATCCTAAATATATTTTTATGTGATTTTTATATTTTTTATTAATAAAAAAATAAAAGGGATTAAAAGAAATAAATAAAACGAATAAAACATGAAAATAAAGATGGGCCTAGTAGCAAAAGTAAACAGGGGGTGCAATCATCAGAAATCCCTATGCCCGAATCTTCGAAAGCTTCATGCTCTAACTATGGTGTTTTTATTCTTGCATGGAACCTATGATTTAACCATCCATAACTGTTCTATATAAACTCAAACAAACGTTAGCATACCATAAAATATGATTAAAATTAGAGATTCAAAGTTTAAAATTTTACCAAACTGGTGTTGTTAAATGGGGGGCGTGCTAGGCGTGTGATGGATTGCTCTTGGGCCTTGTAAGACTCTTGAGGACTTTAAGAGGATGGTTTGAGGCTTGATGTCAATTGAGAGAGACCGGAGCCTCGAGATATGACTTGCACCAATTCTTTGATTTCTTGAGAGTTTTTTGAAGAGCTTTTAGAGAGCTTTTTAAAGAGCTTTTTAGAGAGGATTTTTGTCCCTTTCAAGCTTGTATGGCTCTATATTTATAGAGGAGAATGAGGATACAAGAAAGCATGGAAAGAATCTCCCTCATAATGTTGTGTTTTAAGACCATGATCAAAATTTGAAAAAAATGCCATATTTGATGATTTTATGCCATTTTCACATGTGGATGAACCTGGACATATTTGAAGAGTTATTGCACGAAATCAATTGACATAAACCAGCATAAAACTTTCCAAAAATGGATTCACATCAAAATTTATATTATTTCTATTATTTATTTATTTAATTCTGAATTTTAATGAATAAAATATCAAAATAAATAGCATAAATAGTATAAAAATGTATGGGTAGGATTAGAGGTTGTGGACCATGTTAGGAATGAGTTTCAAACTTTAAAAGATAGGCTCATTTGGAAAAAATCCAAGTTTGGTCAATATTTGTTTCATGCATTTTTTCAAAAATTATCCAACTTTGACAATGCATATCTCTCTCAATTTCAATCTTGTGAGGGTGTTCTTGGACTTTTTAGAAAGCTTATGACGTCCCCTAAGAAACCTCTTTGGTTTCATCTCAATTGGATCTTCCATGTTCATGTAAGAAGCTTTGACCCAAAAGGTGTTTTTGTTGACTTTTTAAAATGACCTATAATGTCCAAATTTATATCTTCTTGTTAGTGCATATTTTTAACTTGGGAGATGAATATTAATTGTAGGGAATTACATCCTCTTCAAAATGAGCTTTGGATGGGTCATTTCTGATAAAGTATGAGAAAGTTATGCTTGGTCAAAGTTGAGTTGACTTTTCCTACAAAACCCTAATTTAACAACTTTTGGGTTTTGATGAATTGTGAGCAATCCTTGAGGAATCATGATCAACCCTTGATCAAATGATGAATAATACTTCAAAATGAGGATGTTTACCAAAAATCTTGAAGTTTGACTATATGTGGGCCACAATTGACTTTTGCCCTAGCACAGTCGATTTTCAGGCCTTTGAGCAATTGACTGAGCAAACTTCCTCTGCAAGGCTTGAAACATGACATGGATGATCTTGAGAACATATTAGGACAATGTTGAGCATTTGGGTTCCCTTGGACTCAAGTATCTTGATGCAACATGAAACCCTAATTTGAGGTAGACTGCCTTAGGAGAGAGCTTGTCTAGCCAACCCTTGGACTACCTTGAGCAACTTGGGGATCTTTCTTGAAATGTTTTGAGAAATATGGGAGGGAAAATTTTGGGGTACAACAGCTGCCTCTGTTCAATCTTCTTAAACCTGAATATTTAGATTGACTTTCGTGCCTTTTGTGATCCGAAGGTGGAAGAGGATTGAACACTAGAGTGCCCAGAAATTTGCACTCGCATGAAGTGGTCATTGTCTTGTGATGTCGGGAATGGGCTTACAGATGCCATCTGGAAATTGCCGACGAGGGGATGGGCTTAAAGATGCCATCTGAAGGAGTGTCGATCGCATAAGAGATTCCTTAGCGAGAGCTTGTATACCTGTCGTTGAGGAAGATTCCGCTGGGGAGGGCTGATCTTTGTTAAGAGAAGTAGAATTTTAGGAGCTTCGGTCATCCGTATTCTAATGAGGAAACATCTCTGTTGAATTTTAGGAACTTCGGTCGTCCATATTCTACTGAGGAATCATCTCTGCTAACATTTAGGAACTTCAGTCATCCGTTGTTCAACTGAGGAATCATCTCTGCTGACATTTAGGAACTTCAGTCATCCGTTGTTCAACTGAGGAATCATCTCTGCTGACATTTAGGAACTTCAATCATCCGTTGTTCAACTGAGGAATCATCTCTGCTGACATTTAGGAACTTCAGTCATCCGTTATTCAACTGAGGAATTAACTTCGACTTGAGGAAGCGGAAGTGAACTGCGTATCTAGTTGTGTACAGGCTGCACCACAATCTACTAGGGAAAGGTGAAACTGATCGTGTTTGATAGGTCTGGGTCTTACAATGTTGTGGACTGCTGTCTAGAGATAAGAGAAAAGAAACATGGATAGTAGGGTTATGAGAAGGAACCTGGGTAAGGTTGCTTCGTGAGGAGTTTGGATAACACTGCGTCTGAACTGAGAAGGAACCTGGGTAAGGTTGCTTTGTGAGGAGTTTGGGTAAAACTGCGTTTGAACCAAGAAGGAACCTGGGTAAGGTTTCTTTGTGAAGAGTTTGGGTAGAACTTTATAGGGACTGAGGAGGAACCTAGGTAAGGTTGCTTCAGGATGAGTCTAGGTGAAACTACATGAGGAAAGAGAAGGAACCTAGGTAAGGTTGCTCCAGGATGAGTCTAGGTGAAACTACATCGAGAAAGAGAAGGAACCTAGGTAAGGTTGCTCCATGATGGGTTTAGGTGAAACTACATCTGAACTGAGAAGGAACCTAGGTAAGGTTGCTTCATAATGGGTTTAGGTAAAACTATATCTGAACTGAGAAGGAACCTAGGTAAGGTTGCTCCATGATGGGTTTAGGTAAAACTGCATCTGAACCGGGAAGAAACCTAGGTAAGGCTGCTTCATGAGGAGTTTAGGTAAAACTGCATCTGAACCGGGAAGAAACCTAGGTAAGGTTTCTTTGAGAGGAGTTTGGGTAAAACTACATCGGGAAATTGTAAGGAGGAACCTGGGTAAGGTTGCTTCAGGATGAGTCTGGGTAAAGCTACATCGGGAAATTGTAAGGAGGAACCTGGGTAAGGTTGCTTCAGGATGAGTCTGGGTGAAACTACATCGGGAAATTGTAAGGAGGAACCTGGGTAAGGTTGCCTCAGGATGAGTCTGGGTGAAACTACATCGGGAAATTGTAAGGAGGAACCTGGGTAAGGTTGCTTCAGGATGAGTATGAGTGAAACTACATCAGGAAATTGTAAGGAGGAACCTGGGTAAGATTATTTTGTGATAAGTTTGTGTAACACTTTAGGAGGAACCTGGGTAAGGTTACTTTGTGATAAGTTCGTGTAAAACTTCAGGAGGAACCTGGGTAAGGTTACTTTGTGATAAGTTCGTGTAAAACTTTATTCAGAAATATATGAGAAAGGACCCGTGTAAGATTTTTCAGGATAAACCCGTGTGAAGCTGTATTTAGGAGAAACCCGTGTAAGATTTCTTCGTGACGAACCCGTGTAAAGTTGCATTTGATCGTGCAGATAATTACTCTGTTTAGTTTCCGGAGTTAATCTTTAACTTGCTGGAAGTTGTTGATGATAACCATCTTTCCTGAAAAGGTACATGATTAATCGTATATGATGCATGACATGCATTGTATGATGATGTTCTCAAAATAAATGAAATTATGTTGTATGCAATATGTATGCGCACTTCATGATATATGAACATGAAATGCTATTGTGGTACGTTCGAGTTTGGGAAACTAAATCCCTGACTATTGTTGGAGAATAAAGAGTTTCACTCGCTGGAGATAACGACCGAAGATGACTGGGAGAATAATCTTGCAGGAGATAATAACTCTGTTGGGGAATGGACTGACGAGGAAATGACTCTGTGGGGAGTATATACTCTGCTAGAAGATCTGCTGATTTGGAGAAATAAAACTCAGCTGGGGATGAATTACTGTTGCTGGTGACAGTGAACCCTGTTGGAGATTGAATTTCTGTCTGTGAAAGGAATGAACTCCGCTGGGGATGATTTTCCAATGGCGACTTCACTGGGGATAATCTTTTAGACTCTACTGTGGATAATCTTCCAGACTCCATTGGGGATAATCTTCCAGTGCTGGTGATAGATAAACTCTGCTTGGGGAGAATCTTACCGACCCATTCGTGGTTGCGAGCCTCAGCTAGGGAGAATTAACACCATTGTCCTTTTCTTACTCTACGGGGAGTGTAGATGTTACTGGGACGCGGGATGAGGATATGACAATGAATTTGCATCGAGACTTTTCTTCCCCTGTATTTGCAGGAGAAGGTGCCTGTGGAGGCCTTGTGGATCGAGTATTATTCCAACCTATGAGGTGCTTGGTAATTGCCGATTGAAATGACAAATCTTCTTCTGGTAGGCAAGTGACGAGATGACGGGACATAGTCGTACGCTTTAATCCCTAACTTTTGCCTGGACTGTCTTTTCAGATTTTCAGTCCACCGGGATACCCTTTCTTGCCTAAGCCTCCTTTTCAGGTTTTCGACTTGCCGGGTGTACAAATCTTTTTTTGTTTTTATCCCTAATTTTTGCCCGAACCCTTTTGGTTCGTCGGGATGCCCTAATTTTTGCCTAGACATGTTAACCTAGCGGGTCTTTGTTCATGCGCAGTATTTTTTGACTATGTCCATGCTCTCAGGGTGTAGGGAGTTGTCATTGTCGGTAGTGTTGTGTTGCCATACTACCAGAAGATGTTCGTTTGATCATGCAAGATTTGTTGCGGGAATCCATGTCTAATGCCCCAAGTGACTCAGATGGAGATTTGCCCCTGGCTATTTGGCATCTTTGAGAGATTCTCTGAATCTTGACTTGACTGCTCCAGATGATGGACAATGATCATGCCGTGCCCCTTGGTTGGAAGTGTTTTTCCACTTGAGGTGATCTTTTTTATTGAGAAGGTTTTTTTGTTCACTAGATATTCGTCGTGCGAATTTCTCTGCTGTTTGAATAAATAGTCATATGCAAACAATGTTATTTTAAGAATGCAAAGCTTATGTCTGTCTTGAAGTTTTTGAAAATGCATTTTTTCAGTAAGATAGGAAAATTTTGTAAAATGTGACGTCAACTCAGGATTTACAGCAAGCCCTACAGGAGTCAGGATACCTTTTGTAACAGTATGCTTTTGAACTAACCCATGCTTTAGCTAGGACTTTTAAGGGTTATAACGTGGCCTGGTTCACGGTTTAAGAAACAAAGGATAAAGGCTCAAATTTTATTTGTACCCACCCGTTCTTCGTGATGTTCTTCAATCCTAAACTCATCTAATTATGCATTTAGATCCCGTTTGAGTCTTTGCTCTGATATTCCAGTGATGGTTCGGATACTGACAGTTTATTTTGAACAGACAGTCATTTTTGTTGAGAGTTTATAGGATCTATTTCTTTTTTATTTTATTATCCCCGTCTTTTGCCTGAACTGTTTCTTTTGTGATTACAGTCAGCGGGATGCCCCAGTTTTGTAAGTCTCCTTCATAGGTTTTGACTTAATGGGCTTTTATTTCTGAGAGATAATGACTGCCTGTCCTGACGATTATAAGGAACCATCACCATCTTTTATTTTGGAAGGACCTCTTTGATGCCATTCACTGTGCACCCGAATTAACTGAGAAACTACCCTGCCCCAGGTTGTGATTAAGGGTTTTAATTTGTGTGAAAAGAAAAACTCCAACTTCTTTGGCTCAAAGGGGTTGACTAGGGATTATCTTCCTTATAACTCCACTGTTTAGGATTTGAAACAACGCCTGTACATCGTCAGCAGGGTCTATTCAAAAGCATATTGTAGATATTTTGATATCATTTTCGTCATCCTCCTTCTAAAGGCTTAGAGTTTTTTAACCGAGAGTTGAACATCACAAAAAGGAAATATGAAGCAATTTAAGCATAGTGAAAACAATTAATTCAAAACAGACATATGCAATGCATTGATAAAGTAATAAAGTTTTAACATGACTAAATGTTTGAACAATCAAAAGAAAATTACAAATTGAAAATTCTAATGAACAAAAAGTCTTCTCGTCTCAGGACTTGTCACTTCAAATGGTGAGCCTTGGAGGATTGACAAAAACATTCCAGTTGACCATCTTGTGTGAATTCCAATGCTCCTTTATTGATCAGGTCTTGAATTTTGTTTTTCAATGCCCAACAGTCATCAGTATCATGCCCCGGGCTGTTGGAATGGTATGCACACCTTGCATCAGGATTGTAGTTTGGGGAGGCTATATGGGGATTCTGAGGAGGGTCCCTTAACGTCACCAGATTCAATCTCAACAGGTGTTGTAAAGCCTGAGACAGTGACATGTTGAGCTTGGTAAATTGCCTCTTGGGTGTATCTGGCTTACTCTGATTAACCCGTTTCTTTTGGCGAGGTTGTTGTTGGACATGTGATGTAGTAGCAATTTGGAAAGGTCCACCCTTCACCAAACCAAAGCCTTGTCTTCTTGGAGGCTGATAAATGACTTGGTCCCCGGCCTCGACTATTTGCTTCATACTGTTGTATCTGTCTTGATGAAGCTGGTTGATAATGATTCTCAGCTCTTCTTGTTCCCGAGCTAAGCTTTAGATAATGGTCGTCTACCCTAACATTTGTGTTCTTATTACATCTACCTCAGCTTGCAGTTGTTCTAGCCGTTCGTCCTTATTGTCTTCAGGACTTTTCTTGACCAAGTCCCCAACGAGGAGTGTTTTCAACTCTTCCTGCCCCTTGGACAGGTTTAGGAATATTTCCCTGAACTGAGTTTCTTGAAGATCTCTGGTGTCTTGTTGGAGAGCCATTGCTGAAATAAACAGCGAGAACATGAGAGACCTGTACTGGGAGACCTGTTATGCAATGATATGTATGATATATGTATGCAATGTTTTCAAGGATCTCGCGGGGTAAACAAGAAACTGTTAGAATTCGAATTTTGCAGCTTTGATTGAAGAAACTTCATGTTATCAAGAGTCCTTTTCAAGAGTCAAGCTCACCATATCGAGTGGGTCATAGCCACCGACTCAAATTATCGTGTTTTGATCTCTAGATGACATTGGCTAGAGGAAAATAAATCCCCTTTGCCCCTTGCTAGACGTTGGATTTACCATAATCTGCATCACAAACCTTTGAGATCCTTGAAATGGTTAAGGAAATATTAAGGCATGATGTTATGATGTGTATGTTATGCGTTTAAGAAAAAGTACGAGGTAATGTAAACAAGTAAATCCGGCAAGAAATCCAAGGTATTGGATAAGGACTGTAAACAAAACCTGCAAGGAACTCTAGTTGTTAGGTAACAAACATGTGCAAGTAGTTCAAGTTGAAAGCACACAAGTCACACAATAGCCATTAAATTTCAAGCTGGCATGGAGTTTAGGTATTACCCTCTTTAAATTTAGTTGGTTCAACCTGTCCTAGTAATAGTAACCGGGTTCTAGAGGTTCTCAATATCACTGACCATCCTCGATCGATCATAATTCCAGTTTAGCAACCTTTTCTTGTGGCCGGAATCATCACGAGAGTATGGTCTCAATGAGTGTAGCATACTGCTACTTTTCTATGGCCAAGTGGGTCAATTATAGGTTCTAAGGTCAGTTGATGCTTAATGACCCATTAGCAGCCCCATACTTTCCTTGTTGCTCCACAAGGGATATCGGTACCAACTAATGTGCCACATCAACGTAGCTACTGCTTCAACCGTATCGGTCCACGCTGTACAATTCCCTCACAGTCTATTGCTACTTACCTAAAAGGTATCCCCAGATCCAGGTTAGGATCTATAGTAACTCCGATACAAAGCCCATAAATATAAAGCAAACAAATCAAACAATTGAAAACAATATGATGAACTAATCCTAAGGTACACCCCACTTATATTACTTCCCAGTAGAGTCGCCAGTTCTGTGATACGGTGGCCAGAACCGGGACGTGGTTTCCCTATTTTGTTAAGGAAATTTTGCTGGTTTGCGTTTTGTGTTCGCAAAATGTCGTGGTAAGCAAGAGTCGCCACCGACTTTTATTTTATCCAACAAGGAAAGGAAAAAAGCACAGAAAAATTCCTTTTTCGAGATATTTCTGAGTACGGGGGGTAGATTATAGAAAGGGAAGGTATTAGCACCCTTTCTATCCGTAGTTAGGTACTTGCTCATCATTTTCAAAATTGTTTTCTTTGTGTTTGTGGGCTTTGAAAAGTTTTTGTTTTGACTTTGATTTAACTCTTGCTTCTGTCTTCAAGAGTGTAATGAAGTGTTTTTTGAAAACTTTGTTTGTAAAGGAGTGTAAGTGTGGAAAATTTGTTTGGAATGAGAAAGTATCTAAGAACTAATCTACCTACTCGAAAAAAGAATCGTTCTATGTTCGTTTCCTTTAGACAATGCTATCCCACTATTAGTGAATAGGTAGCACCGTCGTTGGAGTTTTGAGGGTCAATTCGAAAGGGACGTATGGTCACTAAAGCAATGTTAGGACGTCTTAGTAATAACCCTAATGTCTTAGATCAATTATTCGAGGAAATAATTCCGAGGCAACCATTCCGAGGCAACTTTTCCGAATCGGGACTTTGATCTTTGTTTAAACAAAAGGACGACCACTAAAGCATCCTATACTCAATGATCATTTACCGAAGGCAACCAAGTGGGAGTGTACCCTAGGAGTGCGCATGTGCGAATGATTCAATTTCAGTTTATTTATCTTTGCACATTTAGGGTGATCTAACTGTTTTAAAATTAATCATACATACTTGTCATGCACCCCTATATTATACATCTAACAGTTAATAATTTGCGGAATTTAAACTACGCTATTACAAGGCTTCGGGTATTTACATAGCCAAAAACAAACCCTTTGAAAATAAAGCGATAAATGTAAATAAACATCCTAATTAAACTATTACAAACTGTAGGCAGTTACATCAATATGGTAAATAATAAAAATAAAGCGCGCGAGAAGAATTAAGATCGACGAGAATTTAAGGTTTTGACCCTTCTAACCTAATTAAAAGAAAACTTATTTTTTTGTTGTTTTTAATAAAAGAAATAAGTTTTCTAAATTAAATATGCAATTAATTAGTTAATTAAAATAATTAATAAAAATAATTACATGACCTATTTTGGTTTCTTTGGTTATTTTAGGAAAAAAATAAAATATAATTAAGTTAGTAATAAAACTTATTTATTCTAATTATTTTTAAGTTATTTACAAAAAGAAATTAAAGTTTTACCTAAAATTAAAATTTAATTAAGAAAAAATCCTAAATCTATTTTTATGTGATTTTTATATTTGTTTATTGATAAAAAAATAAAAGGGATTAAAATAAATAAATAAAACGAATAAAACATGAAAATAAAGATGGGCCTAGTAGCAAAAGTAAACAGGGGGTGCAATCATCAGAAATCCCTAGGCCCGAATCTTCGAAAGCTTCATGCTCTAACTATGGTGTTTTTTTTATTCTTGCATGGAACCTATGATTTAACCATCCATAACTGTTCTATATAAACTCAAACAAACGTTAGCATACCATAGAATGTGATTAAAATTAGAGATTCAAAGTTTAAAATTTTACCAAATCGGTGTTGTCAAATGGGGGGCGTGCTAGGCGTGTGATGGATTGCTCTTGGGCCTTGTAAGACTCTTGAGGACTTCAAGAGGATGGTTTGAGTCTTGATGTCAATTGAGAGAGACCGGAGCCTCGAGATATGACTTGCACCAATTCTTTGATTTATGGAGAGCTTTTTGAAGAGCTTTTAGAGAGCTTTTTGAAGAGCTTTTTGAGAGCTTTTTAGAGAGGATTTTCGTCCCTTTCAAGCTTGTATGGCTCTATATTTATAGAGGATAATGAGGATACAAGAAAGCATGGAAAGAATCTCCCTCATAATATTGTGTTTTAAGACCATGATCAAAATTTGAAAAAAATGCCATATTTGATGATTTTATGCCATTTTCACATGTGGATGAACCTGGACATATTTGAAGAGTTATTGCACGAAATCAATTGATATAAACCAGCATAAAACTTTCCCAAAATGGATTCACATCAAAATTTATATTATTTCTATTATTTATTTATTTAATTCTGAATTTTAATGAATAAAATATAAAAATAAATAGCATAAATAGTATAAAAATGTATGGGTGGACTTAGAGGTCGTGGACCATGTTAGGAATGAGTTTCAAACTTTAAAAGATAGGCCCATTTGGAAAAAATCCAAGTTTGGTCAATATTTGCTTCATGCATTTTTTCAAAAATTGTCCAACTTTGACAATGCATATCTCTCTCAATTTCAACCTTGTGAGGGTGTTCTTGGACTTTTTAGAAAGCTAAGGACGTCCCCTAAGAAACCTCTTTTGTTTCATCTCAATTGGATCTTCCATGTTTATGTAAGAAGCTTTGACCCAAAAGGTGTTTTTGTTGACTTTTCAAAATGACCTATAATGTCCAAATTTATATCTTCTTGTGAGTGCATATTTTGAACTTGGGATATGAGGATTAATTGTAGGTAATTACATCCTCTTCAAAATGAGCTTTGGATGGGTCATTTCTGATAAAGTATGAGAAAGTTATGCTTGGTCAAATTTGAGTTGACTTTTCCTACAAAACCCTAATTTAACAACTTTTGGGTTTTGATGAATTGTGAGCAATCCTTGAGGAATCATGATCAACCCTTGATCAAATGATGAATAATACTTCAAAATGAGGATGTTGACCAAAAATCTTGAAGTTTGACTATATGTGGGCCACAATTGACTTTTGCCCTAGCACAATCGATTTTCAGGCCTTTGAGAAATTGACTGAGCAAACTTCCTCTGCAAGGCTTGAAACATGACATGGATGATCTTGAGAACATATTAGGACAATGTTTAGCATTTGAGTTCCCTTGGACTCAAGTATCTTGATGCAACATGAAACCCTAATTTGAGGTAGACTGCCTTAGGAGAGAGCTTGTCTGGCCAACCCTTGGACTACCTTGAGCAACTTGAGGATCTTTCTTGAAATGTTTTGAGAAATATGGGAGGGAAAATTTTGGGGTACAACATCTGCCCCTGTTCAATCTTCTTAAACCTGAATATTTAGATTGGCTTTCGTGCCTTTTGTGATCCGAAGGTGGAAGAGGATTGAACACTAGAGTGCCCAGAAATTTGCACTCGCATGAAGTGGTCATTGTCTTGTGATGTCGGGAATGGGCTTACAGATGCCATTTGGAAATTGCTGACGAGGGGATGGGCTTAAAGATTCCATCTGAAGGAGTGTCGATCGCATAAGAGATTCCTTAGCGAGAGCTTGTATACCTGTCGTTGAGGAAGATTTCGCTGGGGAGGGCTGATCTTTGTTGAGAGAAGTAAAATTTTAGGAGCTTCGGTCGTCCGTATTCTAATGAAGAAACATCTCTGTTGAATTTTAGGAACTTCAGTCGTCCATATTCTACTGAGGAATCATCTCTGCTAACATTTAGGAACTTCAGTCATCCGTTGCTCAACTGAGAAATCATCTCTGCTGACATTTAGGAACTTCAATCATCCGTTGTTCAACTGAGGAATCATCTCTGCTGACATTTAGGAACTTCAGTCATCCGTTGTTCAACCGAGGAATCATCTCTGCTGACATTTAGGAACTTCAGTCATCCGTTATTCAATTGAGGAATTAACTTCAGCTTGAGAAAGCGGAAGTGAACTGCGTATCTAGTTGTATACAGGCTGCACCACGACCTATTAGGGAAAGGTGAAACAGATCATGTTTGATAGGTCTGGGTCTTACAGTGTTGTGGACTGCTATCTGGAGATAAGAGAAAAGAAACCTGGATAGTAGGGTTATGAGAAGGAACCTGGGTAAGGTTGTTTCGTGAGGAGTTTGGATAACACTGCGTCTGAACCGAGAAGGAACCTGGGTAAGGTTGCTTTGTGAGGAGTTTGGGTAAAACTGCGTCTGAACAGAGAAGGAACCTGGGTAAAGTTGCTTTGTGAAGAGTTTGGGTAAAACTGTATCGGGACTGAGGAGGAACCTAGGTAAGGTTGCTTCAGGATGAGTCTAGGTGAAACTACATCAGGAAAGAGAAGGAACCTAGGTAAGGTTGCTCCAGGATGAGTCTAGGTGAAACTACATCGAGAAAGAGAAGGAACCTAGGTAAGGTTGCTCCATGATGGGTTTAGGTGAAACTACATCTGAACTGAGATGGAATCTAGGTAAGGTTGCTCCATAATGGGTTTAGGTAAAACTATATCTGAACTGAGAAGGAACCTAGGTAAGGTTGCTCCATGATGGGTTTAGGTAAAACTGCATCTGAACCGGGAAGAAACCTAGGTAAGGCTGCTTCATGAGTGTTGTACCCCAAATTTGCCCTATCTCTTTATTTTTGGTCTAGTTTTGAACTTTGCATTCCATTTGCATCATTTTATCATTCAATCATTTGCATATCCCACATCTCATGGAATCAGGCGCTTTGGTTTGAAGTATTAGGGCTGCGCCCTCTTTTTGTCTAATCTTGTTTTGAGGTTTTCTTATCATGTAAAAAGGAAGCACATCTGGTTCTCGATTAGGGGATCATGGAACGAATTTTGTCGTCATGTTACAAGGTTGGTTCTTGCTCAATTTTATCAGAGCCTGGATTAGGGTTTATTTCCCTATGTGTGCTGGTCAGGATTCTCAGGGTTTAAGTCTGCATAAGTACAATTGGATCATATTGGATTTTCAAGCATCAAGTCAAAGAGGAAACTATTGAAAGAGCAAAACAGATAAATTTGTTTTTTTGACAAAATTGAAGAAGAGTAAGTTTGCTTCGATTTAGGGACTTCGATTGAGCATATGGCTTCCTTCGATCAAGCTGGATTTAGAGGTTTCAATTGAGCATCTGGCTTCCTTCGAGCAAGTTGGATTCAGGGGGCTTCGATTGAGTATTTGGCTTCCTACATGCAAGCTTCGATTGGATAGTGGCTCTTCATGCAAGCTTTGTTTAAGCAATGTCCTCTTGCATGCTTTCTTTGATTCACAAAAGTTATGGCCTCCTGCATGCTTTGTTTCGATTCACAAGGAGTACATCCTTTATGCCTGCTTGCTTTTGACCCACAAGGAAATGGCTTCCTCTGTGCTTGCCTTCAACGCACAAGTCAATGGCTTCCCTTCATGCTAGCATCCATAAAGAAAATATCTCTTCATGCAAGCCTACTTCAATCTGGACAAGTTTACTGCCTGCAAGCCTTTTCGATTCACCAAGTTCACTGCCTGTATGCCTCTTTCGAATCTGGACATTTTGCCTCCTGCATGCCTCTTTCGAATATGGACATCTTGCCTCATGTGTGCCTCTTTCAAATCTGGATATTTTGCCTCCTGCATGCCTCTTTCGAATCTGGACATTTTGCCTCCTGCATGCCTCTTTCGAATCTGGACATCTTGCTTCACGTTTGGCTCTTTCGAATCTGGACATTTGGCCTCATGTATGCCTCTTTCGAATCTGGACATTTTGCCTCCTGCATGCCTCTTTCGAATGGGCGTATGGCTCCCTTCATGCAAGTCTTTATTTGAGCATTGACCCTTTGTTGTGCTTGCTTGGAGTCACAAAGTTTAGACCTCCTCCATGCAGGCTTCGACAAGACATTGACTATGTTTGTACTAAGCTTCGACTGAGACAAAGGGTTCCTTCGAACATGTGTGCTTCGATCTCACTCTGGCATTCAACTCAAGACCAAATTCCCATATACTGCCAAACCTAAACTTGCTGTGCTGCTTCAAAACCTGCTGTTGCTGCTCCAAAACCTGTTGTTCCTGCACTAACATGCCACAACACTCCAAAACACTGCTGAGCCTACATGTCTCAGTCCCATACTTACACGAAATTGGAATAAACACAAACTGTGTTTAATAAAGTAAAAGAACAGAGTTACCGCTTTGGTTTGTTCTGATCCAAGTTTCAAATCATTTTCCCTCTCTTTTTTTCATCCTCCTCCTCTATATAACAGTGGTATCAACGAAAAGAAAAAGGGAGAAGACATCAAAAAAAATATCACGCAAGAGTAGTTGTTCATACCTTTGAACCTTCACAAATCTTGCACATTTAACTCCACAAATCCAAACCTCTCTCTGTACTTGAAACGGTAACAAACTTTCACAATCCTCTTCAACCCATAATACTTCACTGTCAATCTTCAATCACTTTCAATATTACAAAAAAACGTCAACACAACCAAGCTGTAAGAATCGAAACACATAGAAAAATACCAAAAAACACAAAAGCAGAAGAAGAGCATAATAAAATACAAAGAAGGAAGATCAGCATCAAGCACGGGTCTACCATCGTACCTGATTGGAATCTCATCTCTGGTTTTCTATTTGGCATCTTCAAGGCAGTTGCAGGTAAGCTCTTTACCACTTATTTAATCATTTATTTATTTAGTTTAACTTCTTTTAATTAGTTTAATTTTCTTTCTTTAATTTTCTTAGCTTTATAACTATCTAGTTTAGTCTCAAAATCAAGTTAATAACCTTTTAAATTTATTTTAATTTTTTTAGCTTAGTTTTTTTTTTATTTTGCTTAGTCATATTTCCTTTACTTAATAAAAATTCACATAAAAAATTCATTCCCAAAACCTCTACCCAACAATCCTTTCAACTGCACAACAACAACAAATCGTGACCTTCCATTAACCTCTTTAACCATAACCTTAAACCTCACTTCACCAATCCACAACACATCAAAACACCTTTCCATTTCCTTCTTGTAAACTGTGAGATAACCACAAAACCGAATGTGATCCATTTTCAACATTTTCAATCAAAAACTCACCAATTGATCCACATCATAACTTCACCATACTCCTTCAATCCAAGCTTCTACCTTCTATCTCTGGGCCCAAACGAAAAGCATGCCTTCTTGATTCCAGGCTTAATTGAAGGACAGGACTTCGCCTCTGCCAAGACCCAGTCGAAGGACACCACTTCCTGTTGCTAGCCCCAGTCGAAGGACAGGACTTCGCCTCTGCCAAGGCCCAATCGAAGGACACCACTTCCTGTTGCCAGCCCCAGTCGAAGGACAGGACTTCGCCTCTGCCAAGGCCCGGTCGAAGTACACAACTCGCTGCTGCCTTTGCCCAATCGAAGGACAAGACTTCGCCTCTGCCAAGGCCCAATCGAAAGAAGTGACTTTGCTGGTGCCATCCCCAATCGAAGGAGGCCGACAGGAGGCAAATTGAAGGCTGCTTCCCCCCAATCGAAATACACTCACTTTTTCTTACTTTTATCTTATTTTTTTTCTCTCTTCATTTTTTTATGCCTTTTGATATGTTTGTAATAGCGTAGGTTTTTATCCTTCTGCATTTTTATTTACTTTGTATAAATGCTAGTAATTAGGCAAGATAAAATCAACACATAAAGAAACCAAAAATCCAAAAACACTCTTTAATCATTACTTGAACATACTTTAAAATATGCAATAACACTCAACAAATAAAAACTCCCCCAAGGGCATGTTATCTCCGTTCTACCGCGATACTGGCCGTGCCTATTGCTAGAATGCGTGCGTTAACGTCGCCCACTAAAAAACACAAACAAATCAACTTTTTTTTCTAAGAGGAACTACGGTGTTCTGATTCCTTCATTGGATACGTAGGCAAAGGGTTGCGAAACCCTCACGAACGCAATAATCAAAAACCCTCCATTTCCCTTTAGCAAGCATAGTTGTAGATAAACCCACCCTTTAAGGCAAACAAACAAAATGGATCCCGTTGAGTACAACGGATGTGAGGGGTGCTAATTCCTTCCCCTCGCATAACCGACTCCCTTACCCTTTCTCTTGGTCGCAAGACCATCTTATCCATTTCCCCTGTGGTTTTATCGATATTTCCCCTTCCTTCGGGATAAATAAAGTTCAGTGGCGGCTCTGTGTTTTCTGCCGGTGGTTTCAGCTGGCGACTCTGCTGGGGATTTTTAGCGAGTCTCTCCTAGTTTTGTTTACTTGTCTTTTTGGGTGTTTATTTATTTGCTTTATCTTGCTTTACTGTTTTATTTCTTTATTTATTCTTTTGTATATATTGCATATTTGTTGCTACTCACATATTCTGGTTATATTATGGTGTTGGGTTTGGTAATTACTTTTGATAAGTCCTCTACCCGGACTTGGGTTACACATAGGATTAGGACGGGCGGTATAGTCATGTTAACTTTGAGGGAGTAATCTCGAAGAAGGAGGCATGAGAATCCCCCACTCAGTGGAGGTCCCCTTGAAAGTAATGATGTTTACCGAGTAATCGGGAAGACGTCGTTGCTTTCGACCTGGGAGCTCGAGAAGCTGAGGGCCGTAGAACCATTAACCCATCTTGGCCTTTTAGGCGCAATGCGGAGACTGTAACGGAGTAATCCGGAAGTAGTTGTCACGCGATATTGCACTCGGACGAGTTTTTCCCGCGAATATTACTGATTACCAAGTAATTGGGACGTCGGTAATATCCAAAGGAAGAATGTAGACTTCGAGAACTCTTTAGAACCTTGTTCGGCAGGTGATAAACCCCTAGTACATACCTCATGGGTGGTTACTTTGACTCCATTCCTGTGACATCGAACTTTTGATCCTGTTACTTTCAGCCTGTGCAACGGACTATGCAATGGTTATCCAGAATATGTGGAGCTGAGACTTCATGCCATAGCATACCATAACATCACATCATCATGTATATATATCTCATATCTAGAAAAATCCAAAGACAAGTCTTGTTGATATAACTTTTCAAAAGGGAAATTTTAAAAAGATAGATGAGTCTCTGGGTCTCATTAGAAATGAAGATAAAGCATTCATCCATGTTACCATGCATTCATTTTTTCACAACAAAAACTCATTGGGGTCCCCTTTCTCAAACCAGTAAACAGCAAAGACGACTCATCCACATCCTAACCATACCAGAGGCAACCAGCAAAGGCTAATGGATCTTTTTGAAGAGAATCAGAATGCACTTCGTCGGGATATGGACACTATGGGTACCCGCATGGATCAACTCATGGAAACCCTTCATGCCGTGATCAAGGGTCAAGAAGAACTACACCAAAGTGTTTCCAAGCTTACTACTGCTGCGCCTTCCACTTCTGCTAATGGGAGAAATGACAATGCTAATGTTGAGACTCCTACCGGTGCTCCTAGGAATGATGTCGAAGATCATCATGATGTTATTGATCTCGATGAACCCCAAGTGAATCTTGCTGCCGGGGTTGCCGAAACTGCGAAGATGTATCATGCTCTCGAAGAGCGGCTTAGAGCCATGGAGGGTATCAAGGATTCCGGATTCAATACTTCTGTAATGTGCCTCGTGCTTGGGGTAGTTATTCCTCCTAAGTTCAAAGTCCCAGAGTTTTACAAATACAAAGGCACTTCTTGCCCAGAGACACATCTTCGTTCCTATTGTCGCAAAATGGCGGCCTATGCTGGAAATGAACCTTTGCTCATGCATTTCTTTCAGGACAGCTTGACCGGGGCATCCTTGGATTGGTATATGAAATTGGAGAGATCCCATGTCGGTACTTGGGGAGAGCCTGCCGATGCTTTTCTGAAACATTACCATTACAATACTGCTATGGCTCTGAGCCGTACTCAGCTCCAGGGGATGGTACAAAAGTCTGAAGAATCTTTCAAAGAATACGCTCAGAGGTGGCGTGAACTAGCTGCAAGGGTCCAACCTCCTCTTTTGGACCGTGATTTGATTGATCTATTTATGGGTACTCTACGAGGTCCTTATCTCCAGCATATGCTCAGTAGCACTTCTACTTCATTTTCTGATATGGTCATCATTGGTGAACGTGTTGAGACATGTATTAAGGCCGGAACGATTAAAGGTGTTCCTAATAATGCTAACAACAATGCAGGCATTAATAGGAAACCATTTTCCGGTTTTGTCAAGAAGAAAGAGGGCGAGACCAGTGCCATCACCGTCAACCAAGGAAGAGCTCCCACATTTCCTCAAGTCTGATTCCCTTATTTTCCTACACCCGCTTCTGTTCCCAACCAGTTTTTTCCGCAAGTATACGCTGCTACAACTCCAGCACCTTGGATGGCCCAACAACGGCCTTTCTCTCCGCAACCACATTATGTTCCACAACAACAGTTTGCACCTCCTACAACTTATCAACAACCGAATCAACATCTCCAAGGACAAAGAGCTCCTCCAAGACAGAGAGCCCCTGAAAGAAGGTTTGATCTCATTCCCATGTCCTACGCTCAGCTTCTCCCACAGTTACTTGCTAGCCAAATGGTTCAATTGCGCGAACTCGGTCCACCGCCAAATCCTCTCCCTAGGGGATATGATAATAATGCTCATTGTGAATTCCATTCTGGTTCCCCAGGCCATACCATTGAAAATTGTAGAGCTTTCAAGTGCAAAGTTCAAGATCTCATCGATGCGAAAGCCATCAACTTCAACCCTGTTGGTCCGAATGTTCAAAATAATCCTATACCTCCTCATCAAGGGGGAACAGTCCATGCTATTGAAGAAGTCAATGAACGGGTTTTGGTATCGAAGGTTGATGAAATTAAGATATCTTTGGAAACTATCAAAGAACATTTGTTAAAGCATGGAGTGCTACAAGAACTCCATGACTTCTGCTTAACCTGTTCTTCCAAACCAGAAGAGTGTGCTAAGTTGAAGATGGCCATCCAACAGTTGATCAATGAAGGTGTCTTACAGATAGAGAAAGTGTTGCGAGAAGAAGAAATTGATGTTCTGGAAATCCCCTACTACCCGAGAAGTTTTTCAGCCACCCCCAGTATTCCTTTAACAATTCAGGTTCCTATTACCCCCACAATGATTCAAGCTCCTATTCCCCCTATAGGCAGCGACTCAAAGGCAGTTCCATGGGAGTACAATGTAGTCTATATTCATGGAAAGAGGTATGAGTGCCCTCCGGTAGGTAACAAGAATGTTACCAACATTGCGGAACAAGTAATATGACTCGCAGTGGTCGAATCTTTTCTCCTCCACCCCCACCTCCTAAGGAAACTAACGGTGAAGCTCTAGCTAAGGCTAAGGGAAAGCAAGCAATGGATAATAAACCCGGACTTTCTGAGGGACAAGAAGCGGAGCAACTTTTGAGAATTCTCAAGCGGAGTGATTACAAAGTAGTGGACCAGCTCAATCAGACACCATCCAAGATTTCCATCTTGTCTCTCCTTTTGTGTTCAGAGGCCCACCGCAACGCCTTATTGAAGACCTTATGTTCCGCTCATGTTACCCAAGACATCTCTGTGGCCCAGTTTGAAGGAATAGTCACCAATATTGTTGTGGGAAATTGTTTGGGTTTCTGCGATGATGAACTCCCAATTGAAGGCAGAGCCCATAATAAAGCGCTACATGTTTCTATGAAGTGTTTGGACACTGTTTTATCTCGAGTTTTGGTGGATACATGTTCTTCACTCAATGTGATGCCTAAGGTTACCTTGTTTAAGCTGAATATGGATGGAGTAATGATGAGGCCCTCCACTTTAAATGTTCGGGCATTTGATGGTTCGAGAAGATCGGTGGATGGAGAAGTTGATTTGCCTGTCAAGATTGGTCCCCACACTTTCTATTTGTCATTCTATGTTATGGACATTCGTCCATCCTATACTTGCCTTTTGGGTCGTCCATGGATTCATGTAGCAGGAGCTGTGACATCTACCCTCCATCAACGCCTGAAGTTTGTTGCGAATGACCAAGTTGTCATCGTTTACGGTGAAGAAGACATAGTGATTAATAATCTGACTACCTACCGTTACGTAGAAGTGGAAGGCGAGGTACAAGAGTTGCCCTTTCAAGCTCTGGAGATTGTTACTATGGACAAAATCCCCGTCATGGAATGTAAGAAGTCTGAGATACCCCTGGCCTCTCTGAAGGATGCCAAGGCCCTTATAGAAGCTAGACCTCCCCATGACAGTTGGGGCAAATTGATTGAAGTTCCAGAGAAGAAAGATCGTTTCGGTCTTGGGTATCAGCCATCATCCTCCATGCAAGCTGGTTGGGTTCCTCTCAAAGGGAAGCAGGTTCCCCTAATTTCTGAAGTGTTCGTCAGTGCTGGTGTGAGCAAAGAAGGACAGGTACTCTCCATAGATGCTGAAGGTGACGAGGAAGATATTTCAAGATTTATCTATCAAGTTGCGCCGGACCAGGAGCTCAGCAATTGGACTACCATGGACATCCCTGAAGTTGTTTTCCTTGATGTGTAATTTTCTGTTTCCATTTTAAGTCGTATGTCCTGCCCAAGGCATACTGACAGCTTGTAGAAGGGGCCCCTTATGTTTCAATCTTCGTTTAACATTGAATGAAAAATCGCACTTTCGCATACAATTTTGTTCTCTGTCTTTTCTTTTACTTTTACTTTTTCAAAATAAAAATGGCAATAATTTTCTTTTCTTATTTTCCTTTGCACTTTCTAAAAATAAAACATAAAATGATCGATCATGCAGATCCATCTCGGACTCCGTTGGAAATGATAATGCTATGGTTCCTTATATCCTTGAGAATTCAGTTGATCATACTAACGAAGATAATGGGGAAGATTGTGAAGTCCCTGAAGAACTAGCCAGGCTCTTGAGATAGGAAGAGAAGGTCATCCAGCCGTATCAAGAAGAAACAGAAGTCGTCAATCTCGGTACTGAAGAGGTAAAAAGAGAAGTCAAGATAGGGGCCGCCTTGCAAAGTAAAGAGAAGAAGGGGTTGATTGAATTGCTTCAAGAGTATGCTGACATCTTTGCCTGGTCGTATGAAGACATGCCCGACTTAAACACTAATATAGTAATGCACAGATTGCCACTCAAGCCATAATGTCCTCCTGTAAAGCAAAAACCAAGAAGGACCAGACCCGACATGGCCTTGAAGATCAAAGAAGAGGTTCAGAAACAGCTCGAAGCAGGTTTCCTGTCTGTGATAAATTTCCCGGCTTGGATTGCTAACATTCTGCCCATACCTAAGAAGGATGGCAAGGTACGTATGTGTGTTGACTACCGAGACTTAAATAGAGCAAGCCCGAAGGATTATTTCCCATTGCCTCATATTGATGTATTGGTTGATAATACTGCTCAGTCTTCAGTGTTTTCATTTATGGATGGTTTCTCTGGATACAATCAGATAAAGATGGCTCCGGAAGACATGGATAAAACAGCTTTCACAACTCCTTGGGGTACCTTTTGCTACAGAGTCATGCCTTTTGGTCTTAAAAACACTGGTGCGACATATCAACGAGCTATGGTGACTCTCTTTCACGATATGATTCATAGAGATGTCGAGGTGTATGTGGACGATATGATTGCAAAGTCACAGACTGAGGAAGAACATTTGGTTCATTTGAAGAAGTTGTTTGATCGGTTGCAAAAGTTCAGGTTAAGGCTTAATCCCAACAAATGCACCTTTAGGGTTCGGTCGGGAAAGTTACTTGGTTTTATTGTGAGTCAACGAGGAATCGAAGTAGATCCAGACAAAGTAAAAGCAATACAAGATATGCCGGCGCCGAAAAATGAAAAGGAAGTATGAGGTTTCCTTGGGAGGTTGAATTACATAGCCAGGTTCATTTCCCATCTTATTGCTACCTGTGAGCCCATCTTTAAACTGTTACGCAAGAATCAGGATGTCCATTGGGATGAGAGTTGTCAAGAAGCTTTCGAGAAGATTAAGCAGTATCTTCAAGAACCACCGATACTCACACCACCAGTTCCAGGGAGACCTCTCATTATGTATTTGACTGTGCTTGAAGGGTCTATGGGTTGTGTGCTTGGACAACATGATGATACTGGACGAAAAGAACATGCCATTTACTATTTGAGCAAGAAGTTTACTGATTGTGAATCGAGGTATTCCTTACTTGAGAATACTTTTTGTGCTCTTACGTGGGCAGCCCGACGTTTGAGGCAGTATATGTTGACACATTCTACACTTCTAATATCTAAGATGGACCCGATAAAGTACATCTTCGAGAAACCAGCACTTACAGGTAGATTGGCTCGGTGGCAAATGCTTTTGTCCGAGTATGACATCCAGTACGTCACACAAAAGGCCATCAAAGGTAGAATTCTTGCTGATCATCTCGCTCACCAACCATTGGAAGAATATCAGCCCATGAAGTTTGACTTTCCAGACGAGGATATTATGAAACTTGATGACAATGAAGGACCTGAAACAGGGGAGCGATGGACTCTCACGTTCGATGGTGCGTCAAATGCTGTGGGTCACGGTATTGGGGCAGTTCTGACCTCTCCATGCAACACTCATATACCCTTCACTTCCAGATTATGTTTTGATTGCACGAATAATGCTGCTGAGTGCGAAGCTTGTGTGATGGGCTTTGAAGCCGCCATTGATTTGAAGATCAAGATTCTCGAAGTTTATGGGTACTCTTCCTTAGTGATACATCAAGTACGGGGTGATTGGGATACACGGCACCCTAATTTAGTTCCATACAGGGATTACATCATTGAGTTGTTGCCCGCTTTTGATGAAGTCACTTTTGAGCACATTCCTAGAGAAGCGAATCAACTGGCAGACGCTCTAGCCACTTTAGCAGCAATGTTCAAATTCAATTACCCGAATCATGCACCCAGTATAAGGATCTGTCGTTACAAGGAGCCATCACATATTTTCCCTGCTCATTGTCTTACAAATGAAGATGTATCAGACGAAAGGCCGTGGTATTTCGACATTAAAAGATATCTTGAGAAGCAAGAGTACCCCGAAGGTGCTACGATTTGTGATAAGCGGACTCTCAGAAGGTTGGCGTCTAAGTTTTTATTGTCAAGAGACGTTCTGTACAAGAGAAACTATGATTCGATTCTGCTCAGATGCGTGGATAGACACGAAGCAGAATCCATTATGCGAGAAATACACAAGGGCTCTTTTGGGACTCATGCCAGTGGGCATTCCATGGCCAAGAAAATCCTACGAGCAAGTTTTTTCTGGATGACAATGGAAAGTGACTGTTGTGTATATGCCAAAATGTGCCATAAATGTCAGGTTTACGCAGACAGGATACATGTTCCTCCCACTCCTTTGAATGTGATGACTTCACCATGGCCCTTTGCAATGTGGGGCATCGATATGATTGGACGCATCGAGCCAAGCGCTTCAAATGGACACCGGTTTATCCTTGTTGCTATTGACTACTTCACCAAGTGGGTGGAAGCGGCTTCATACAAAAATGTGACCAAGCAAGTTGTCACTCGTTTCATCAAAAGAGATATCATATGCCGATATGGAACTCCTAACAAGATCATCATTGATAACGGGTCAAATCTCAACAACAAGATGATGAAGGAAATGTGTGAAGAATTCAAGATCGAGCACCATAATTCATCACCCTATCGTCCAAAGCTGAATGGGGCAGTCGAAGCCGCTAACAAGAACATAAAGAAGATCGTCTAGAAAATGGTGAGAACATACAAAGATTGGCATGAGATGTTGCCCTTTGCCCTGCATGGCTATCGAACTTCGGTGCGTACTTCCACTGGGGCAACTCCGTTTTCACTAGTCTATGGTATGGATGCGATACTCCCAGTCGAAGTGGAGATTCCTTCCTTAAGGGTCCTGATGGATACTAAACTTGATGAAGCAGAATGGATTCAAACGAGACTCGACCAACTCAATCTCATCGAAGAAAAGCGCCTGGCAACCATTTGTCACGGTCAGTTATACCAACAGCGCCTCAAGAGGGCATTTGACAAGAAGATTCAGCCTCGAGAGTTCCACTCAGGAGACCTGGTCTTAAGAAAGATTCTCCCAATCCACACTGATCCAAGAGGCAAGTGGACTCCCAACTATGAGGGACCGTACATCGTGAAGAAAGCTTTCTCAGGAGGTGCTCTAATCCTGACAAACATGGATGGGGAAGACGTTCCGCTTCCAGTTAATTCAGACTCAGTCAAAAAATACTACGCATGAAAGGACCCGCTAAGTCAAAAACCCGAAAGGGCGGCTTAGGCAAAAGTTAGGGCTAAAAAAAAAGAGAAAAAAAAGAATAACCCGTTAAGTCGAAAACCCGAAAGGGCGGCTTAGGCAAAAATGGGTGTCCCGGTGGATTGAAAACCCGAAAGGGCGATCCAGGCAAAAATTAGGGACAGAAAGCGAGAGACTGTAGTCTGAAGATTCTTCACGTACACCCTCTTAGTGCGGGATGGCCCAATCTAACTATTATCCTTGGAAGCACGGCACTAGGACGACCTGGGATATGAGAACTATAGCAACATCAGTTTTAACGGAAATTCGAGATTTTCTTATTGCCATTTTACTCATTGTATTTCTTTCCTTTTCCGCGACTTCCTCATTTAGGAGTTGTTTCTATGTACGAATGCCCATTCACGGGCCAAACTCATTAATAAAAATTTGCCCTTCCATTAAAAATCTTTGTTATGTTCTTTTACTTTATTTTTCGTATGCGAATGGTGATTTAAATTCTTTGTTAAGCATTGCATTGAAAACGATAAGTCAATAATAATCACGAGCTAAGATGTGAAACACTACATTACATGGATGTGAAGGCATCCCAAGGGAATTTTGTGGCATTCAAGTGTTCGCTCTTTTGGGCAGGTAGCAAGTCATAACGGTCACCTTGACCAAGATTTCATCCTCGTCGCCCCCTTTACTATTGACCAAGCGCCCGATCCTCCAACACCGAGAAACTTGGCGCATTGGTTGAGGTCCGTGTCTCTTTTCAGTTATTCACAGAAGTCCAACACATGAAGGAAGTCAGATCAAGCTACTCCTCCTCAACAAGATTTAATCCCCAGTGAACTCGGCAGGGCTAACTCTTTTCTCTCAAATTTCAAGCTCCAGTCCATATTGGTACCTCAAGAGGACGAGCAATAGATCCCAATGAGTTTTTGCACTTTACATACAATAATCATCACGACATACTGCATTTCATCCTCAAACGCATAGCATATCCATGGATCATCATGTCACAATTCAAATGCATATGAAGCATGAGCCAGATCAATCCCAAATCAACAAAACATCCTCATAAAGAATTTCATCCTCATAATGTTCATGTTATCTTTGCTAGGGTCGTAGGTCGCTCGTAGGTCTTACCCTCATGTTATCTTTCATAGGGTCGTAGGTCGCTCGTAGGTCTTACCCTCATGTTATCTTTGCTAGGGTCGCAGGTCGCTCGTAGGTATTACCCTCACGTTATCTTTGATAGGGTCGTAGGTCGCTCGTAGGTCTTACCCTCACGTTATCTTTCATAGGGTCGTAGGTCGCTCGTAGGTCTTACCCTCACATTATCTTTCATAGGGTCGTAGGTCACTCGTAGGTCCTACCCGCACGTTATCTTTCATAGGGTCGTAGGTCGCTCGTAGGTCTTACCCGCACATTATCTTTCATAGGGTCGTAGGTCGCTCGTAGGTCTTACCCGTACGTTATCTTTCATAGGGTCGTAGGTCGCTCGTAGGTCTTACCCGCACGTTATCTTTCATAGGGTCGTAGGTCGCTCGTAGGTCTTACCCGCATGTTATCTTTCATAGGGTCGTAGGTCGCTCGTAGGTCTTACCCTCACGTTACCTTTCATAGGGTCGTAGGTCGCTCGTAGGTCTTACCCTCACGTTATCTTTCATAGGGTCGTAGGTCGCTCGTAGGTCTTACCCGCACGTTATCTTTCATAGGGTCGTAGGTCGCTCGTAGGTCTTACCCGCATGTTATCTTTCATAGGGTCGTAGGTCGCTCGTAGGTCTTACCCGCACGTTATCTTTCATAGGGTCGTAGGTCGCTCGTAGGTCTTACCCACACGTTATCTTTCATAGGGTCGTAGGTCGCTCGTAGGTCTTACCCACACGTTATCTTTCATAGGGTCGTAGGTCGCTCGTAGGTCTTACCCGCACGTTATCTTTCATAGGGTCGTAGGTCGCTCGTAGGTCTTACCCGCACGTTATCTTTCATAGGGTCGTAGGTCGCTCATAGGTCTTACCCGCACATTATCTTTCATAGGGTCGTAGGTCGCTCGTAGGTCTTACCCGCACGTTATCTTTCATAGGGTCGTATGTCGCTCATAGGTCTTACCCGCATGTTATCTTTCATAAGGTCGTAGGTCGCTCGCAGGTCTTACCCGCACGTTATCTTTCATAGGGTCGTAGGTCGCTCGTAGGTCTTACCCTCACGTTTTCTTTCATAGGGTCGTAGGTCGCTCGTAGGTCTTACCCGCATGTTATCTTTGCTAGGGTCGTAGGTCACTCGTAGGTCTTACCCGCACGTTTTCTTTCATAGGGTCGTAGGTCGCTCTTAGGTCTGACCCGCATGTTATCTTTGCTAGGGTCGTAGGTCACTCGTAGGTCTTACCCGCACGTTATCTCATAGGGTCGTAGGTCGCTCGTAGGTCTTACCCTCATGTTATCTTTGCTAGGGTCATAGGTCGCTCGTAGGTCTTACCCTCACGTTAACTTTTTTAGGGTCGTAGGTCGCCCGTAGGTCTTACCCTCACTTTACCTTTCTCTTGGGTCATAGATCATACGTCTATCTTTACCCGTTGTCTTTACCTTTTCTCTCAGGTCATAGATTATACGCTGATCTTTATCCATTATCTTTACCTTTCTTTTTAGATCGTGAAATAGCGCTTGGTAGATTCTTCGTCGTCAAGTTCTACTCATTGCATTTAAGTTATCATTTTGTCAAGTAATTCTACTTTCAGTCATCACGACATCGTCAACCATATCCTTTCAGTCGCTTTACTATTCATTCCCTAAAAAAAACCTTGTATTGGCACTGTTACCCCAGTGCGAGCTACCCTTTTTCAACCATGTTTTATCCATCATGACCAGTCCACCAGAAGACCAGTTTGTCTTTCCCCAAGTAGACATTCACACCAGTAAATAACACTCACACCATTTCTCCAGGGCAATTTTCGGGTCCTAGTATTTAATCATCTTCCACCTTGAACTCTCGAAAGGCTGACGCCAATCTCGCCTTCAGGTTTAAGACGATTAAATAGGGGCAGCTGTCGTACCCCAAATTTGCCCTATCTCTTTATTTTTGGTCTAGCTTTGAACTTTGCATTCCATTTGCATCATTTTATCATTCAATCATTTGCATATCCCACATCTTATGGAATCAGGCGCTTTAGTTTGAAGTATTAGGGCTGCGCCCTCTTTTTGTCTAATCTTGTTTTGAGGTTTTCTTATCAGGTAAAAAGGAAGCACATCTGGTTCTCGATTAGTGGATCGTGGAACGAATTTTGTCGTCATGTTACAAGGTTGGTTCTTGCTCAATTTTATCAGAGCCTGAATTAGGGTTTATTTCCCTATGTGTGCTGGTCAGGATTCTCAGGGTTTAAGTCTGCACAAGTACAATTGGATCATATTGGATTTTCAAGCATCAAGTCAAAGGGGAAACTATTGAAAGAGCAAAACAGATAAATTTGTTTTTTTGACAAAATTGAAGAAGAGCAAGTTTGCTTCGATTTAGGGACTTCGATTGAGCATATGGCTTCCTTCGATCAAGCTGGATTTAGAGGTTTCGATTGAGCATCTGGCTTCCTTCGAGCAAGTTGGATTCAGAGGGCTTCGATTGAGTATTTGGCTTCCTGCATGCAAGCTTAGATTGGATAGTAGCTCTTCATGCAAGCTTTGTTTAAGCAATGTCCTCTTGCATGCTTTCTTTGATTCACAAAATTTATGGCCTCCTGCATGCTTTATTTCGATTCACAAGGAGTACATCCTTTATGCCTGCTTGCTTTTGACCCACAAGGAAATGGCTTCCTCTGTGCTTGCCTTCAACGCACAAGTCAATGGCTTCCCTTCATGCTAGCATCCATAAAGAAAATATCTCTTCATGCAAGCCTACTTCGATCTGGACAAGTTTACTGCCTGCAAGCCTTTTCGATTCACCAAGTTTACTGCCTGTATGCCTCTTTCGAATCTGGACATTTTGCCTCCTGCATGCCTCTTTCAAATCTGGACATCTTGCCTCATGTTTGCCTCTTTCGAATCTGGACATTTTGCCTCCTGCATGCCTCTTTCGAATTTGGACATTTTGCCTCCTGCATGCCTCTTTCGAATCTGGACATCTTGCTTCACGTTTGCCTCTTTCGAATCTGGACATTTGGCCTCATGTATGCCTCTTTTGAATCTGGACATTTTGCCTCCTGCATGCCTCTTTCGAATGGGCATATGGCTCCCTTCATGCAAGTCTTTATTTGAGCATTGACCCTTTGTTGTTCTTGCTTGGAGTCACAAAGTTTAGACCTCCTCCATGCAGGCTTCGACAAGACATTGACTATGTTTGTACTAAGCTTCGACTGAGACAAAGGGTTCCTTCGAACAGGTGTGCTTCGATCTCACTCTAGCATTCAACTCAAGACCAAATTCCCATATACTGCCAAACCTAAACTTGTTGTGCTGCTTCAAAACCTGCTGTTGCTGCTCCAAAACCTGTTGTTCCTGCACTAACGTGCCACAACGCTCTAAAACACTGCTGAGCCTACATGTCTCAGTCCCATACTTACACGAAATTGGAATAAACACAAACTGTGTTTAATAAAGTAAAAGAACAGAGTTACCGCTTTGGTTTGTTCTGATCCAAGTTTCAACTCATTTTCCCTCTCTTTTTTTCATCCTCCTCCTCTATATAACAGTGGTATCAACGAAAAGAAAAGGGAGAAGACAGCAAAAAAAATATCACGCAAGAGTAGTTGTTCATACCTTTGAACCTTCACAAATCTTGCACATTTAACTCCACAAATCCAAACCTCTCTCTGTACTTGAAACGGTAACAACCTTTCACAATCCTCTTCAACCCACAATACTTCACTGTCAATCTTTAATCACTTTCAATATTACAAAAAAACGTCAACACAACCAAGCTGTAAGAATCGAAACACATAGAAAAATACCAAAAAACACAAAAGCAGAAGAAGAGCATAATAAAATACAAAGAAGGAAGATCAACATCAAGCACGGGTCTACCATCGTACCTGATTGGAATCTCATCTCTGGTTTTCTATTTGGCATCTTCAAGGCAGTTGCAGGTAAGCTCTTTACCACTTATTTAATCATTTATTTATTTAGTTTAACTTCTTTTAATTAGTTAAATTTTCTTTCTTTAATTTTCTTAGCTTTATAACTATCTAGTTTAGTCTCAGAATCAAGTTAATAACCTTTTAAATTTATTTTAATTTTTTAGCTTAGTTAATTTTTTTTTTGCTTAGTCATATTTCCTTTACTTAATAAAAATCCACATAAAAAATTCATTCCCAAAACCTCTACCCAACAATCCTTTCAACTGCACAACAACAACAAATCGTGACCTTCCATTAACCTCTTTAACCATAATCTTAAACCTCACTTCACCAATCCACAACACATCAAAACACCTTTCCATTTCCTTCTTGTAAATAGTGAGATAACCACAAAATCGAATGTGATCCATTTTCAACATTTTCAATCACAAACTCACCAATTGATCCACACCATAACTTCACCATACTCCTTCAATCCAAGCTTCTACCTTCTATCTCTGGGCCCAAACGAAAAGCATGCCTTCCTGATTCCAGGCTTAATCGAAGGACAGGACTTTGCCTCTGCCAAGACCCAGTCGAAGGACACCACTTCCTGTTGCCAGCCTCAGTCGAAGGATAGGACTTCGCCTCTGCCAAGACCCAGTCGAAGGACACCACTTCCTGTTGCCAGCCCCAGTCGAAGGATATGACTTCGCCTCTGCCAAGGCCCGGTCGAAGGATACAACTCGCTGCTGCCTTTGCCCAATTGAAGGACAGGACTTCGCCTCTGCCAAGGCCCAATCGAAAGAAGTGACTTTGCTGGTGCCAGCCCCAATCGAAGGAGGCCGACAGGAGGTAAATCGAAGGCTGCTTCCCCCCAATCGAAATACACTCACTTTTTCTTACTTTTATCTTATTTTTTTTCTCTCTTCATTTTTTTATGCCTTTTGATATGTTTGTAATAGCGCAGGTTTTTATCCTTCTGCATTTTTATTTACTTTGTATAAATGCTAGTAGTTAGGCAAGATAAAATCAACACATTAACAAACCAAAAATCCAAAAACACTCTTTAATCATTACTTGAACATACTTTAAAACATGCAAAAACACTCAACAAATAAAAACTCCCCCAAGGGCATGTTATCTCCGTTCTACCGCGATACCGACCGTGCCTATTGCTAGAATGCGTGCGTTAACGTCGTCCACTAAAAAACACAAACAAATCAACTTTTTTTTCTAAGAGGAACTACGGTGTTCTGATTCCTTCATTGGATACGTAGGCAAAGGGTCACGAAACCCTCACGAACGCAATAATCAAAAACCCTCAATTTCCCTTTAGCAAGCATAGTTGTAGATAAACCCACCCTTTAAGGCAAACAAACAAAATGGATCCCGTTGAGTACAACGGATGTGAGGGGTGCTAATACCTTCCCCTCGCATAACCGACTCCCTTACCCTTTCTCTTGGTCGCAAGACAATCTTATCCATTACCCCTGTGGTTTTATCGATATTTCCCCTTCCTTCAGGATAAATAAAGTTCGGTGGCGGCTCTGTTTTCTGCCGGTGGTTTCAATGAGGAGTTTAGGTAAAACTGCATCTGAACCGGGAAGAAACCTAGGTAAGGTTTCTTTGAGAGGAGTTTGGGTAAAACTACATTGGGAAATTGTAAGGAGGAACCTGGATAAGGTTGCTTCAGGATGAGTCTGGGTAAAGCTACATCGGGAAATTGTAAGGAGGAACCTGGGTAAGGTTGCTCCAGGATGAGTCTGGGTGAAACTACATCGGGAAATTGTAAGGAGGAACCTGGGTAAGGTTGCTTCAGGATGAGTCTGGGTGAAACTACATCGGGAAATTGTAAGGAGGGACCTGGGTAAGGTTGCTTCAGGATGAGTATAGGTGAAACTACATTGGGAAATTGTAAGGAGGAACCTGGGTAAGGTTATTTCATGATAAGTTTATGTAACACTTTAGGAGGAACCTGGGTAAGGTTACTTTGTGATAAGTTCGTGTAAAACTTCAGGAGGAACCTGGGTAAGGTTACTTTGTGATAAGTTCGTGTAAAACTTTATTCAGAAATATATGAGAAAGGACCCGTGCAAGATTTTTCAGGATAAACCCGTGTGAAGATGCATTTAGGAGAAACCCGTGTAAGATTTCTTCGTGACGAACCCGTGTAAAGCTGCATTTGATCGTGCAGATAATTACTCTGTTTAGTTTCCGGAGTTAATCTTTAACTTGCTGGAAATTGTTGATGATAACCATCTTTCCTGAAAAGGTACATGATTAATCGTATATGATGCATGACATGCATTGTATGACGATGTTCTCAAAATAAATGAAATTATGCT
Organism: Vicia faba; assembly: GCA_948472305.1. Taxonomy (NCBI): domain Eukaryota; kingdom Viridiplantae; phylum Streptophyta; class Magnoliopsida; order Fabales; family Fabaceae; genus Vicia; species Vicia faba. The sequence continues at coordinate 65,157,836 of OX451736.1, read as the reverse complement.
GTATGCAATATGTATGCACACTTCATGATATATGAACATGAAATGCTATTGTGGTACGTCCGAGTTTGGGAAAATAAATCCCTGACTGTTGTTGGAGAATAAAGAGTTTCACTCGCTGGAGATAACGACCGAAGATGACTGGGAGAATAATCCTGTAGGAGAGAATAACTCCGCTGGGGAATGGACTGACGAGGAAATGAATATGTGGGGAGTATATACTCTGCTAGAAGATCTGCTGATTTGGAGAAATAAAACTCAACTGGGGATGAATTACTGTTGCTGGTGACAGTGAACCCTGTTGGGGATTAAATTTCTGTCTGTGAAAGGAATGAACTCCGCTGGGGATGATTTTCCAATGGCGACTTCACTGGGGATAATCTTTTAGACTCTACTGTGGATAATCTTCCAGATTCCACTGGGGATAATCTTCCAGTGCTGGTGATAAATAAACTCTGCTTGGGGAGAATCTTACTGACCCATTCGTGGTTGCGAGCCTCAGCTGGGGAGAATTAACACCACTGTCCTTTTCTTACTCTGCGGGGAGTGTATATGTTACTGGGACGCGGGATGAGGATATGATAATGACTTTGCATCGAGACTTTTCTGCCCCTGTATCTGCGGGAGAAGGTGCCTGCAGAGGCCTTGTGGATCGAGTATTATTCCAACCTATGAGGTGCTTGGTAATTGCCGATTGAAATGACAAATCTTCTTCTGGTAGGCAAGTGACGAGATGACGGGACATAGTCGTACGCTTTAATCCCTAACTTTTGCCTGGACTGTCTTTTCAGATTTTCAGTCCACCGGGATACCCTTTCTTTCCCAAGCCGCCTTTTCAGGTTTTCGACTTGCCGGGTGTACAAATCTTTTTTTGTTTTTATCCCTAATTTTTGCCCGAACCCTTTTGGTTCGTCGGGATGCCCTTATTTTTGCCTAGGCATGTTAACCTAGCGGGTCTTTGTTCATGCGCAATATTTTTTGACTATGTCCACGCTCTCAGGGTGTAGGGAGTTGTCATTGTCGGTAGTGTTGTGTTGCCATACTACCAGAAGATGTTCGTTTGATCATGCAAGATTTGTTGCGGGAATCCATGTCTAATGCCCCAAGTGACTCAGATGGAGATTTGCCCCTGGCTATTTGGCATCTTTGAGAGATTCTCTGAATCTTGACTTGACTGCTCTAGATGATGGACAATGATCATGCCGTGCCCCTTGGTTGGAAGTGTTTTTCCACTTGAGGTGATCTTTTTTATTGAGAAGGTTTTTTTGTTCACTAGATATTCGTCGTGCGAATTTCTCTGCTGTTTGAATAAATAGTCATATGCAAACAATGTTATTTTAAGAATACAAAGCTTATGTCTGTCTTGAAGTTTTTGAAAATGCATTTTTTCAGTAAGATAGGAAAATTTTGTAAAATGTGACGTCAGCTCAGGATTTACAGCAAGCCCTACAGGAGTCAGGATACCTTTTATAACAGTATGCTTTCGAACTAACCCATGCTTTAGCTAGGACTTTTAAGGGTTATAACGTGGCCTGGTTCACGGTTTAAGAAACAAAGGATAAAGACTCAAATTTTATTTGTACCCACCCGTTCTTCGTGATGTTCTTCAATCCTAAACTCATCTAATTATGCATTTAGATCCCGTTTGAGTATTTTCTCTGATATTCCAGTGATGGTTCAGATACTGACAGTTTATTTTGAACAGACAGTCATTTTTGTTGAGAGTTTGTAGGATCTCTTTATATTTTATTTTATTATCCTCGTCTTTTTCCTAAACTGTTTCTTTTGTGATTACAGTCAGCGGGATGCCCCAGTTTTGTAAGTCTCCTTCATAGGTTTTGACTTAATGGGCTTTTATTTCTGAGAGATAATGACTGTCTGTCCTGACGATTATAAGGAACCATCACCATCTTTTATTTTGGAAGGACCTCTTTGATGCCATTCACTGTGCACCCGAATTAACTGAGAAACTACCCTGCCCCAGGTTGTGATTAAGGGTTTTAATTTGTGTGAAAAGAAAAACTCCAACTTCTTTGGCTCAAAGGGGTTGAATAGGGATTATCTTCCTTATAACTCCACTGTTTAGGATTTGAAACAACGTCTGTACATCGTCAGCGGGGTCTGTTCAAAAGCATACTGTATAGATTTTGATATCATTTTCGTCATCCTCCTTCTAAAGGCTTAGAGTTTTTTAACCGAGAGTTGAACATCACAAAAAGGAAATATGAAGCAATTTAAGCATAGTGAAAAACAACAAGCGGCGGTCACTTCATGAGCAACTTGTATGTTATTGATACCTTTAAAAAACAATAAGCGGCAGTCTCTTTATGAGCAACTTGTATGTTATTGATACCTTGAAAAAATAGCAAGCGGCGGCCTCTTCATGAGCAACTTGTATGTTATTGGTACCTTTGAAAAACAGCAAGTGGCAGCCTCTTCATGAGCAACTTGTGTGTTATTGTTATTTTTGAAAAAAAATAGCAAGCGGCGGCCTCTTCATGAGCAACTTGTGTGTTATTGATACCTTTAAAAAACAACAAGCGGCGGTCTCTTCATGAGCAACTTGTATGTTATTGATACCTTGAAAAAAAAAAGCAAGCGGCGGTCTCTTCATGAGCAACTGGTGTGTTATTGTTATCTTTGAAAAAACATCAAGCGGCGGTCTCTTCATGAGCAACTTGTATGTTTTTTATTCTTTGGAAAAACAGTAAGTGGAGGCTCTTCATGAGCAACTTGTGTATTATTGATATCCCTTGAAGACAGCAAGTGGCAGCCTCTTTATTTGAGAAACTTGTGTATCCCCAACAATATGTTATCTCAGCAGCAAATGGTATCTCTCCCGAAAAGACCCGCAAAGAAGTTTGATATAAAACCCCTATCTTCAGTAAAAATCGGTAGTTCACTATCAGAAAAAGTTAGTGTATCTTTTGTCTACCTTTGACCCTGAGTTGTAAACTCACCATCATCTTGGGTCAATAACCATCCATCTTTTCGCAGCCTATGCAAGGCATCTTCTCTGATAAAGAGTAATTTTTCTTCTTCTCTCGAAGTTGTACCCCAATAAGAGTCTCAATCGAAGTCTGTAGCTCTGTTCTCTAGTGGAGTTATAATCTCTTCCCTTGTGGGGTTACTGTATAATGTACTTGGTTTCTCCAGCAGTAGTTTGTCTCATACGACATCATTCCTCATTAAATTCAAAATATTACATTCATATCAGATCATAAACATAATTGCGGTATCTTAAGGCCAAAAATTGTGTATTCTATATTTAAGTCCCTTCAATCTCGTCGAAATGAAGATTTGAATCTTCATATCTCCAGATAGAAGAAACTTAAATAGGGGCAGCTGTCATACCCCAATTTTTGACCTAAGATCCCATTTTTTTCTTCTTTTTTTGCATTTTTGTACAAAATTCAAGGTCACTAAATACAGTCGGTTTTAACCTCTCACCTTCGAGCATTGACTATGCAGAAATTGTCAAGTATTTTGAACATTCTTAGCCTATGTATCACTAACTTCTAATCAAGCACGAAGTGTGTTTTTTTCGTTTCTTTGATTTCATTTGCAGGAAACAGATCTGAATCAAGAGCATCAGGCGTCATGCCTCGATTAGGGTTCAGAATCTCTTAAGCCAGAAGCACAGTTGATCATTGATTCTTGAAGACTGATTCATCAGGGGAATCATGTGTTTATTTCCACACCTTGTTCGATAAGTGGTCTCGAGCTTCTTCCAAAATTCCCCAAAGCACAGTCAAGATTTCATCATCACTGGTTTACATGTGCATCAAGATGCTTTAGAATGCGAAGAAGGATCAAGTTTGCAAGTCGATTCAAAACATTCCGACCAAAAGTCAACTCTTGCAAGTTCAATTTCAAACGGTCATAACTTCTTCAATTTTCAACGTCCTGAGGCGATTCTTTTGCAAAGTATCACAAATAGCGTTGTTTATGAGATTACTTCAAAGATTAAGGTTCAAGTCATGCCACAGACGTTTTCTCAAGAACGTTTGATTTTTATGTTGGGATAATTCATGAAACTGGAGTTTTAGTCCAATGATTCTTTGATTGCTTATGGACTACTTCAAGTCATTTTGCAATTGAACTGTAGCGATCATTGGATTAAGGTGGATTGTCGATTAAATTTCTTAAAGGCATGATTTGCGCTATTGGTCTGTATTGCAAATTACTATAAGGTGAAGACACGAGTTAGGGTTGAGAATTCTTCGAATTCTTGTGGTTTGCAAGTTAACTTGGATTTGAGATCTGAATCAAGATTGAATTCATTGTTGTGAAGTTTTCTTTCAAGTAACCAATACCATAAAGCCAAAATATCTGAGTTTGTCAAATAACATTGGGGTTCTTATTTGCAAGAGAGATTCAAGAAGGTTTATGAATTTGATGTCTTGAGTAAGATGCATTCCAATTTCCCGAAGTTTATTCCAAGAGTGCAAGTTAATTAATGTGAATTGTTCAAAATATCAAGAATTATTCAAGACCTTTCTCAAGAATTCAACTTCATTCATCATTCATGCATTTCAAATTCAAAGACCAATTTCGACACAAATTTTAATTGGAATCAAATTGTGTGTCAATTCGGACTAGAGATTAAATTAAGAGAGAAAGATCATTTGGCATAGAATTTATTCAAGAATTTCATTCAAGATTCATACTTTCATTCATGTGAATCCAAGAGATTACAAAATGCTTCCATTACAAAATCATCACCATTTCATATCTCATTATAAAACCATACACAAACACATGAATTCCTAAGTCCTAAAGTGCTAAAATTACATGAAATCTTTATGCTAAACCACCAAAATAATCCTGTTTCTATGCTACTATCTTGCTGCCAAATAATGCCAAAAAAAACTATTGTTGTATGCTGCTCCAAATCCTGCATATCAGTCCAAAAAAACAGCCTGCAACTTGTTGCTATCATGCTGAAAATTTGTCCAAAAAACCTGCTGCACAATAGCTCCAAAACCTGCTATTAAACAGTTAAAACTAGACAAAAATGGTCATGTTGTCCATTGCATATACTATCCAAAAATTACATAAAAATGGCACCACAAAAACTGCCGCAAAAAGTGTTAGAAGAATACACCATAATTGTTCAAAATAGCTCATGTTTTCCCTCCATTTCCTCATTGATTCATCTATATAAATAACCTCTCAAGAACATAGAAAAGGAGGAGAAAATGACTGATAAAAAGAAGGGTATTAGGAGATATTTTTCACATAGAAAACTAATAACATACAATAAAAAATACAAGAATAATAAAAAACCTGAAGTTCTGCTAGTGTCACCGTCAGAATTACTCCAACCGCGTAAGTATTTTACTTTTCCTTTAGCTTTATGGGTACGATTATGTTCTACTGATTTTAATGAGTAATACCCTCCTGATTATTGCATGAATCTGTTCCTGTTTAATTTGAGCTTTGTTTGATCTAAGGGTTTTATTGTTGTTTTTCCTTCATTGTGTTCTTGACTGAAGATAAGAGAGGAAAACCGCTAAGTTGTTGTTTGTTTTATGAGAATAAAATTTAGAGAAGAGAAGAGATTCACAAAAACAAAATATTAACAAGACAGTTATTCTGAGAAGAATTACACATAAAAAATATAAAGGATTTCATAGAGATAAGTATACCAAAGTTCTGTCCATTTCAAAAAATTCAGAGTTTCACAGCAACTCCTCCCTACCATAAGCAACTTTCGATCCTTTCCTCAATTCTCTGCATAAATTCACCATACTAACAAACACCACAATATCACACAAAAATACTTCTTGCAAACTTTACTCAACATACCCTTTAATCTCCATAAAACCTTTAGTGTTGAATATCTCCAAAGCTGTAATTTTCCAGACACACTCCAACTCAACCTCACTGCTCATAAAGAAATGCATCAACCAATAATATTTAGCAACGAAACCTAAAAGTCTCGCTGCACAAGCAATTCAACAATTCAACACGCTCTCAACAATTAATAACAGAAACTTCAGAACTACAAATAACACAACAGAGGAAAAAGTTCGACATCGTACCTTTTCATTACGGCGAAATCTCTTCGTTGTAGATAACAATCCAATTACATATCTGTTATCATTATAGATGCTTTGTACCTGTCCTTTTTGTACTCTTGTTCTGCAAAGTTTCGCTGGCCGATTGGTTCCACGAATCTGAACCGAGAGAGAAACGCGGAGGGAGGAGTTGTTTGTTGGCAATCGGTCGAAGAGAGATATGTGAGGCGGATAAAGTTTAATTGTAAGAAATAGATAGGATCATTGAGAGATATGAGAAGAAACCCTAAGAGATGAGAAGACATGATTATCAATTTTTGAGATGAAAAGAAAGAAGCTGGTACTGCCACGTTTTGAGAAAAGAAACCAACGGATATCACTTGATAATAGAGAGAAAGTTGGAACCGTGAGTGAATAGAGGAGTCACTGGTTTCTTTTTTTTTTTCCTTTAAGGTTTTTCTAACCCAATTTGAGTGTTGCAGGGAAACGGGTATGGGCCTGACCCGGTTCGGCCCGGTTACAATTTTGTATGTTTATTTTAGTTTTTTACTTATTTATATTTATTATTCATATCTTGGGCCTTATCCCAATTCTTAAGCCCATCCTATTTTCATCTCATAACCCCCCAAGTTTCTGTTTTACACCTCCTTTTATTATTAATATGGTTTAGATTTTAATTAGTAATTTTATAAGAAATTTAGTTTATATTTAAATTAGTTTAGATATAATTTATAAATTTTAGAGCTTTAATAACTTTAGAATTTTTATTTAATTTAGATTTAGTTTAGTAATTCTTCAGAATTTTATTTGGTTTAGTTTAGTAACTTGAAATTTTTATTTGTTTTAGCAACCTTAGGATTTTAATTTATTTTAGATTTAATTTACTAATTTTAAAATTTTAATTTAGTTTAGATCTAATTTAGTAGTCTTAGAATTTTTTTTATAACCTTTGAATTTTAATTTGGTTTAGGTCTAATTTAGTACTTTTATATTCTTAGAATTTGTAATTAGTTTAGAATTATTTTAGTAAGTAATCTTAATTTTTAACTTAGTTTAAATAACTTCTTTAGATAATTAGTTACATTCTATTTTATTTGTATTTAAATATCTCTGTCATTTAAATTTTTCGGTGCCTTTTGGTCGTTAATCTATTTCGTTAGATTTATTTTCTTGTGAATTTTTCGAATGCCTATATTTTGATGTACATTTCACTTAACTTTCTCGATGTAATCCAAGGGAAATATTTTAACTTTGTTGACTTCATGTCATCAGATACATCTTATACGATTGTGTGAATCTCTTCATTCATTTTGTTTTATTATTTTGTTAATCTTAAATTAACTTTTCTAAAAGACTCAATTTCAAAACTTACCCCCTTTAAGTCAAAACTTCGACACTAGGTCGTCGTATCTTCAAAATCTCGTCCACACTCATTTTAACCAAACAAACTATTTTAACCAAACAAACAAGTTTTAAACAAAAAAATAGATATTTCAAAAGGTTCTTGCGGAGTACCGCAGATGCATTGGATGCTAATACCTTCCCATTGCATAATCAACCCCCGAACTCACTATCTCTTTTCAAAAACGTATTGTACTTTCATTACTTTTAAGTATTATTATATATTGCATATTTTAGGGTTTTATTTCGCTCTTTTCCCTTTTCCCTTGGAAATAATAAAGCGCGGTGGCGACTCTTGCTTTTGCGAGCCAAGTTAATTAATAGCTTGATCTCTGATTTTCACCGCTACAGATGTTTATTGCTTTTCTTCTTTAATTGATTGATCGACGAGTCACTCAATTTAGAAATTGAGATCACGACTTCGCTCTCGGTGCATGTTCCCTATAGGATGTTTATTGTTTTTCTTATTTAATTAATTGATCGATGAGTCACTCAATTTAGAAATTGAGATCACGACTTCGCTCTCATTGCATGTTCCCTATAGGATAGTTTTGTTAGGCTTCCTTTAACATGTTGATTAAGGTAGGAATCCATGTATGCTAACATAGGGTGGGATTTTCCTTTATCCTCAACCTTAGGGTCAACCATTGTATGATAACACTAGGGATAGTGCTAGGCTAGTTTCCCTTAGTTGTTTTTTCCTTTCTTTGCATTTTGCTTCTTAAAACAAAAATTGTTTTCTTGGATATTCATAAAACACTTCTAATAAGTTCAAACCCTTCTTCAAGGTAAAATATACAAACCAATCCTATTTGTTTGTGCGCCTCTTGGTTTTGTTCTTGTTATCTTCTAGCCAATGTTTCGCCATCGCACATTTGTTTGTAGCCGATGTTTCGCCATCGCACATGTTTGTTATCCTACTTTGATTCTCAATATCATTGTTAGGTGTGATGTTTTGTCATCCGTTTTATTGATGTTTTGCCATATTTGCCTTGATATCTTGTTATCTTCTAGCCGATGTTTCGCCATCGCACATTTGTTTGTAGCCGATGTTTCGCCATCGCACATGTTTGTTATCCTACTTTGATTCTCAATATCATTGTTAGGTGTGATGTTTTGTCATCCGTTTTATTGATGTTTCGCCATCTTTGCCTTGATATCTTGTTATCTTCTAGCCGATGTTTCGCCATCGCACATTTGTTTGAAGCCTATGTTTCGCTATCGCACATGTTTGTTATCCTACTTTGATTCTCAATATCATTGTTAGGTGTGATGTTTTGTCATCCGTTTTATCATTTGATGTTCCGCCATCTGTGACATGTTACTTTGTTATTATTTATCCGATGTTTAACCATCTCGTTTGTTTGTTGTTTTATTCGATGTTTTGCCATCTTGATCATTTTTGTTGTTTTAACTAAAAAACACAAACCAACCAAAATATATAAGCCGAACTACGGCTGCTCTGATTCCTTAAAAGGGATACGTAGGCATTGGGGTAGGGCCCGATCGAGCATAACTTTTATTTTTCTTACATTGTTTTCTCCTTTTCTTTCGCATGCATTCCCTTTTTATCTTTAAGCCATAGACATAGGTTTTGACCACACCTATTAGATTAGACAACAAGAGTGGATACCGTAGAGTACTACGGGCATGTGGGGTGCTAATACCTTCCCCTCGCGTAACAAACTCCCTTACCCGATCTCTCGGTCGAAAGACCGTGATTTCTCCCTCTTCAGGTTTTCTCGATGTTTACCTTTCCCTTTCGGCAGGATAAAAGACGTTCGGTGGCGACTTCATTGATGTTTCATTACATCCAGATGAAAGGTTCCGGCCGTGCTTGTTTCAGTTGGCGACTTCACTAGGGATAGATTGACCTTTTGCTGGTCCATCCCGGAGTCGATCCTAGATCTTGTTTGTTTTCTTCTTGGGTGTTTATTTTTAACGCTTTGCATATTTATCTGTTTGCATTGCATCCTATGTGCGCTTTACTTTCTTCATACTGGATTTGGCTGGACTATTTGGATTCTGGATTTCTTGGTGGGTGGGTTGTTCCATGAGGTAAAAGGCCTCGTACCCAGGCTATGAGTGAATTCCATAGGAACTGGGAATAAAGTGGTCATGGCAGCTATGAGGCGGATGCTTTGTAGTCCTGGCCATGAGACCCATGACTTCGGAGGTAGTTCAAATAGGTGTTATCGTTTGATGATACTGATAGTCGAGCTCTTGTACTCTGATTTAGCTTTTAACCTTACCTTGACCTAGACTACACCCGTGAGAGGGGCGGGAAAACTTTTCTTACAGGTACAGATATTGTTGGTGACTTTGTGTTATGAAGGTGACTCAGGTTCCCATGATGGTTTTGAAGCTTTGGGATTTTCTTTTGATCTTGAGTGGTGATGTTCTGTAATGGTCCAGCCATTATCCAGTGCGAAACTTTGATCACATGTTGCATTATAGCATATTTATTTCTAAAAAAAACAAGATGTATAAAAATAACTAGCATGTGCATGTCATCTTCCAGGGACATTCAAGAATCTCCTTTCCATCAGAAATGGCTAGCCTCCTGTCAGCTGAGTTTGATTCAGTTCATGTTAAAGAGCCCACCAGACATACATTCGCTTATCAGATTCCTACTATTGATGTGTCTGAATTAAAGAGGTTGAGTTCTTATCTGAAGGGTGATGTTCTGAATAATTTCAACAAAAATTATGGCAATTTGTTACTGATCCTTAACACTCCAGTCGACCCAATGGCTTTGATCACTCTCTTCCAGTTCCATGACAAGGAATTACGGTGTTTTACTTTTCAAGATTATCAACTGGTTCCCACACTAGAAGAGTACGCGTACCTACTTAATATCAATTTGTCCGATGAAGTTCCTTTTGTCCAAGTGCCGGAGAAGCCAAAGTTCGAGGTTATTGCTGAAATTCTTCATTTGAGTTGGAAAGAGGTGAAAGACAATTGGAAATCAAGTGAGGATACTACAGGGTTTTATTTTGATTTCTTAGTGAAGAAAGCTGAAGACTGGGCAAAGAAAGGGAATTAGAGTGACTTCAGCTCTCTGTTTTCTCTCATGATATACGGGATCATCCTTTTCCCTCGCAAGGGAAATTTTGTGGATTTGACGGCTATTTGTATTTTTTAGAAATAAGAACCCAGTACCGACACTCTTGGCAAATACTCTTTACACCATTCATTCTAGGCATGGAAAAGGAGGTAATGTAAGTTTATGTCATTCAATGTTGTATCGATAGTTTACGTTGCACCTACGGGTAAGTGGCCCTTTCGTGGATACCAGGCATTCTCTCCGATGGTCATCAAGACTTGTCAACCTTCATTTGATATCCGGTGGAATTATGACATAGGGGAAGTATAGAGTATTATCACTAGTTGTGGAGATTTCCCTAATGTTCCCCTCATAGGAACTAAGGGGTGTATCAACTATAATCTTGTGCTTGCTTATCGTCAATTGGGATATGCCATGGATAGACCGCCAAAGGTTGAAGAGGTGTTTGAATCGGTGTATTTTGTTAGAGGAAATGATCCTGTGATGCTGAAAAGAGTGACAAATGCTTGGAAGGGAATTCACAGGAAGGATAGAACTACTTTGGGAAAGAAGGTTCCTATTGCTAGGGTTCCTTACTTGGTTTGGATAAGAGCCAAGGTTAAGATTTTACGGTTACCATTTGCAAGGTCGGCACCTATATGTGAGCAACCTCCTATCGTTCTGAGTAACATGGTGCCTACCGAGCTGTTCACCCAGGTTCATGTTGAGAATATTCAACTTCGTGCAAAAGACCGTGAGGCAGGGATGAAACTTTATTGGGTAGATCAAGAAAGGGTCGACTTAGCTCGCAAACTTAAAGAAGCTCAAGGGGAAACTTCTGATGCAACCAGTTTTAGGAAGAGATCTCATGCTGAAATGGAAGAAGAGTTGAGTAAGACCCAGCAAGAGTGCCAGAAGCTTCAGGCATTTGAGAATAGTTACAAGAAGAAGATTCAAAACTTGGAGAAATAGCTCAAAGACAAGGATGTTCAACTTAAGAAGGAAGTAGCCCAAAGGTGTGTCACAGAGGATCGGTTTCAAGAAAAAAAAAAGGTCGCATCACAACTTTTGAAGGAGAAAGCCAGGCTTGAAGAGTATTGTCAACACCTTGAAGCGTGTCTTGTTCCGGAGGTTTAGTTTTGTTACTTACCTTTGGTGTATTTGGTCACCCCCAGGATTGTTGGAAGGGACCATTTGTTTGTTTTTTATTATTAAGTTTTTTTGTTAAGTTTACTTTGAAACACGTATTTTATTGTTTATCGCTACACTCCTAAATGGACGAAGTCGCTTGAACATAGTTTCTTTTGTTTGTAAATAATTGAAGTGTTTGTCTTATTGTCCTTTTTTTCCTTTGATTGTATGCTTGATTATCTTTGGTCGCGCGCCGTGATTGATGCATAAAAGGACTCTTGAATACCTGGAAATGACAAACATATCATACATATCATGCATTTCATAACATTACAGGTTATCTCAAGATGGTATTCTTATTCTTCTGCTTTTCTTATTCAGAATTCAAGACGACTACTCATCGGTATTCCACCAGAAACAATTTTCCAAGACAGATGGAATAGGTTCAAGCTGAACTCGCTGAAATGAGGGCCCAAATGGCTACTCAAATGACCCAGTTCATGGAGGTCATCACCAATTTGAATCGCCGACAGGAAGAACTGGCTGCCATTGTCAACAACCAGCGCCGCTATCCAGGGGATGGTGGAAATCAAGGGCTCTATCAGGACATTTCTGTAGGATTAGGGGATGTGCAAGATCAGCCTGTTGGAAATTTTCACGGGATGCCTGGAAATCCTTTTATGCGCAACGTAGGGAAGTTTCCCCGTCTCCGGGACCTCGTCTTATGGGGAACATAAGAGATAATCAGGGCGGTGTAAGGAACTATCAGGAGCAGGATTATAACTTTGATCAGGATGAAGATCAGTTTTCTGTTCGGTGTTCAGAGCCAGAAATTCAGATTGAGGATAGGAAGTATCGGTTGTTGGAAGAACGTTTGAAGGCTGTGGAAGGGAAAGGGGTCCTTGGTTTGGATGCTAATGATCTCGGGTTAGTGTCTAGGGTGAAAGTTCCTCCAAAGTTCATGTCTCTTGTATTTGAAAAGTACAACGGAACGTCATGTCCTGTTACTCATGCAACTGCTTATTTCCGAAAGATGTCGGGCATACTGAGGATCAGGGACTTTTGATTCACTTTTTCCAGGATAGCCTATCTGGGGCATCCATGTAGTGGTACATGAAGTTGGAGAAAACCCATATTCGTTTCTGGAATGATCTTGCTTGGGCTTTTGTCAAACATTATCAGTACAATATGGATATGGCGCCTAATCGAACTCAGTTACAGAATTTGTCACAGGGACCAAGAGAATCTTTCAAGGAATACGCTCAGAGGTGGCGTGAGTTAGCTGCGAGGGTCCAACCTCCACTCATGGAGAGAGAACTCATTGATATGTTTATGAGTACCCTGCAAGGGCCATTCTATGAGCACATGATAGGAAGTACTTCAGTAGGATTTGCAGACTTGGTTATGGCTGGTGAAAGAATTGAGGTAGGTTTGAAATTGGGGAAAATTCAGATTGGGGGTTTTAGTGGCTCATCGGGGGGCAGTAAGAAACAACTCAACACTTACCCTAAGAAGAGGGAAGGTGACGCAAGTGTGGTTTAATCTCATAGAGGAAGAAGAGAGGATTGTCAGCACCAACAAATCAATGTTGTTTCTATTCCTGTTAATTATCCTCCACAGCAGAGACCAAATATAATGCCTCAACAACAAAGACAACAAGATGCTCCCCGTCAGTATAATAATCAACAACAGAGACAGCCGAGAAAATTTGATCCCTTGCCAGTATCTATTACTAAAGCACTCCACCATTTGCTTGATTTGAAGTTGATCGGTTTGAGAAATATGCCACCACCCCCCGCAAGACTTCCTCCTAACTATGATGCTAACGTAAGATGTGAATTCCATTCAGGCGGAGTTGGTCATTCTACTGACAATTGCTTTGCGTTGAAGTGCAAAATAAAATACTTGTTGGATGCTAAGGCAATTGAGTTTACTTCAATGACTGGTCCAAATGTTACTCAGAACCCGATGCCTAGGCATGGAGGGGGTGTTGTTAATATGATTGATGTTAATGGTGAAGTGTTGAATTTAATCATGAATGTGAAACAAGTAACTACTCCGTTGTGCTATGTTAAGAGGTATTTGCTTGACAATTCAATTTTTTCGGGTTGTACTTCAGAGTGCGCCAAGTGTAGAGAACAACCGAAGGGCTGTGATGATTTAAAAGCCGGTATCCAGTTGTTAATAAAGGAGGGTTCCCTACAGTTCGATAGAAAATCGAGCTACCGTAAGATTACCGAAGAAGATGTTGTTGTGGTATCTATTCCTTACACCCCTGTGCGCATTCCTACCCCATCTAAAGCACCCCCTTGGATGATTACGGTACCTGATCCTATGCCGTATACCAGTGAGAAATCCATCCCATGGCATTACAATGCCGATGTTTATTACCATGGAGTGAAGTAGGAGGTAAGTACGCGTTCGTCTGAGGAAGAACATGCTGAAGGTAATGAAGAGGAAGTTCATAATTTTTCTGGTGTGGGTTGAATGACTAGAAGTGGGAGAGTATTTGGTCCTTCCAATGTGTAAGATGCGGTATATTCTTCTGCAAGAGAAAAAGGAAAACAACAGGCGATGATTGGTAATCCAAGGGTGACGCCAGCCAATATGACTCAACCAATTCCGATACCAGAAGCTTCTTCAGTTCTCGATGAGGTTGAAGAGTTGATGCAGATTATTAGAAAGAGTGATTATAGCATAATTGATCATCTAGGCCATACTCCTTCTAAGATGTCTATCTTGTCTCTGTTGATTTATTCAGAACCTCATAGAAATGCTTTGATGAAGTTGTTAAAGAATGCGTTTGTGCCACATGAGATAACAGTCAATCAGTTTGAGAATGTTTGTGCCAACATATCTGCCAGGAACGGTCTAGGCTTCACATATTTTGATATTCCTCCGGAGGGGCGAGACCATAACAAAGCATTGCATATTTCAATGGAGTGCAGGGGCACTACTGACACAGGGTCATCTTTGAATGTATTGCCTAAGTCAGCATTGATGAAGATTGATTATTCTGGACTGGAGCTGCACCCTAGTGATTTGATGGTGAAGGCATTTGATGGGTCTCGAAGGTCAGTGTTTGGGGAGTTGGAGTTACCAATCAAGGTCGGTCCTCGCACCTTCACAGCTACATTCTTTGCGATGGATATACAACCAACGTATTGTTGTTTATTAGGAAGGCCACTTCTACACTTCATCAGAAACTCAAGTATCCTGCAGAGGGAAAGGTGATAACTGTGTGCGGCGAGGAAGAGTACATCGTGAGTCATTTGACATCATTCCGCTATGTTAAAGTTGAAGGCGAGATACATGAGACCCCGTTTCAGGCGTTTGAGACTGTTCATAGCAGAAAAGGAAACCAGAAACTGTTATGTCATCCCTCAAGGATGCAAGAGCTGTGGTGGAAAATGGTAACCCTGAAGGTTGGGGTCAGGTGCTGGACGTTACCCCAAAATTTGATAAATTTGTTCTTGGTTTTAGCCCAGGTCAGCAGAGTTCAACTCCCAGAGCATCTAGTTTATCTACTCCTGTGAAGTTTTCCCGTCCTTGTGCTACTCAAGAAGGACACGTCAATGCAGTTGGCGACGATAGGGCTGATGGCTATAATATCGAAGTTTGGATTCATCCGAGTATTCCAGGCCAGACACTCAACAATTGGACTTCTGTGGATGTTATCCAAGTTTCAAGCACTGAGGAGTAATTTTCTTGTTTTCTTTTATTATCATATCATAATTCATACGCTCTGCCCAAGGCGTAGTGAATCATTTGTGTAGGGCCACCATGTTTATTTTCAAAAGTTTATCATGAAATAAAGGACGTTTTTGCATTCAAAATTTTGCTTCATTTCTTTTTTATTTAAATGGCAATGTTTCTCTTCTCACACACTATCACTAAAAAACGCCAAAATGTCATTCATGCAGATGCACTTCCACCACCAATCATATTGATAACGACTCTGCTATGGCTCATTATGACTTTAATACTCCTATTTATCAAGCTGAAGAAGAGGCATATGAGGATTGTGATCTTCCTGAGGAATTATCAAGATTGTTAAAACAAAAGGAGAAGGTTATCCAGCCGAATCAGGATTCGATTGAGGTGGTGAATATTTGCACATAAGAGGTAAGAAGAGAAGTCAAGATAGGGGCAGATCTCGAGGAAAGTGTAAAGGCCAGATTGATTGAGCTACTCCGTGAGTATTCTGATATATTCGCTTGGTCTTATGAGGATATGCCTGGGTTGGATACAGACATAGTGGTGCATCGATTACCGCTCAAAGAAGGTTGTTCCCCTGTCAAGCAAAAGCTCCGAAGAACTCATCCTGAGATGTCTAAGAAGATCAAAGAAGAGGTCCAGAAGCAGTTGGACGCGAATTTCTTGAAGGTCATCAATTATCTGCCATGGATTGCAAATATTGTGCTCGTTCCCAAGAAGGATGGTAAAGTCAGGATGTGCATGGATTATAATGATTTGAACAGAGCCAGCCCTAAAGATGATTTCCCTCTCCCGCATATTGATGTGTTGGTCGATAATACTGCTCATTCCAAAGTGTTCTTGTTCATGGATGGTTTTTCGAGTTACAATCAAATTAAGATGGCTCCAGAGGATATGGAGAAGACAACATTTATCACGCCTTGGGGCACCTTCTGCTACAAGGTGATGCCGTTTGGTTTGAAAAATGCCGGGGCAACATATCAGCGCGCCATGGTCACTCTCTTTCATGATTTGATTCACAAAGAGATTGAGGTTTATGTGGACAATATGATTTCTAAGTCTGATACGGAAGAGGAACATCTTGTTCATCTGGAAAAATTGTTCAGGAGACTGAGGCAGTTCTTGCTGAGGTTGAATCCGAATAAGTGCACCTTCGGGGTGAGATCCGACAAGCTGTTGGGTTTTATTGTAAGTGAAAAAGGTATTGAGGTGGACCCGACCAAAGTAAAAGCGATACAGGAAATGCCTGAGCCAAGGACAGAGAAGGAAGTACGTGGTTTCTTGGGAAGGTTAAACTACATTTCTAGATTTATTTCTCATTTCACAGCCACCTGTGAACCTTTGTTCAAGTTGTTGAAGAAAAGTCAGACAGTGAAATGGAATGAGGATTGTCAGAAGGCCTTTGACAAAATAAAGGAGTATTTACAGGAACCTCCGATACTCATGCTGCCAGTGGAAGGAAGGCCACTAATCATGTATCTAACTGTGTTGGAGAGCTCAATGGGTTGTGTCCTCGGTCAGCACGACGAGACAGGGAAGAGAGATCAGGCTATTTACTACTTGAGTAAGAAGTTTATGGAATGCGAGTCGAGGTACTCATTGCTGGAAAAGACTTATTGTACGCTTGCCTGGGCCGCCAAACGTTTGAGGCAATACATGTTAAATTATACCACCTACTTGATATCCAAAATGGATCCAATCAAGTATATTTTTGAGAAGCCAGCTCTTACAGGCAGGGTAGCCCGTTGGCAGATGATACTCACTGAATATGATATCCAATACACTACTCAAAAAGTAATTAAGGGTAGTGTACTGGCCGACCATCTTGCTCATCATCCCATGAATGATTATGAACTGATGAAGTTTGATTTTCCAGATGAGGAAATTGTGTATATCCGAGATTGTAATATGCCAGACCCAGACGAAGGACCCGAACCGGGATCACGTTGGACGCTTGTTTTTGATGGTTCCTCCAATGCCATGGGCAACGGTGTCAGAGCTATTATCACTTCCCCTGAGGGATACCACATTCCTTTCACGGCTCGTATTTGTTTCGATTGCACTAACAACATGGCCGAATATGAGGCTTGCATTTATGGCATTGAGGCGGCGATCAACATGCACATCAAATTTTTGAAAGTATACGGGGATTCCAATCTTGTTATCAGCCATATTAATGGAGATTGGGAGACTCACCATCAGAACTTGATTCCCTATCGTGAGAATGTTATGAAGCTGATTCCGTACTTCGAAGAGATCACATTTGAGCACATTCCCAGAGAAGAAAACAATCTAGATGACGCACTGGCCACTTTGTCCTCCATGTTCAAGGTTAAGTGGGCTAATGAGGCTCCTTCCATTACCATCAGAAGTTTGAGTGAGCCAGCTTTCTGTTTTGAGGCCAGTTTGGAATCAGATGGTAATCCTTGGTTTTATGATGTTAAACGATATCTTGAAACACAAGAGTACCCTGAAGAGGCATCCGTCACAGATAAGAAGTTCTTGAGAAGATTTTCAGCCAAGTTCTTTCTCAGTGGTGGTGTGTTGTATAGAAGGCATCATGACGGTTTACTGCTCGTATGTGTTGACAAGAAAGAAGCAGCCATAATCATTGAAGAGATACATGAAGGTGATTTCGGGACCCATGCTAGTGGGCACACCATGGCCAAAAAGATTTTGAGAGCAGGTTATTATTGGTCCACCATGGAGACTGATTGTTACAATCATGCACGGGTTTGCCACAAATGTCAAGTCTATGCTGATAAAGTGCATGTGCCGCCAGTACCTTTGAATTTCTTGACTTCCCCTTGGCCGTTTGCGATGTGGGGGATTGACATGATCGACAAAATTGAACCGACTGCATCCAACGGGAACCATTTCATTTTTGTTGCCATCTATTATTTTACAAAATGGGTTGAAGCTGCATCCTATGCCAATGTCACCAAGCAGGTGGTAACTCGGTTCGTTAAGCACAATATTATCTGTCGCTACGGAGTGCCTGAAAAGATCATTACCGATAATGGATCTAATTTGAACAACAAGATGATGAAGGAGCTTTGTGAGTCCTTCAAAATCAAGCATCATAACTCTTCCCCATACCGACCAAATATGAACGGTTCCGTCGAAGCGGCCAATAATAATATCAAGAAAATTATGCAGAAGATGGTGGTAACCCATAAAGATTGGCATGAGGTGCTTCCTTTTGCTTTGCATGGTTATCGCACCACTGTGCATACTTAGAATGGGGCAACCCCATTTTCATTGGCTTACGGTATGAAAGCAGTATTGCCGGTAGAAGTTGAGATTCCTTCTCTTAGGATCATGAGGGATGTTGAGCTGGATGAAAGTGAATGGGTACAGAATCGGCTGGATCAGTTGGAACTTATTGATGAGAAGAGGTTGACAGCTGTATGTCATGGCTAGGTATATCAGCAAAGGATGAGGAAAGCTTTTGATAAGAGGGTACGGCCTCAGTGTTACAATCCAGGTGACCTTGTGCTAAAAAGGATAATTCTCCCCCAGGGAGATCCCAGGGGCAAGTGGGCTCCGACTTATGAAGGTCCTTTCGTGGTCAGAAAAGTTTTCTCCGGAGGAGCGATTATGCTCATGACTATGGATGGAGAGTACTTCCCTCTCCCTATGAATGCTGACGTAGTTAAAAAATACTTTGCAAAAAAATAAATAATAAATAATAAAAACCCGCTAAACTGAAAACCCAAAAGGGCGGTTTAGGTAAAAGAGGGTGTCCTGGTGAATCGAAAACCCGAAAGGGCGATTCAGGCAAAAGTTAGGGACTTAAAGCAAATGAATACGCTCAGCATGAGTTCTTTTGTTTCTTTCCTTCGTTGCGTCACCTGGCATAAGCTCTAAGCTAATCCAAGAATGATCTGTCTGAAAGCAGGAAGATGAAAGTGTAAGCATCATAAGAGTCATAACAGAGTCAGGACTTCATAGATGTTCACATTCACATTGCCATTTATAAACACTTGTTTACTTTGATTTTGTAATTACTTACTTCCAAATGTGAATTCCTTTTTCACAGGCTGATTTCTCAAAACTAATGAAATATCTTCTTTCAAGTATACGTATATGTTTCTTTTCTCCCTTTTTACTATTTTGTTTGCAAAAAAAAAAGTCCAATATTTTTGATAAGCATGTGCATATAAACTTCGTGGACCTTACACGGAAATGGTAATCTAAGTCATGGTTAGTTGATCGCTTGAAATATGGATAACAAACACAACTACTACCGTGTAAGGGGCATGTTTAGTTCTTTGATTGATGAGATTCTCATTCACTTTACTGGTGGACGCCTTGCCATTTTGTTTCACAGCTCCATGCTGTTGGTAAAGGTCATGGGTATGGGTAATATCAGGATTACGGAAGGTCGGCGAGACCGGCAAACCTAGTTGGAGATTATTTCTTCCCCATAATGGCTTTTATTACGTTTCTTTGCTGCACTTTCATATGTTATCTTGATTGATTGTTTTAGCATTGTCTACATATAGGATTTTGTTTATAGCCGAACGCCAGTCTTGATGCGTTGAATATTTTTGCCTTGAAAAAAAATTGATTCATTTTACTTAATCCATCCAGTATCACTCTTTAATCGATTTTTCGGGCATTTTTGATACCAACTGTGCCAATCCTTTTTCTTAGCCAAGAGATTGGAGAAATAACGACTGTAGTGGTATGCTTTTGAGTAGAACCCCATTGAGGATGTACAGGCATTGTTTCAATCCCCAAACACATGAGATATAAGGGAGTTAGACCCTCGTTAACCCCTCTGAGCCTTCGAAGTAGGAGTTTCTTTTCCGTTCAAAAAAAACCTTATTTTTAACTAGGGGCAGGGTAGATGTTCTGTTAATTTGATCAAGCATTCAGATTTCGGAAGGAATGTCCCATCTGAGGATCACCACATTTTATCTTTCACATCATGAGATCAGGAAAAATGTCTAAACCACGATGTTCATTTCCTCACAAAGTCCTGAGGTCAAGATCGAATCGATACAATAATGGCTATCCCTCACCGACCAAGGAGTGAGGCATTTGTTTTCTTCAAAAAAGAGAGAAAGAAAAGGTCAAAGGCCTAAAGTCATATTGACTTGTTCGAAGTGGAAATTATGAATAAGAAAGAAACAGAAAGCCCCGCTAAGTCAGAACTTGAAAATAAGTCGCTTAGGCAAAAGTTAGGGCATCCCGCTGGACTCCCAAAATTGAAATTCAAAAGATTTTGTCCAGGAAAAAGTTAGGGAAAAGAGAGCCTAAAAGGCAAAAAAAAAAAAGATTATTCAATAAAATCTTCATCAAAAGAAGAGGAACAATAATATAAAAAACAAAAGCAGCAAAAGTTAAGCGACAATCATGTTGGAGAATTTGTCGTGATCACTCTACCTTTATAAATCCTTTTGAAAGATGGATGCTTGTGATAAGTCAACTGAACTTAGGACAAGAGAATATCACGAAGGGGGTGGGCACCAAATAACTTGAGCCTTGAAAAACTTTTTTCTAAAAAAAAAACCTCGAACCAGGCCACGTTACAACCTTTAAAAGTCCTAACTAAAACAAAGGCTTAACTCGGAAGCATACTACAACAGGATAACTTTTCCTAAAACTCCCAAATATGTGTTGCATACTCATGTTGGTATCTTATCACCCGCATCTGGACTCATTTTTTTTTTCAAAAAAGGGAAGAAAAGTTTTGAAATTTTTACACTCTAGCCAGTGACTCATTCACAACAGAGATGCGACACTTTGTTAAGATTTTCAACTTTAAGGCTTAAATAATCATCACATCAGGCGTGTCAGTCTCAAAAATAAACATCTTCCTGCATGCAAAACATTTGTTTGACATCAAAAAAAGAGTTTACACGTTGAACATCTGTAAAGAGCTTAATGATTGATAAGAAGGGAAATTCAGTTTTCTTCTGTTGGATAGGACCCATGTTTGAATAGGACTTTACCTATCCCCAGTGAATTTTCATTTCCACAGCGAAGTTTTGTTTCCCCAGGAATCTTCTTTCAAAGGCTTCAATTTGAGACTTCAATTTCGAATATGTTGCACATCCCCAGTGGAGTTTTGTTTAATTGGGAACTCACATTCTGAAGAAGTTTCAAATCCCCAACGAAGTTGCCAACAGAGATCCCTCGCCATGACCTCTCATTTCCCAGCCGGTCTGCTGACTGGGGCATCCTTATGTTAAGATATTTCCTTATCCCCAACAAGGTCGATACTGCGTGACTATCTGCATGATTCATCCATTGGTTGCATTCCAAAATTCTCTCTCCAACAAAAACCTTCAACAGAGTTTTGTATCCCCGGTGAAGTCTCGTTTCCTCAGCAGAATTTTGTTCCCCGGTAAAGGTTCTCACCCCTCACGTCGGGTTTGTTGTCTTGGTGTCATCCTCAACACGGCCGCACGCTGTCTTTTCCAGAGATTACAGTCTTGCCCTGATTTTCTCCCTCAATGGCATCCTATTCTAGAAGCTACAGTGTCGATCTGATCTTCTCTAGGAGTTTGCAATTTATTTTTGCAGCACCTCTAAATGTTTATGGCCCGTTTCTACTGGTTGCTCGTTTGTTATTCCCCGCGAAGCTTCATCTCTTCGAGGTTCCCTCTCTAGTGGTTCCCCATATTTTCTCCTCTCCTTTGGATTTTGCAATTTATTTTTGCAAGTCACGTCAGATTCTGACTTCTTGGTTATTGACTTCTCAATTGGCCATTCCCTAGTGAGACTTTTAAACATGCATCATTACATTGCATCTACCAAAACGCGTAGCATTTCCATTATATGGAGCATTGCTCTATATAAAAAGAATTCAAACATGCATCGAAACATAAGCCATTATTGTTTATATTATCCCCAGTGAATTTGCTAATACTTCGGATTGAATCCCCAGCGAGGTCTTCATCCTCATTATCTCAGTTCCCCCCATACCAATATCCTTTTGTCGTCAATCATTTGTTTGTTTGAGTGTCTGCTCTTGACTATAGTTCAGTTTCGCCCTGGCGCGGTCTTCTCGAGTTTAGTCTTCACTACCCTCTCCGGTTCATTCCAATGATTATTGATGCACTTTTCGAATACCAGTTTCGTCCTGATATTTGCTTTCAACTGGCTTTTAGGTGTACGCCCTAATCTCCTTGCTTTGGGTTAAGCTCAGAGTTCCGTCTCCTCACCTTGCGCATGAAATCCAGTTTCGTCCTGGAGCTCATCTAGTTTAGTTTCGCCTAACTAGTTATTGAGTCGAGTTTCGTCTCGTTTTTTCTTTCATGCCTTGGACCCTTTGACGGTGTTCGTTTACCGAGTGCAGTGTTCGTTCTGTGTCCCTGGTTTGAAATCAGTCTCTTTTGTTCCTTGGATTCTTTTATCAGTTTTCGTCATTGTCTATCCATTGATCTGAGATCAGCAGGTGCTCTGAGAAACATGTGCTCTCATAACTCTCACTTTGGGTCGAGTTTTGCCTTGTTACCCGTGTGTGAAATCCAGTTTCGTCCTGGTACTCATCTAGTTTAGTTTTTCCTAACTAGTTATTGAGTCGAGTTTCGTCTCGTTTTTGCTTCCATACCTTGGACCCTTTGACAATGTTCATTTACTGAGTGTAGTGTTCGTACTGCGTCCCTGGTTTGAAATCAGTCTCTTTTGTTCCTTGGATCCTTCTATCAGTTTTCGTCACTATTTATCCATTGATTTGAGACCAACAAGTGCTCCTAGAATCACACACTCTAGCCGCTTTGCTTTGGGTTGAGCTCAGAGTTTCGCCTCCTCACCCGCGTACGTTTTCTTTTCCAGAGCTTAGTTTCTCCTATACTCTGTGGTTTGAGTTTTATCTCACCTTCTTTTTGAAGCCCAGTTTTGCCCTAACACATTTGTCCGAAAGTTTATTGCATCTACTCTTCTTTGTTTTGTTCTGTTTCAACCTGCGTTACAGTTTCATTTTGAAAAAATTACCACAAATTGAAAATAATTTCTACTATGTTGTGTAATTTTATTGGAATTTTAAAAAATGTTTTGATTGGTTTAAAAATTAATGAGTTTAATTAATTGTTTGTTTAAAGTTTATTTTTATTTTAATATTTATTTGATTTGAAAAATTCCACAAAAATTATTTTGGACTCATATAAGAATTTAGAATTTTATTCTGAATTTTTTTTAGCATTTTTTCTATTTATAATTAGAAATTTAATTTGAGAAGTTTATTTGCAATATTTGTTTCATAATTTTTGTTTTAAATATCTTTCTTAATTCTGAAATTCTAAAAAAAATCATACAAGCTTATTTTTAATCATAGAATCTGAATATAATTTTATTTTGACCTTTTTATGACTTTTGGCTAGGGTTTACATTTTTCTATTAAATAATAGTTTAATTGTTAATTGTTTGTTTGATTTTTTTATTTTAATATTTCCTTTAATTCAAAAATTCCAAAAAAATCAGTGATGTGTGTTTTTAATTCTAATATTTGAATATAATTTTGTTTGGGTATTTTTTATTTATTTTTGATTAGAGTTTTATTTTGAGATATGAATATTTGTTTAATTGTTTAATTGTTTGAATTTAATTTTATTTTTGACTTTTCTTTGATTCAAAAAATGTGAAAAAATATGTATTCTGATATTTAGGGTTTCCTTGTGATTTGCATGATCTTGGTTTGAATTGTTTGAATTTTTATCTTATCTAATCAATATTTAAGATTAAAAGTCAAAACTTAGGGTTTTGTTGCTTATGGTGCAAGTTTCTTTTTCAAAACCACTATGCCCTGAATTTTCAATGGAACTTAAGTCTTGATTATGGTTCATGAATGAATTTAGGATCTGAAAACCATTTTTCTTGAATTATTTGACTTGGTTTGATATTTTTCCATGAATTATTTTGAAAACTTGTCTAGTTTTGTTAGTTTGGCCAACTAGTTTTGAACTTTGGGCCTCATTTGATCTCCTCCTCAATCATTCATGAACTTAAGATTTGCTTTCTGAATTTTTCACACTTCAAAGATGCTAAGAGATTTTTGGTTTGAATTATCGATCCTTGTTTCAATTTTTGATGTATTTTTTAAGTGAAGGTACCCAATTAATGTTGCATATCTTGTTTTGTTTGATGGCCAATGAGCTTGAATGAGGCCTATAATTGGGCACCTAATGATCATGTTGGATATGTTTATTCAAATAAACTCAAGTCATTTCACCTATTGCCCTATGTTTGAATGTTTGAACCTTTTGATGCATTGTGTGGAATTCCTCTGCTATTATGCTTGTGAGTTGTGATGAATTAATTATGCATGATTGAATTGTGTTTGCTACTGACCTTCATGGTATTTTATTGCATTCTTCTCAAGCTCCCATGATCCTTGATTGATATTCAATTGTCAATTCATTATGGTGATAGAAAGGAGCAACATTCCTCTGATTCTTTTGACCAAGTTGTGCATATGCCTGTTTCCTTTTGTCTATCATGACTAAGTTTGATAGTTGCTATCATGTTTTCTCATTTCATCATGGTGTCATTATCCATCCCTTATGTGAATCATCTTTCTATTTATGAATACTAACTTGGCTGTTGAATGTGCGAGGTACTTTGAGAAAAACTTTCCAGTCATTGACTTGGGGCTATTATATTTCACTTTATTTGTGGGACACAATTTATTATATTGGCACTGCTCTTGTGTTTGACATATTTGACAGTCTATGCAGAATATATACATGTGATTGTGAATGCTATACATTTCCCATGGGATCTGTTCATATCTGATTATCTCATTACTTACATCCTGATGGCATAATTTCTGACTTGATTTGTCTGCTGATGCCAGCTTGCTTGAAGTTCTCTGGGTTTTCTTTTATTCTTTCTCAATTGCTACTGATAGTTATCCGTTTGGTATTGCACTATTTCCTTTCTTCTATTTTCATTTTGTATAGTTCTGATTGCATGATGGGACCTCTGTTGCTGATATATGTCAGGAGGCCCTCTGTTTTTTTTGTCTGATACATATGTTGTGTTTGTTTCTTTAACTGTTGATCAATGAGTCACTCAATTTAGAAATTGAGATCACGACTTCGCTCTCATCTCATGTTCCCTATAGGATGTTTATTGTTTTTCTTCTTTAATTGATTGATCGATGAGTCACTCAATTTAGAAATTGAGATCACGACTTCGCTCTCAGTGCATGTTCCCTATAGCATGTTTATTATTTTTCTTCTTTAATTGATTGATCGATGAGTCACTCAATTTAGAAATTGAGATCACGGCTTGGCTCTCATTGCATGTTCCCTATAGGATAGTTTTGTTAGGATTCCTTTAACATGTTGATTAAGATAGGAATCCATGTATGCTAACATAGAGTAGGATTGTCCTTTATCCTCAACCTTAGGGTCAACCATTGTATGATAACACTAGGGATAGTGCTAGGCTAGTTTCCCTTAGTTGTTTTTTCCTTTCTTTGCATTTTGCATCTTAAAACAAAAATTGTTTTCTTGGAAAATCATAAAACACTTCTAATAAGTTCAAACCCTTCTTCAAGGTAAAAGATACAAACCAATCCTATTTGTTTGTGTGCCTCTTGGTTTTTTTCTTGTTATCTTACAGCCGATGTTTCGCCATCGCACATTTGTATGAAGTCGATGTTTCGCCATCGCACATGTTTGTTATCCTACTTTGATTCTCAATATCATTGTTAGGTGTGATGTTTTGTCATCCGTTTTATTGATGTTTTTCCATCTTTGCCTTGATATCTTGTTATCTTCTAGCCGATGTTTCGCCATCGCACATTTGTTTGTAGCCGATGTTTCGCCATCGCACATGTTTGTTATCCTACTTTGATTCTCAATATCATTGTTAGGTGTGATGTTTTGTCATCCGTTTTATTGATGTTTCGCCATATTTGCCTTGATATCTTGTTATCTTCTAGCCGATATTTCGCCATCGCACATTTGTTTGTAGCCGATGTTTCGCCATTGCACATGTTTGTTATCCTACTTTGATTCTCAATATCATTGTTAGGTGTGATGTTTTGTCATCCGTTTTATTGATGTTTCTCCATCTTTTCCTTGATATCTTGTTATCTTCTAGCCGATGTTTCACCATCACACATTTGTTTGAAGCCGATGTTTCGCCATCGCACATGTTTGTTATCCTACTTTGATTCTCAATATCATTGTTAGGTGTGATGTTTTGTCATCCGTTTTATCATTTGATGTTCCACCATCTGTGACATGTTACTTTGTTATTATTTAGCCGATGTTTAACCATCTCGTTTGTTTGTTGTTTTATTCGATGTTTTGCCATCTTGATCATTTTTGTTGTTTTAACTAAAAAACACAAACCAACCAAAATATATAAGCCGAACTACGGCTGCTCTGATTCCTTAAAAGGGATACGTAGGCATTGGGGTAGGGCCCGATCGAGCATAACTTTTATTTTCCCTACATTGTTTTCTTCTTTTCTTTCGCATGCATTCCCTTTTTAACATTAAGCCATAAACATAGGTTTTGACCACACCCATTAGATTAGACAACAAGTGTGGATACCGTAGAGTACTACGGACGTGTGGGGTGCTAATACCTTCCCCTCGCGTAACAGACTCCCTTACCCGATCTATCAGTCGAAAGACCGTGATTTCTCCATCTTCAGGTTTTCTCGATGTTTACTTTTCCCTTTCGGTGGGATAAAATACGTTCTGCAGAAACCATTGTGCTTTATTCTGCATGTAAAATGTTACAACATTTATGTAACCAGTTACAACATAGTTCTGCAGCGTTTCTAAAACCTTTGTTGTTACTGTCACGCTTGCTTCTTCCTCCTTCTGTGATCATGACATAGATAGTGTTCTCCTCATCAAACTCTTGTCTTGTAACCTTGGTTTCACCCGCTTGAGGTTCCTTCTTGTTTACATTGCACTCTATTGCAAAATGACCACACTCTTGACAATAAAGTATTTCAACTTGTTCTTGTCAATCCTTCTATTTTCACCTTTAAAGTTGTCTTGACCAACATTTTATTGTAGCTGCTCTCACACTTTTGACAAGTCAAATTCTTGGAATTTTAGGATTCTCTTACTCCAAAATTCTAAAAAATTTCTTTACTATTCATGGGCTATTTTCCCTTCGATTTTTTGTCTTTCTCATTGAAACGAGCTTTCAAAGTGATCTCCACCTTTGTATTATCATAATTTCTCTCCTCCATCCTTTGATCATGAGCCTCAAGAGAGCTTTGTATCTCCTCTTTGCTCATCATTGCAAAATCCTCAATTCCTCAATTTCTACGACTATGTTATCAAATCTTGTCGTCAAAGAACAAAGGATTTTTGCGATAACATATTGCTCCGTGATTGTTTCTTTACGTGATTTTACTTGGTTTACCAACCAAGTAATTTTCGTTGTGAAATTGTTGATTGTCCCCTTCTCCTCCATTTTAATCAACTCAAGTTGATATTTGTAAGTTTGTAACCTTACAACATTTTCCTTGTCAGTCCCTGTGTATGCCTTGTCCAAGATTTCTCACGCTTGCTTCGATGATTCACAATCATCAACTTTCTCAAAATTATTTGTATCAACACATTGATGGATTTTAAAAACAACGCCTTGAAATATTTTTTCTTTTCTTCCTCATATGTTTATCGTTGTGCATACGTTGCACCTTCGACAAGAGAATTTATCTCGTTCTTGATCACTTCAAAAAAAACTTGGTATCCAAATAACACTTTTATTTTCCTGCACCATTTGTCGTAATTATTTGCATCAAGGATGGGTAGTTTTGCTGAGATTCTTTCATAGAAGACATAATTCAAGTTGCACACTAGGTGTTTGGTGGATTGAAAAAAACTCTTGATGCCAAATGTTAGAACTTGCAATCACAAGGTTGGTAAATGTGGAGAATGAGAGAGAGAGAGAGAGAGAGAGAGAGAGAGAGAGAGAGAGAGAGAGAGAGAGAGAGAGAGAGAGAGAGAGAGAGAGAGAGAGAGAGAGAGAGAGAGAGAGAGAGAGAGAGAGAGAGAGAGAGAGAGAGAGAGAGAGAGAGAGAGAGAGAGAGAGAGAGAGAGAGAGAGAGAGAGAGAGAGAATTTGAGAGAGTATAATTGCGGGTGATATTTTCATTTTCAATGATTGAGATACCCCTTCGATATTTATACAAAATTAAAATGGATTGGGACACAAGTTACAAAACTCGAAAACTAAAAATAACTGCCTGTAACAAGTTACACTAAACCAATAACCGATTACAACTGTTTCAATAAAACAATTACAAAACAGTGGTAACCGGTTACTGTGAATGTGTAACTGGTTACACCATCTAGCAGAACCTTTTATTCTTAAGTTTTTCACATTTTAACACAACTGTAACAAATTACATCCTTGAGTAACCCGTTACATCACTTGAATTATTATTTTTCTCATGACACTTGACATCATAAAGTGCACGAAAAGTATCCTACTAGCTCCATTACTTTCAGCAAAATTATACCTCGTGAAGTGCTTATTTTCTGTACACATGACGATGTCGAGAAGGAAACCTATGTTAGTTGAAAGATTGATATCCATCAGACAAGGGAAAGGCGAGCTCATATGATCTTACATCTAGAGGTTCAATGGAAAAGCATAAGTCATAGGCTTCAACGAGAAGATAAAGAAGTACATGTTAAGTCTAAGACTCCAACAAGGATTCAAATTCTCCAAAAGTATTAGAAACATAGCTCATAAAACGTTTAACAATCTATTGGAAAGGGCCAACAAATTCATATATTAATAGGTAAACTGGTCGTTGGTAAGGAAAAAACAATAGAGGGTTGGAGAAGGAAGAAACAATAAGAAGGGAGAACGAAGAAATCAAATAAGAAAACAAAAATAAGAGGTGAAGCCAAGAAATATTCATAGAACAATCAAGAATCCAAGGGAGCATTGCCTCTTGATACATATATTACATGTCATTAAACTTATTAAATGGGTGTACCTTGAAGAATGCATCCATACAAAGTTTAGAGAGGAACACGTTGAAACACTAAAACCATTTTGAGAATTTGTGAGAGTGGTTAAATCTCGATATTGTCATTTCCACTAGTGTAAAGTCCATAATATAAAAGAATGAGTATAACTAGAGGATGTTTTCTTAAAAGTGTTAAACTCAATTGAAGCACATGGAAACTAAAATTTATCAAATTAGTCCCATTCCATGATTATAATGCCACTAGTTAAAGAGACTATTGGATCAAGGAAATGTTGTAAGTAAGGAGTACACATGTGGATAAGAAAAAAATAAACTATCCCAAAGGAGGAAAATAAAGTAAAATATGGGGTTCTATATATTCCCAATAACAAGAAAAGTTACACATTACTTTTCCAAATAGTCGAGCAAAGATAAATTTTGTAGACCATGTTTATCTTTATCGAGTTGACTCAAGCAATCTCAGAAAAATATTTTCTACAACACAGTGCAGATGTAGGGAGTGCAATGTAATCACAAGAATGTAGTGTGTTTGGTGTAACACCCAAAATATAGGATTATGATGCTTATGTGTTCATTTATAAATATTAGTGATTTATTATGTTTATTCATAAAATGTTGTGTGATTTATGATGTTGCATCTGTTGGACTATTGGTGGGAATATAAGTTCTTAAGTTAGAATTATTTAGAATAATTAATAATAGTTTATGTGGTTATTAATAAAATAATAAGGAAAATAAAATAATTAGAAGTGTCGAGATTTAAGGGGAAATGAGGTAATTGCATGAGAATAAGTGAGAGTATATGAGGTAAAGCATAAAAAGGGTCTAGTGTTACTAGATAAAAATGAAAAATAGAGAGATGTGAGGTCATTTTGTATTATACGTGAAATTTGGAAGAAAAGAGGCTAGGGAAAGGAGAAGGCAAGAGAGAATCCATCCATAGAGTGTGAGAAGGAATTTCTAGAGCAATTCTAAGGTAAGGGTGGGTAATGGTTCTCAATTATGAATGATACGAGGGGAAAATATATGTAGGGGTTTAGTTCTTATGATTGATTATTGATTTGTGATGAACATTGATAAATATTGTAAAATCCTCGATCTTGATTGTTGTATGATTATATTATGATACGAGATCTTCGATGATGTACTGCTAGAAATTGAGTTGTTGATTTAGGTGCTTCATGAACCACGGTTAGATTTTACATGAATGGATGAATTGGTGATTAAAGATGATGAATTTGGTGTTGTACTTATAATATATTGTTATTCTATGATCCCCATGACATGATAGATGGATTTAGGATTTTCAATCAGTAGAAAATTGATTTGCTGTGATATGAATTAGTGGGATAAGTTGCTGGTATGTAAATTTGTTTTTAAATGATTAAAAATTGAGTTTTCATGCTAAAACAATAGTATGTATCGACCTGGACGAGCTATGTGTCAACACATAACCTTTAAAAAAGTAATTTTTAGATAATTTTAATGCATGGGCCAAAACATAAAAACAAACACTACATGCTTTAAAATGAGAGTACATGTGCCGACACATGAGGTTGTATAAGCTGACACATGAACCCATAATTTTCCCATAAATGCTATTTTTTCAGTGTGGTTTCGATCATAACTTTTTAACCGTATTTCCAAATGACGAACCATTTGAAGCGTTAGAAAAATAATAAAAGGACCTATAACATAGTATAGATAGGTGAATTGTTTGAGTATATTTTGCATGCCTAATATGTTTGAGAAGTTTATTGTTTTTATGTCCCGTTAATAAGTTATTGTACTGTTATGATAATGTTGTGCTATGATGACTTGTTATGTTGATGAAGCTTAATGTTGTTCATATGCTCTTTGTGAAGCATGTCAGAAAGGAAAGTTTTCTAAAACTTCTTTCAAGTTTAAAAATGTTGTTTCTACCTCTAGACCTTTGAAGCTTCTACATATTGACTTGCTTGGACCTATTAAAACAACGTCAGTCAATGGTAAGAAGTATGGACTTCTTATCTTAGATGACTATATTCATTGTACATGGGTAAAATTTATAAGGCACAATAATGATTCACATTCTGCATTTACTAGTTTCTGTTCTAAAACGAAAAATGAGTTTGATTCTAAGAACGTTAGAGTCAGAAGTGATCATGGTGGTGAGTTTGAAAATAAACAGTTTGAGGAGTAATTAGATTCTAATGGCATATTGTTGTACCCCAAAGTTTTCCCTCCCATTTTCTTCAAATATATCTCCTCGTGCTCTTAGGGTTTTTAATTGCTCAAGGGAACTCAAGGTTGGACCAGACAAACCCTCATCTAAGCAGTTGACCTACAACTAGGGTTTCACTTTTCTCAAAGAAGATTGAGCTTATAAAGCCTCAGGTGGATTCCATGGTCTCTCATATGTCTCCAAGAATGCTCATGCCAAATTTCAAGCCTTGCGTCACAAGTTTGCTCAGTCAATTGCTCAAATGATTAAAAATCAACTATATTGGACAAAAAGTCAATTATGGTCAACATACAATCAAAGTTCAATATTTTTGGTCAACATCAACATTTTGAAGTCACATTCATCATTTGATCAAGGGCTGATCATGATTCATCAAGAAAACTCAAATATTTATCAAAAGTCAAAAGTTATTAAATTAGGACTATTTAAGGAGAAGTCAATTAAACTTTGACCAAGCATAACTTTCACATGCTTCATCTGATTTTTCTCAATCAAAGCTCATTTTTAAGGAAAATCAATTCTCTACAACTTTGTCTCTCTAAGCTCAAGTCCAAAAATGCTTCATTTGAGAGATATGGGCCAAAACATTATAGGTTATTTCAAAAGTCAACAAAAAGACACTTTTTGTCAAAGCAACTTAAATCAAGATGAAATTTTCAAGTGAAAAAAATGATCAACATAGAGATTGTAGAGGACATCTTAAGCTTTCCAAAAAGTTCCAGATCACCTTCATATGATAAAAATTGAGAGAGTTATGATTGGTGCAAGTTAGGCAATTTTGAGAAAATGCATGAAACCCAAATTGATCAAACTTGAATTTTCGGGCTAATGGGATTATCTTTCAAAGTCAAAACGTGTTTTAGACCTCATAGTGAATCTCTGAATCCTTTCATACACCCCTTTTGATTTTTATTCCATTTATTTTGATTTTATTTATTTAAAATTCAAAATTAAATTGAATAAAACAAAAGGCTTTCATACAAAGGTCCAAGACATTCTTTTGACTTGATTTCCCTCTATATATATTCCATATTTCATACAAGAAAAGGGCACAAAAACTTGCAAGATATCACCTTCAAAAAACTTCAAATTTTCTCAAAACTAGGGTGTGATACGGCGGGAGAACTGACTCGGGTTGTTTGCATTTGATCGCAATTGTGAGGATTAGTAAGAGTCACCACCAACTTTTCTTTTATCCAAAAAGAAAGGTAAAAAAGCACAGGAAAGACCTTTCGAGATTATTTCTCGGGTTCGGGGGGTAGATTATGAAAAGGGAAGGTATTAGCACCCTTTTCATCCGTAGTTATCTACGGGCTCTTAGTTACTTGCTAGATCACTTGCTTTTGTTTGAAAATATGCTTTGTGTTGTGGGTTTGAAAATATTTTGAAAATGTCTTTGTAATGGTTCTCGTTTCTATAAGAACGCGTACAAAGTGTTGTTTCGAAAATAATTCAAAGAAGTGTTTGTGGAATGTGTTTTTTTGAAAGTGTTCTTGAAAATATGTTTTTGTAATAGTTCTCGTCTCTATAAGAACGTATACAAAAAGCTTTTGTCTTTTGAAAAAAAGGTTTTAATGTGAAAGTGTTGGTGTAAAATGTTTGGTTGTGAGCAAGCGAGAAATTAGGAGTGAATCTACCTACTCAAAAGGTCTTAAATGTTCTTTTCCTCCTCCTTTAGATATTGTTATCTTACCTTTGATTTGGTAAGAAGCCCCATCGTTGGATGTGAAGGGACGGGCGCAGGTCAATCATACAGTCATAGAAGGCATCTTTTGAGACGCTTTATCAATTTTCATAAGGGACTAGATCGTTTTACCGAAGGCAACATCGAGGGATTACGATCTTTTTTTATCGAAGGGTCTTTGCTAAAGCGTCCCATATTCGAGGGACATGACTGTGCTTCCTAGGCAACGAGCAAGGTTACCCTAGAGGTGCGCGTGTGCAAAGTTTTTTGATTCAAGTTATTTTGTCTTTGATTAGGGCTATCTAACGATTGATTTTGAATCTTGCCATGCACGCCTAATTACTAGACAGTATAAGGAAAACAGTAAATTGCGAAAATTGAAATTCTACGCTATTACAGAGTTTTCGAGAATGGGGGTGCAAATTCACAAATGGGGATGAGTCGAATGCGATTAAAAGTCCAAATAGGCAATCAATACAACCAAATCGAATCGAACAATTAATTAAAATTGTAACAGTCTATGAAATAAAATTAATTGACAAAGCATATAAATTCTTGGTATTTTTGTTTGAAAAAGAGTTTTAAAAGAAAAATAGAAAAATCTATTCTATTAATCATCTAAAGAATTAAATCAAATGCATGTATTTTTCTCTTTTAGGGTTTTTTTATTTAGAAATAAATGAACAAATTAAAGTTTAAGCACAAAATAATTAATAAAATTATTTACAAAGTCCTAAACTAAATTAGACCTAAGCTAAATTGTGAAAATTAATTAACAAAAATTATGATTTTTTAAATTAATAAAATCAAAACTAAGTATAAAATCAAAACAAGAAAAAAAATGGAATGAGGTGTTGAAGTGAAAAATGGGGGTGATGCTGATTGGGCTTTAAAAACAAGGGCATAAGGCCCCATGATTTTTTTGTTTAAAATAGAAAGTAAAAAAAAGTGGATAAGCTTCTTGGGCTGTTACTGGATCGGGTTAGAGGCCCAACAGAGGAATGTGCAAGGGGTTTGAAACAAATGAACCCTAATTATTTGGGAATGGTTGCGTCTGGCTTCATCTCCTTCTCATTTTGCTAATGCTCTCTCTCTGCGAATCTTTTCATCTCTTCTTCAATGTTTCTCTCACCGATTTAACAATAATTTCGTAAATCTTTTATTTTTCTCAACAATACTATCAATGTTCATCGCACCCTCTTTAAACAGAGGCTAGACAAGCTATTGCGACGGAAGTAGCAATGGCAGGTTGGGGATTCTAGAGGCATAGCGGGCTACTAATCAGTATGGAGGGACAAGGTTGAAGGTAAGCGAGAAGTGTTGTATGGATTCGGTGGAAGAAATTTTTGGAGATGGAGGTGGGTTATAACAGGGTGAGGTTACGATGAGGTACCTGACATAGTAGCAAATTGGAATCCAGTTTTGGCGATGAATGATTGTTGCTCGTTGAAGACAGAAAGAAGGATTAATGGTGGATATTGTTGCGGATCTAAAGGTTGGAGAAGAAGGTTGAGGTAAACAACAACATACCCTTCAATAATTCGAGTTTCTGTAACTTTTAAATTGCTAAGTGTCTATGTTCAATTTGTTCAGCTGAGCAGCGCTTATGAAGATAATGCAAGCACAACACCCCAACTTTAGGGAATACTAAATCAATATTAGTCTCCCTTTGAGCTTTTCATTGGTGTTATAATCAGATTTAAAAAATTGATTCTTGAAGCACACAACAGATAAAGATATGTATCAAGTAAAACATGTCTTTAAACTTTTCATCTCATAGTAAAAACCTTATCCTACTGGAAAAAAAATCTACTGATGAACTGATACAGAATATAGGCCAAATTGAAGCTCAAAGCTAAAATATTCAAAATGGTGGAGTTATATTACCTGAAAGAGATCCCAACTACTTGATTTGAGTAAATTCACTTCTTATTCTTTCAGCTTTCTTGATCATTTGCTGTGATGCTGAGTTATCGTTTCGATAATTGTTATTATAGGCAGGTATTGTGGATGAAGTTGGGGATTTATATGAGTGATATAACTATTTGATATTAGATTGTTTGGAGTAGTAAGATCATGGGGACTTTGAATAGGTTTAGAAGGTGATCTTGGTTGACAAATGAATAAAACTTTTCTAGGGAGAGGTTGTGTGGATTTCTGTATGCTTGACCTCTTTTTCGATGTCCTCCCGTTTGTTGGCTATTATCCTCTCTTGCTGGATGTTTTGGCTATTTGGTTGGTTTAGTTTCTGGTTTTTCTGTTTTGGTTATATCCTCGCTTGGCCTCTTGGTTGGTTTGTATATTTTCTGGTGTGCTGGGTTTATGTTTTCTGGTATGTTCTCCCCCTCTGTGTTTTTTATGAAATATTGGCTTTGTAGTGAGATAAGGGATGGAATTGGAGAGAAACTGTTGAGATTTTGAACATATTTGGAAATCTAACTTTGATCATTTGAGTAGCAGGTTTTTTATTTTCCTATTTGGTACAACTGTTTTGCAGGCTTAGCACAGGTTTTGGCATATATTGGTTTGTGGGGCTGTTTTTGCAGTTGGAGCAGATTTTTAGTTTGCTATGGGCAGCAATGCAGGTGATATCTTTTCCCCTCTTATCTTTCAATGATGTAAAGAAAACTTGCTTTTATCCAAAAGTATCTGAAAGGTTTGTATGATTTAAGGAACATGATGATGTAAGGTGGTGTGTTGAGAAAGCTAGCTTGGTATTGCCTTGCTCCAATTTGTTTTACCTGCTGCTGCCTTCTTTATCGAATCAGAGGCTAGGACCAACTTGATATGGTGAGCTTGATTTCTTATAGAAACACATTCAAAGATGAAGACCCGACGTTCTTCAGACAAAGCTGCAGACTCAACTTCTAACACTTTATCTCTTTTTGTTTATCCCGGGAGATCCTTGAAAACATTGCATACACATATACATACCATACATATCATCACATAACAGGTTTTCCCAAGATAGGTTTTCTCATCTTCTTGTTGTTTATTTCAGTAAAAGATGGCTCTCAAACAAACTGTCAAAGATCTTCAAGCTCATAATGCTCAATTCCAACATATGTTCCTGAACTTAGCCAAGGGGTAGGAAAAACTGAAAGCACTCGTCACCAAAGAGAGGAAGAAGATGACTAAGAAACCAGCTGGTATCCTTAACATGGGGAGAAGATTCAATGGTCCGGCCAAGCGAGCTTTAGATTTTAAGGTCCCATCAAATGAAGATGATAACCAAGAGGAAGATGATAAGAGTGTGAAGGCTGAGGAAAATAATAGTCAGGGCTCTAATGAAGAGGAAGAAGACTATTTGAATGAACATTATCCTCTTGCTGATGAAAAATATAAACAACTGAAAGACCGTCTAAATGCTATGGAGATCCAGAGAGTGCCTGTGTTGGATTTTGAAGAGCTGGGACTAGTCTCGGGAGTTGTCATTCCTCATAAATTCAAGGTCCCTACTTTTGCAAAGTATGACGATGTTTCATGTCCAAAGCTTCATTTGAGGTCTTATGTCTGGAAAATTCAACCACACACTGTTGATAGGAAGTTATGGGTGCATTTATTTCAAGAAAGCTTGTCAGGGACATAGTTGGAATGGTTATATCAACTTGAAGGAACCAATATCCGTATTTGGGAAGATTTGGCTGCTGCTTTCTACAAACAATACCAATACTATGATGATCTTACACCAACCCATATGCAATTATAGAGTATCACCATGGGCTCAAACGAAGGCTTCAAAGAGTATGCCCAGAAATGGAGAGATCAAGCAGGAAGAATTCAACCTCATCTATCCGACAGGGAGCTGGTTGACATGTTCATGGGAACTTTGACTGGTCCTTTCTTTAATCATCTAATTAAAAGCTCTTCAGCCGGGATCACCGAGTTGATATTAACAGGGGAATATGTTGAAGGTGGAATCAGAAGTGGGAAATTTTAGGTGGATGCGTCTTCAAGTACTGTGAAGAAGTCGTTCAACAGAAAGAAAGAAGCTAATGATGTGTACGACCAGAAGGGTCGTACTAGAGGTGACCGCAACCAATCTGTGGGGTAGTACTAATCTCTAATCCTGCGCCAATACAACATCAACAAGGTAATCAACGTAGGTTGGATGCACCCAAGAGACAATTTACCAAGATCAACACGCCATTGTCTCAGGCATTGCAACACCTACTAAAGGCGGAGCTGATTACATTAAGAGATTCTCCTTAGAATCCCAACATCTCCTCTCCTCGGTACAATCCTAATGTAAGATGTGCCTATCATTCCAATAGTCCCGGTCATGACACAAATGGTTGTTGGGATTTGAAAAATAAGATTCAAGACATGATTGACTCCAAAGAGATTGAACTTGATCCTCCCGAGACTCCCAATTTAATCATTGCACCTATGCCAAAGCACGACAAGGGCGTTAATGCTATTGGTAATGTTTCTGCTATAGAAGATGCTGATAATGACTATGATCTAGAAAATTGGATTTTTTCTACCACCGGAAACAGGCTCAATAATTGGAAGTCTAAAGACATTATACCGATCTTCTTTAGTCAGGAGTAAATTCTATTTTCTGTTTTCTTGCTTTCAAGTTTTGGTTATGTAATTTTGAACAATAACTTTAAGCCTTGTGCCTTACCCGGGGCACAACGGTCCATTTGTTAGGGTTGTCATATTTCATTCGTATATTTTCATTTAGTAAATCATTGGACGTTTGCATTCAAATTTTGTGCTCTTATTGATTTCAAAATAGCTATGTGTTCTTACACACACCCACATAACAATTTACAGATCCATATCCACCCTGGATCCCATTGATAACAATTCTGCTATTTCCAACTATGATTTTGAAAATCCAATCTACCAAGCCGAGGACGAAGGTGAGGAAGATTGTGAAGTACCTGGAGAGCTTGCTAGGCTGTTAATGCAAGAATAAAGAGCCATACAACTGCATGAAGAGCCATTCAAGGTTGTGAACTTGGGTACAGAAGAGGACAAGAAAGAGGTCAAGATAGGTGCCAACCTAGAAGAAAATGTCAAAAAGAGGTTAATCCTGATGTTGCATGACTATGTTGAGATCTTTGCTTGGTCGTACAAAGATATGCCAGGGCTTGATATTGATATTGTGGTTCATCGTCTGCCAATGAAAGAAGGTTGTACTCCGGTAAAGCAGAAGGTTTATCGCATGCGTTCTGAAATGTCTAAAAAGATCAAAGTTGGGGTTATGAAGCAGTTCAATGAAAATTTCTTAGCTGTTACATCCTATCCTTAGCGGGTTGCAAATTTGGTGCCAGTACCTAAGAAGGATGGAAATATGCGTATGTGTGTAGACTACATGGATCTAAACAGGGCAAGCCCCAAATATGACTTTCTGCTTACGCATATTTATGTTCTGGTTGACAACACCGCTTAACACAAAGTGTTTTCTTTCATGGATGATTTCTATAGTTATAATCAAATCAAGATGGAACTTGAAGACATGGAGAAAACTACCTTTGTCACACAGTGGGGCATTTTCTGTTACAAAGTTATGCCTTTTGGTTTGAAGAACACCGGTGAAACATATCAGCAAGCTATGGTAGCTTTGTTCCATGACATGATCCATCACGAGATAGAAGTTTATGTCGATGATATGATAGCCAGGTCTCAGACTGAAGAAGAACATCTCAACCACATACACAAGTTGTTTGAGAGGTTCAAGAAATACAAGTTGAGGCTGAATCGAAACAAGTGCAACTTTGGGGTGAGATCTGGTAAACTCCTAGGTTTTGTTGTCAGTGGTAAAGGTATTGAAGTTGATCTTGCCAAGGTTAAAGTTATTCAAGAAATGCCAGCTCCCTGTACTGAGAAGAAAGTCCGAGGTTTCTTGGGATAACCGAATTACATCGCCAGATTTATTTCCCATCTGACTGCTATTTGTGAGCCAATCTTCAAGTTGCTGAAGAAAGATCAAGTAGTAAAGTGGAATGACGACTTCCAGGTAGCTTTTGAAAAAATCAAGGAGTACCTCCAAGAACCTCTAATTCTGATGCCACTAGTTGAAGGAAGACCTCTGATCATGTACCTGACAGTGTTAGAGAACTCAATGGGGGTGTGTACTGGAGAAATATGACGAGTCAGGTCTAAAAGAGCATGCAATGTACTACCTTAGAAAAAAGTTGACCGACTGTGAAACAAAATACTCAATGCTCGAGAAAACTTGATGCGCTTTGGCATGGGCTTCTCGCCGACTAAGACAATATTTATTGACTCATACTACTTTGTTGATCTCTAAGATGGATTCGATAAAATACATATTTGAGAAACCCGCTCTCTCTGGAAGAATAGCAAGATGGCAGATGGTCTTGACAT
The DNA here is from genome assembly GCA_948472305.1 of Vicia faba. Classification (NCBI taxonomy): domain Eukaryota; kingdom Viridiplantae; phylum Streptophyta; class Magnoliopsida; order Fabales; family Fabaceae; genus Vicia; species Vicia faba. Next base: position 65,118,337 of record OX451736.1, on the reverse strand, counting down.
AATATGAAATTCAGTACACTACTCATATGGCAATTAAAGGAAGTGTATTGGAAGATCATTTGGCTCATCAAGCTATCAGTCTATGAATTTTGAGTTCCCGGATGAGAATATTATGCTAGTCACAAATTATAAAGAACCGGGACCGTTTGAAGGACTTGAGTCAGGATCCTGATGGACTTTGGTTTTTGATGGAGCTTCCAATGCGCTTGGTAATGAAATTGGTGCTGTGATTGTCTCTCCCAAAGGTTTCCATACACTATTTACCGCTAGAATTTGCTTTGACTGTACCAACAACATGGAAGAATACGAAGTGTGCATCATGGGTGTCAAGGATGTTATTGATACGAGAATCAAGTTCTTAAACGTATATGGGGACTCATTCCTAGTGATTAGTCAGTTTAAGGGAGAATGGGAAACGAAGCATCCAAATCTCATTCTTTATCGAGAGCATGTGTTGACATTAATTATGTACTTCGAGGAAATCACTTTTAAACATATTCCACGAGAAGAGAATCAATTAGCAAACGCATTAGCTATCATATCATCTATGTTAAAATTTAGATGGGACAATGAGGCTCCTCGAATTACCATTGAGAGACTAGACGAACCAGCGCATTGCTACAAAGTTGATACTGACGGTGTAGAGGAAAAGCCTTGGTTTCATGAAGTAAAAAGATACCTCGAGGCTCAAGACTACCCTGAGGGGGCATCTGTTAATGATAGAAAATTTCTACGAAGGTTCTCTGCCAAGTTCTTTATGAGTAACAGAATCCTGTACAAGCGCAACCACAATTCAACTTTGCTTCGTTGTGTAGATAAGAAGGAAGCGGAGGGAATTATGGAAGATATGCACGAAGGTGTCTTTGGTACTCACTCCAGTGGACACACGATGGCTAAGAAAATTCTAAGAGAAGGTTATGATTGGTCGACTATGGAAAATGATTGCCGTCATCATTCCAGAACCTATCACAAATGCCAGATTTATGCTGATAAAGTACATGTGCCTCCGGTTCCTCTAAATGTCTTGACTGCTCCATGGTTGTTTACAATGTGGGGAATTGATATGATTTGACAGATTAATCCTACTACTTCCAATGGGCATCGCTTCATCCTAGTCTCTATTGATTATTTCACGAAGTGGGTTGAAGCAGCCTCGTTTGCCTCCCGTTACCAAGAATGTTGTGGCTCGGTTCATTAAATACAACCTTATATGTCGGTATGGCATCTCTTAAAGGATCATCACAGATAATGGTACCAATCTTAACAATATTATAATCATGAAACTCTGCACGCAGTTCAAGATTAAGCACCACAATTCTTCTCCTTATCGACCAAAGATGATTGGCGCAATGGAAGCCGCCAATAAGAATATCAAGAAGATCTTGCAGAAAATGACAGTAACGTACAAATATTGGCATGAGATGATGCCATTTTCACTTCATGGTTGTCGCACCTCAGTACATACATCAACTGGGGAAACCCCGTTCTCTCTAGTCTACGACATGGAGGTTGTCTTACTTGTTGAAGTCCAGATTCCTTCCCTAAGGATTATGAAATACGCATGTTTAGATGAAGATGAATGTATTCAGACTAGGCTGGACCAGATACATTTGATTGACGAGAAAAGTCTTGCAGTTGTTTATCATGGTCAAATGTATCAGAAACTCATGATCAAAGCCTTTAACAGAAAGGTCAAACATCGGGTATACCAGGATGGCAATTTGGTAGTAAAGCGCATTATCCTACCATAAGGTGATCCCAGGGGAAAATAGGCTCCCACATACGAAGGCCCATTTGTGATCAAGAAGATATTTTCTGGCCGTGCTATGATGCTTACCACCATGGACGGTGAAGTTTATCCGTACCCTGTGAATGCAGACATAGTCAAAAAATACTACACATAAAAGAGACCTACTAGGTTGAAAGGCCTAGGCAAAAATAAGGGCATCCCGACGAATGAAACGGGTTCGGGAAAAAAATTAGGGATACATATATATATATAAAATTGTACACCCGGCAAGTCGAAAACCTGAAAAGGAGGCTTGGGTAAAAAAGGGTATCCCGGTGGACTTAAAACCCGAAAGGGAGGTCTAGGCAAAAGTTAGGGATTAAAGCGTACGACTATGTCCCGTTGGATTATCTACTTACAACAAGCTTTACTATCAACGTCAAGTTCAAATGGTACAACTCAATTCAATCAACTTCTTCCGACAACGAACGATGGGATGCTTGAAGACATATGGGCAATAGTAGAGTTGAAACTCGATGGGATCATTTCTACGTAGTTTTTTTCTTTGTTTTCCTTTGTACTTTTTCTTATTTTACGACGATTTCCTCTTACTAGGATCTCTATCTCTTTGTACAAAACCAACTGTTTATAGGAAAATTCTCAATACAAATATGTTTCAAAATTTAAGTTTGTTTTACTTTCTCTGTTTTGTTTGCCTAAACATCCAATGACTAAATTGAATGAACATATGAATATGAATGTGATTATTGTTAACAAATATATGAATAAAAATAGGGTTAACATCTACTAAAGACTCTAGGAGTTGGGATAGTGTTAAAGTCGTCCACGAATCTCAGGAGAGCAATCCTCACAGAGCTACCATCACAAACTCATCCTTATCAGAGATTATTCCTCAACACAGTTTACATGAATTTAATTCCCTAGTAGAGTTTATTTCTCCAACACCGTAGAATCCCCAGCGGAATTCTCTTCTCCAGTAGGGTTTATTTCCCCAACAAAGTTTATTTCTCTGATCATTGCAATTCCCCGACATGACTATCTTCCTGGGCCAGATTTCGTTCAACTTTGTCCTCTCCAGAAGAGTTGACATCCATATCCAAAACTCGGTCAGACAATACGTCAGAGGACTATCCATCTCTTTCATCCCCAGACAGGGTACATAAGAGTCCAATCCTTTAAATGAGTGATGAACAATCAACGTCCTTGGATTTCTTCTATCCTTAAGCAGAAGTCGAACATCCCCAACAGAATATCCTAAAATAGAAAGCGGGAATCCACAACAAAGACGTTCTAAACAAGATTTAAGATTCATATTCTTCATCCCCAACAACAGTTAGGGATTTATTTTCCCCAACCAAAGATGTTATACAGAGATACCAATGTGCTTCAACAATATATCGCACTCATACATCATTTACAAAATATCATAGCATATACATATGAAACGTATATAGTATTCTCATTTATTTTGAGAAGCATCATTACACAATGCATTACATACATCAGGACATTTCATAAAACTAACTTTGTTTCTTCCAGGTTGGTTCGCAAATAGAAAAATATTGTCGACAACTTATCATCCTTCAGATACAATCAGTTGACAATTCATTCTTATGATCTTATGGATACAGTCAGGCGTAGACTCATTCCAATACATATTCTAGATACAGTTCAGATACGGTCAATACATAGATCCATTCTGATACTCATTCCAAGACATGTTCCAGACACGATCAAGACGTAAATCTATTCTAATATTCATTCTGATTCATATTTAAATACAATCAAGCGTAGACTCATTCTAATACAAACCTCAGATACAGCCGAGCGAAGACTTATTCTGATCCTCTCATAGATACAGTCAGGCATAGACTCATTCTAATACAGATTTCAGATACAGTCAGACGAAGACTCATTATGATCCACTTATAGACACAATCTAGACATAGACTCATTCTAGAACATCATTCAGATAAAATCGAGACATAGATTCATTCTGGCACTCTCCAACACACCTGCTAGATACAATTGGACACAGACTCATTCTAGTATACTTCCCAGATACAGTCGAACGAAGACTCATTCTAATATTCCTGTCAACAACTACTTTGGATGGCATCTATAAGCCCATCTCCGACGATACTCCGTCACCTATCTGAATGGCATATTTAAGCCCATTCAAGCAATACAATCAACCAACAAAATTACTTCGTGCACATGCGAGTGCAAATTTCTGGGCACTTAAGTGTTCAATCCTCTTCCACCTTCAGATCACGAATGGCGAGCATGCCAATCTAACTCTTCAGGTTTAAGAAGATTGAAAGGGGCAGATGTTGTATCCCAAAGTTTTCCCTCCTATTTTATTTAAATATATCTCCTTATGCTCTTAGGGTTTTCAATTGCTCAAGGCAACTCAAGGTTGGACCAGACAAACCCTCCTCCTAAGCAGTTGACCTACAACTAGGGTTTCACTTTTCTCAAGAAAGATTGAGCTTATAATGCCTTAGGTGGATTCCGTGGTTTCTAATATGTCTCCAAGAATGCTCATGCCAAATTTCATGCCTTGCATCACAAGTTTGCTCAATCAATTGCTCAGATGATTGAAAATCAACTGTATTGGACAAAAAGTCAACTATGATCAACATACAGTCAAACTTCAAGATTTTTGGTCAACATCAATATTTTGAAGTCACATTCATCATTTGATCATGGGTTGATCATGTTTCATAAATAAAACTCAAAGATACATCAAAAGTCAAAAGCTACTAAATTAGGGTTTTTAAGGAGAAGTCAACTGAAGAAAACAGAAACACGTTTTAGCATGTTTTAAAGAAGTTTTAGTTTTAAAGATGAAAATGCAAAAGAGAAAGAAAATCTAAATGGGAACTCAAGTCCTAATTTTGTCATGCAATATGGAACTAAAGTTTGGATATCAAAGGGAAAACTACCTAATGTTAGCATGCATTATGATCCCAAGGTTAAGGATAAAGGGAACATCTACCTAATGTTGTCATGTTTGGTTTAAAACCTAGAGTCTATTCAATTCACATCATAGAGAAGATGGAATCAAATTCTAAGGGAACATGTGATCACAAGCAAATGGAAAACAAGAACATAAACATCAAGAGAAATGGCACAAAAGGCAACCAAACAACTAAGTGTGAAAAGATCAAACATCAACCACAAATTGTGGAAAGTTAAAGCATGCTTCAAGTTATCAATTAACAAGTAAAGATGTGTCAAAGTAAAGACTCAAACACATATTACAACTACCCTAAGGGTCATGCTCAAAAGGTTTTTCATTAGAGGCTTTAAAGCTCAAACACAAATAAACAACTAGATCACAAATGATCATGACTCAAGGTGTCAATTAAACAATCACAACTTAGCACAAAATGGCGAGATGGATTAAGGAAGGTGAAGACCTAACCATGGAATCAACTAACTCATATAGGTCTCAAGAAAAAATACTCCAAAGGTTGAGAAATATTCACAAAGCAATCAACCAAGAATTAGGTCAAAAGACCAAGCAAACATCAAAACTAGTCCCTAAGAATTAAACCACTAATGATCAAGGCATTAAAGTGAGAACATGGAAACATGGTAAATCAAGGCTTAAGTAAGATATCAATTCAAATCATAGCTCATGGTTGCAAAAGATTCAAACAAACACCACACTCAAAACAAATGATCACTCAACTAGGCAATTTCAACAAACAATGTCATCCTTAAGAGGAATCATTCACTCATGGAAAATAAATGATCAAGTAAACATGTGATGAAGCATTTAGATGACACAAGTCAGAAGAAAGACAATGTATTCCATATCTATCATGGTTTACAAACATAAAACATCATGCATAAGAAAAAGGTTAAGCAATCAACAATCAAAACCCAAATGCATCATCTAAATTAATCATCAATATCATGCTAATCAAATAATCAATCAAGATAATGAAATGATGTATTCAAACCAAATAAGTCAAAGGCAAGAGATTGATATTCATGTTATTCAAATTCTTCAAACACCAAGAAGCAATCACACAAGACAATGCCCAAAACTCAAACTACAAGATAGGTAAGCATTACTTCAAACATTTCAACATGCATCATCAATATAAAGAATTTGGATGATCAAATAATGATGAGAACGAAGGTGTTACTGCATAGTAAACAACTCAATAAAAAGTGGGAATTAAAACTCAAATGGTTGCACAAATGTAAACCCTAATCACTTGACCAATACAAGAAACTATCAACACCTTTAATCATGCAATATTACTTCAAAGTAAAAAATTAGGAGGCCTCAAAAAAATTAAATAAAATATCATCTAAATGACATGAGGTCAGCCACCAACAAGTGTCCTTAATGTACCTAAAATATGGTTAAGCAATCACTTCAAACGACCATCAAACATCAACAATTATTTCAACACATCAACATGCATTAGAGGCTCTTAAAAACACATTAAACATGCATCAATTGGACATAAAAAGACATCAAAATAATACTCAAATCCTAAACATACATGTGCCTAAAATATTGGCTCAAGAATCATCTAAAAAAGAGTCAAAACACAAAGGCTAACTCAAAGATCATCATCTAAAATACCTTCCATGATTAAATCAAAATAAACTAGAACTATTAAATGGAAAACAACAATAAAAATACCAAAAATTAGTTAAGGCATCAAAGAAGCTAAAACATATTTTTGTTAATTTTTACTAGTAAAGGAAAATAAGAAATGAAATTAAAATTGGAAATAGAAAAGATATGAGCAAATAATGGCGGTAGGGGATGTCAAACCGATTTCTAGAATTACACTAAGCCTAGTCAATTACCAAACAAAATGGGCTCAGATAGCGGGTCCGATCAGCAAAAACTTGCAAGGCCCAAGTCCAATAGCTCTTTCTTTCTCTTCATTTCAATTTTGACATTTTATTTAAATAGTAAAAAAATACTAACTAATCAACAAGTCTTAAAAAAGAGCATATTTCTTCTTGAAGTAAATTCTATCCTACATTGCATGCATGGCCAATGTTTGGCCAAAAAAGGTAATTGGTGGTAATGGTGCGTAGCTGCTTAATACTGCTACTTTAGTGCTCAAACAACACGCGAAAAATACTTCATGATATGAAATTTGTGACCAAGTGACGATCCTGAACTCGTGGTCATGCAACCTTCTTCAAGCTTTCGAATCATGCACCTCAGGCTTCCCAATGATGAGGTTTTGGGCTCAATGGAAAGAAGAAATATCATATAGCACTTATTATGTTGGCGTCGAGTTGAGAAAGTGGCTGGAACACCTTTTAAAATAGCCATGAAATCATGATGTCAAAACTGCTTCCAACACAGAAATTTCACTAAGTGTTTGTCTATTCATCAACTTCATCTTCACTACTTCTTAAATCCTTAACTCCTTGCATGGTGATTCAAATGGTGACTTCTTGATGTCATGAGAAAGAGAAAAAAATAATATAACAACTTTGGTGTTGAAGTAATCTCGATAAAATGACTAGAACATCATGTATTTTCCTTTTAAAGTCACGCACTTCAATTACTTGAAAACTCTTAAAATTTCTCAAATTGTTGAAACTTCAAAATTATATGAAAGCTCTTCTTCATGATCATATATCTTCATATTCATTCACTTTTTGGAAATCTTTCTCTATGGCAAAGTTGTAGTATTAAACTTCCTCTTCAATTTGATCATGAATTTGCAAATTATGGACAATCATGGAGAGATATATAGATCATAAAAAATGGAAAAACGAACATGGTTTTTCTACACTTAGAAAAAATTTCAAAGTCTTGCAATATAACTTATTTTATAAGTAATCTCAAACTTGATCATTTTTCTTGATTTTCTTCGGCCAATGACCATATTTTCTCATCTTTGACATTTTGACCAAAAAAAACTTTTTAGTCAAACTTTGACATGTTGACTTTTTTGTTGACTTTTCCTTTTACAAACAATTCTCCCCCTTTGATCATTTATAACCTTTTGAAAAGACTTGTAATAAACAATAATGAACACATGGAAGCTTTAATATGCATATTGAACCATGAGGTCTTGTATTCTTCAACAAATTAGTCATAGTTTGACTTTATTCAAAATCCTAGTTGAGCACCAATGAGATAAGAGAATGTGATCCACCATCAATCATCTAAAACCTTAGCCACCAAATGGCCATGAGAGTTTATTTATAATCTCTTGAGATGTGTGAAGCTCACGTCGATTGAGTGTGTCATTATATTGAGGACTTCTCACTCTCCTTCATGCCTTGAAATCCTCCCTCTCTCTCTCTCTCTCTCTCTCTCTCTCTCTCTCTCTCTCTCTCTCTCTCTCTCTCTCTCTCTCTCTCTCTCCCTCCTTTGGAGTGAATAAGATCATCAATACCAGATACCTTGATCCCACAAACATAGAACTAATTATATACATGTGTGTCTATAAGAATGATGTATAAAGTTATTATGTTAGAACTATAAGAGGGAAAAAAATTAGGGTACAATAGTTTCTCCTATTTAAGTGTCTTTTATACGGGAATGTGAAGGTTAAAATCTTCATATCGACGCGATTGAAGACATTTAAATACAAAAGACTCAATTTTTGGTCCTAAGATGCCAAACAATACTTATGATTGTGAATGCAAAAGAAAGATTCCACAGGGGAAACATGACACCATTGGGAGTAAGAAAATAGACAATGCTACAAAATGAGACTAATAAAGTGGGTTCACGCAGGAGAATAACTCACTGGGATACAACACGACTCTGGGGATAACTATGAATAGGAAAAACCAAAATCACAGTGAAAGAATCAAAATTAAAAGTAAGAAATCAATGAGGAAATACTTAAAAATGCAAACAACAAGCCAACAAGGAAGTAATCTTTAAGAAGAATTATTGTCTCAATTGAGGAAAGAAACTTAACTCCGTTGGAGAAAAATTCAACTCCGCTGGGAGAAGAGAAATCAACTCTATTGGGGAAAAGCGCAAAGAGGAGAAAAAAAGGAGACACAAATAACATCATCTTAATAAATGAGAGTGATAAAGGAAAACACCGACTAATAGACGACAGTGAACTACAACCTCAGGGTTGAAGGTAGAAAAGAAAAATAATACCGACTCACATATGATGGTAAATTATCAACTCACAGATGAAGGTAGGAAATATATAAGATACCGACTCACAGATGACGGTAAACTACCAACTCATAAGATGAAGGTAGAAGAATAATAATATACTGACTCACAAATGATAATGGACTACCAACTCACGGATAAAGGTAGGAAATGTATAAGATACCGACTCACAGATGACGATAAACTACCAACTCAACAGATAAAGGTAGAAAAGTAATAATATAACGACTCACAGATGATGGAGGACTACCAACTCACAGGTGAAGGTAAAGAGTAATAATATACCCACTCACAGATGACAGTAAACTACCCACTCACAGATGAAGGGAGAGAAGTAAAGATAAATACTGACTCACAGATGACGGTAAGCTACCAACTCACATATGAAGGTAGGAAATATAAAAGATACTGACTTACATATGACAGTAAGCTACCAACTCACAAACGAAGGTAAAAAGTGAAATAACACTGACTCATAGATGACGTTAGACTACCGAGTCAATAGATAAAGGTAGAAAATATATAAGATATTGTGATACGGTGGCAGAACCGACTGTTTTGAAATGCTGGTTTGCGTTTTGTGTTTTTTATTCGCAAAATGTCGCGGTAAGCAAGAGTCACCACTGACTTTTATTTCATCCAACCGGAAAGGAAAAAAGCACATAAAAATCCTTTTTCGAGATATTTTGAGTATGGGGGGTAGATTATAGAAAGAGAAGGTGTTAGCACCCTTTCTATCCGTGGTTTTCCATGGACTCTTAGGTACTTGCTCATCTTTTTTGTAAATTGCTTGTGTGAGTGCTTTGTTTTGAAAAAGTTTTGACTTCGTGATAACCCTTGTATCAGTCCTCAAGGGTGTGACGAAGTTTGTTTTGAAAATTTGTTTTGAAAGGTGTAAGTGTGAAAAGTTTGATTTGAGCAAGTACCTACTAGCATCTACCTACTCGAAAAAAGATTGTTTCTATTCTCGTTTCCTTTAGACAATGCTATCCTACTATTGAGAAATAGGAAGCACCGTCATTGGAGTTGTAAGGTTCAATTCGTAAGGGACGTACGATCATTAAAGCAATGTTAGGACGTCTTAGTAATAACCCTAGAGTCTTAAGATCATATTCGAGGCAACATTTCCGAGGCGACCTTTCCGAGGTAACCTTTCCGAGGCAACATTTCCGAATGAGACATTTGATCTTTGTTAGACAGGAGGGCGACCACTAAGACACCCTATGCTTAATGATCGTTTTACCGAAGGCAACCAAAGTGAGATTATACCCTAAGAGTGATATGTGTGAGTGATTAGTTTCATTTATTTATCTTTGCACATTAGGGTTTTTCTAACTGTATTAAATTCTCATGCAGTCTTGTCATACAAGCCTATTAGCATACATCTAGACAGTTAAATATTTGCGAGAATTAAAATACGAGAAAGTAAATCTACGTTATTACAAGGCTTCAGGGGGAGGGATTAATTACATAGCCAAAAAATCCGGGGGAAAACGATAAATGAAAATCCTAATTTAAACTATTACACACCAGTGAGCAGTTACAACAATATTGGCAAAAAAGTAAATAACCAGCGCGTGGCGAATTAAATACGAAACGACTAGGGTTTTAACCCTCGATTGAACCTAATTGTAATTGATTAAAGTAAACATATTTTTTTGTCATTTTTTTATTATTTAAGAAAGTAATGAAATAATTGAATTAAAAAAGAAAATCCTAAATTTTAATTAATTTTAATTAATTTTAATTGTGAAAGAAATTAGAATTGCCTTAAATTAATTAAACTAATTCATTTAACAAATTCTTATTAAGAAAACAAGTCTTCTTTTTTTGATTTTGGTTGGTTAATTTTAGAAAAATAATAATTTTGGTGTTGATATATATAAAAAAAATAATTAAAGAAAAGAAAATTAAAGAAAAATAAGAAATAACCCCAGGGCCTGCTGTCAGCGGCTCTGATCAGAGGATGATGGTCCAGAAGATGGTAGCCCTCAGAAGATGGGGACACTGGGCCTGCTCCTGGCTGATGGATCCAGCAGGTGATGACCCTCAGAAGATGAGGTGCACTGGATCTAGTTCTGAATGAGATCCAAAAGATGATGCACTACATGTGTTGGATCTGGTTCTGACTGGGATCCAGAAGATGATGCACTGCATGTGCTGGATCTGGTTCTGACTGGGATCCAGAAGATGATGTGCTGCATGTGCTGGATCTTGTCCTGGATAACCAATCCAGAAGGTGATGATCCTCAAAAGATGCACGTGCTGACTCTGGTGAAAATAAAGGAGAAAATACCAAAAGCTCATGCCTGGGATCGAACCCAGAACAATGAGCTTCTGACTTCCTTCTTCTGACCAACTGCGCTGGATACTGATTTATTAACACAATAAAACAAACAATATATATCAGAACAACAAGTTTCTGACCAGAATAAGCGTGCCAAAATTTGAATCAGCCCGTCAGGCTGTGACACACTATTGTCTTCTTCCCTGGAACCGTCGTTTAAAGCTCTGAACCTTTACCTACAGATATGGCGCTGTAGCTATAACCCTGTGTATTCAGAAATTGCATACAAGCAATATAAATAAGTTTCAAGACCATGGATCAACTGGGTTTGATCCTCTGATCACGATGGTATCCTTCAATAAGGCCAATTGTTCATGCATTTAAAAGCCCCAAAACAGCAAAACAAACCCTAGATATGGCAGATGTTCATACAAGTGTTAGAAATACAATTAAATGGTATCAAAAGCTTGCAAACTCAAAGACAAACATGAATATATCATTAGAATATGCAATGGATGAGTGAATCAACGAAACTGAATTCGAAATTGGGAGCATGTCGTGATACCTGTATCGTGCAATTCCAGGCGTGAAAAGGCTTGGATTTGATTGGAACCTGTTCCTGGAACGTTCAACAACCTCTCTGCAACGTGAGAAAATCATGATCCGGTCTCTAATATGGAAATTGGATTACCACTTTTCTTGAAATTTTTTGAGTTCTTCCTTCACTTCTGCACAACTGCTTCTAACCCCTAGTTGCCTTGGCTTGCTTCTGTATATGTAGGGGAACGCATTAGGTCAATAAAAATGCATTGTATCTTTATCAATTATGGAGATTTGATTTGCTCTTTCAATGCATATGATTCCATTCCAATTTTGCTTAAATCCAATTTTTTCCAACCACATTGGACTTGCACGATCTGATCTTCATTTGACAGCATATAATGTCTTCTTTCAATGCAAAAGACCATCCCTAAAATGTAATATATGATTTATTAAGATTTATTTGATTTTATTTGAATTTTAAATATATAAAAATCAAAATAAATTACATAAATGAGAAAATAAAGTATGGAGGATCCCATAGGTCGTGGACTATGTTAGGAATGAGATGCAAGCATAAAAGGTTGGGCCCATTTAGCAAAAGATGCAAATTTGAGCACATTTGACTTTTGACAATTTTTGCAAAAAATGTCAACTTTGACAATGCATATCTCTCTCAATTTTGACCCTAGAGAGGTTTTCTTTGATTTTTTTTAGAAATATTAGGATGCCCTCTAAGCAACCATTTTTGTCTCATCTCAATTGAGTCTTCCATGTTCATGTATGAAGCCTTGACCCAAAAGGTTTTTTTGTTGACTTTTCAAAAGGACCTATAATGTTAAAATTCATATCTTTTTGTGAGTGCATATTTTGAACTTGGGGTATGAAGATGGATTGTAGGGAACTGCACCTTCTTCACAATGAGCTTTTTATGGGCCATGTTTGATAAAATATGAGAAAGTTATGCTTGGTCAAAGTTGAGTTGACTTTTCCTACAAAACCCTAATTTAGCAACTTTTGGGTTTTGATGAATTATGGGCAATCCTTGATGAGTCATGATCAACCCTTGATCAAATGATGAATAATACTTTAAAATGAGAATGTTGACCAAAAATCTTGAAGTTTGACTGTATGTGGGCCACAATTGACTTTTGCCCTAGCATAGTCGATTTTTAGGCCTTTGAGCAATTGACTGAGCAAATTTTCTCTGCAAGGCTTGAAACTTGTCATGGATGATCTTGAGAACATATTAGGACAATGGTGAGAATTTTGGATCCTTTGGACTCAAACATCTTGATGCAAAATGAAACCCTAATTTGGGGTAGACTGTCTTAGGAGCGAGTTTGTCTGGTCAACTCTTGGACTTCCTTGAGCAATTTGAAGACCTTACTTGACATGTTTTGATAAATATGGGAGGGCAAATTTTGGGGTACAACAGCTGCCCCTGTTCAATCTTCTTAAACCTGAGGATATAGATTGGCTTGTCTGGCTTTCATGATCTGAAGGTGGAAGATGATTGAACACTAGAGTGCCCAGAAATTTGCACTCGAATGAAGTGGTACTTGTCTTGCGATATTGGGAATGGGCTTATAGATGCCATTTGGAAGTCAATGATGGAAGATGGGCTTAAAGATGCCATCCGAAGAAGTGTTGATCGCATAAGAGATTCCTTTGCGAGAACTCGTATACCTGTTGCTGAGGAGGGTTTCGCTGGGGGCACACTAGTCTCTGTCTTGGGAGAAATAGAATTTTAGGAGCTTCAGTTGTCCGTTACTCTATTGGGGAATCATCTCTTAATTAAGGAGGTGACAATGAACTGCTATCTGGTCGTGCTCCAGGCCTTACAGTGGTTCACTGAGGAAAATAAGACTGACTGCTATCTGGTCGTGCTCCAGGTTTTACAGTGACTTACTGGGGAGATGAGATTAAACTTGCTATTTGGTCATCCTCCAGGCTTTGCAATTTCTCAATTCTTATCTGGTCGTTCTCCAGGCTTCAGAAGGAATTAGGTGGTTATCCGGTCGCATCCGGGTTTCAACTTGAATTTAAGGCATACTAATATTCGGTCAATTTCTGGGCTTCATAGTAATTGGCCGAGTAAACTGCTATTTGGTTGAATTCCAAGCTTCGCAGTACCTTATACTGTTATCTGGTCGTGTCCCAGGTTTCAGTGTCCTTTGCCGCTATCTGGTCATGCTCCAGTCTTCACAGCGTCTTATACCGTTATCTAGTCGTGCGCCAGGCTTCATGGTGTCTTATACCACTATCTGGTCGATTCCAGGCTTCATGATATCTTGTACTGTTATCTGGTCGATTTCCAGGATTCACAATAACTTGCTGAGGGTTAAGCTGTTTTCTGGTCGATTTCCGGGTTTCAAAGCTTGAACTGGAATATAAATATTAGTATCGATTTGACTGAACCAGGGGAAACTTGTGAGAACTTCAACTGGGAGAGAAATATTAGTGTCGATTTGACTGATCCAGGGGAAACTTGTGGGAACTTCAACTGGGAGAGAAATCTTAGTATCGATTTAACTGAACCAGGGGAAACTTGTGGGAACTTCAACTGGGAGAGAAATCTTAGTATCGATTTGACTGATCCCAAGAGAGGTCTCAGATTAACTTTGACTGACATAGAAATCATGGGAATCTTAGCGGCGATTCGGCTGACCCAGACGAAAATCTTAAAATGTCTTCAACTAGAATAGAAACCTTAGTGTCGGTTTGACTGAACTAGAGAAAACTTGTCAAAACTTGATTGCATATTTCCCTGAAAGGTAAAGAGTTAGTCGTATGTAATTTCATGATGTATGAAATGTATTGAGTAATGATGTTCTCAAAATAAATGACATTGTGCTGTATGATGCGTATGCGCATGCCACAATGTATGGATATGCAATGTTCTTGTGATATTCTCCGGCTGGGGAGAATATATCCCGAACTGCTATTGGAGAGTATAAGGAGTTGAGTTCTTTGTTCTCGCTGGGGATAATGACCGAAGATGATTAGCTGGAGATTTGTATTCGTTCTGCTCGAGAGTATTCTGTCGGGAGAGACTCTGTCTAAGAATAATCCCGTGGGAGAATGACTCTGTGGGGAAGAGAGATACTCGGTTGGAAGATCTGCTGATTTGGAGAAATAAACTCAGCTGGGGATGAACTTCCGTTGCGGGTGATAGTGAATTTTGTTAGAGATTGCATTCCTGCTTGTGAGAGAAATAAACTCTACTTGGGGAAAATTTTACTGACTCGCTCGCGATTGTGAACCTCAGCTGGGGAGAGTTGTGTCCTGTTGGGAAAATTAACACAACTGTCTTTGAATACTTCTTACTCTGCGGGGAGTGTGTGTACCACTTCTCATGTTCCCAAACTAGCTCTATCCCTGTACCTGATGGGTAGAGCAACTGTAAGGTTTTGGACACTTCTTGTTTGTCCCTGGAATTACGAGTAATTGTCTTTTGTTTCTTATGTAAATATTTATGAGCAGCAATTATTTTCAAATGCGTATATAAAAAATGAATCATTGGACGTTCTTGCAAAATAAAATAGAAAAGGAAAAAAAGTTGAAATTTCTTGTGAAAATGAATTGTATTGATTTTTGAAATTGGCCTGTAATAGGCGTTTTGTACAAAGAGGCTGACGTCTAGTAAGAGAACACCGTCGAGGGAACAAAAATTATACAATTTGTGTAAAAGAAAGAAAAACAGCTATGTGAAACAATCCCATCGGCTTCCAACTCTGCTATTGCCTTTATATCTTCAAGCGTCTCATCACTTTGCTACTTGGTCGAAGGTGGATCAGATTGATTGGCGCCGTCCGAGCTTGATAGTCGATATCGAAGTCTGGTCGCAAGATGATCCTAATGAGACATAGTGTTACGCTTTGATCCCTAATTTTTTCCTGGACCGCCCTTTCGGGTTTTCGGCCCACTGGGATACCCTTTTTTGCCCAAGACGCCTTTTCAGGTTTTCGACTTGCCGGGTGTACAGTTTTTTCGTTTTCATCCCTTAATTTTGCCCGAACCCTTTTGGTTCACCGGGAAGCCCTTATTTTTGCCTAGGCAAGTCAACCTAGCGGGTCTTTGATTAGGCGTAGTATTTTTTCACTATGTCTGCATTGACGGGGTGAGGAAGGTCGTCACCATCCATGGTGGTTAGAATCATAGCTCCTCCCAAGAAAATGTTCTTAACCACAAATGGCCCTTCGTATGTGGGGGTCCATTTGCCCCTGGGATCACCTTGCGGCAGTATGATGCGTTTGATCACCAGATCCCCGACTTGATATTCTTGACGTCTGACTTTCTTGTTAAAAGCTTTGATCATACGCTTTTGATATGTCTAACCATGACAAATAGAAGTAAGTCTCTTTTCATCCATTAGATTCAGCTAATCAAGTCGGGTCTGGATCCAATCGTCTTTGCTCAAACCCGCATCCTTCATAATCCGGAGAGAGGGTATCTGGACTTCGATGGGTAGGACTGCCTCTATGCCATATACCAGAGAGTAGGGTGTTGCCCCTGTCGACGTCCGTGATGAGGTGTGGTACCTATGAATAGCAAATGGTAACATCTCTTGCCAGTCTTTGTATGTCACCGTCATCTTCTGTACAATCTTCTTGATATTCTTATTAGCTGCTTCAACAGCCCCATTCATCTTCGTCCGGTAGGGTGAAGAGTTATGATGCTGTATCTTGAACTGCTTGCAGAACTCGGTGATCATCGCATTATTGAGATTTGTACCATTGTCCGTAATGATCCTCTCTGGTACACCATATCGACAGATCAGATTGTGTCGGATAAACCGTGCCACGACGTTCTTGGTTACTGTAGCAAAGGAAGCTGCCTCGACACTTCGTAAAGTAATCAATAGCTACCAGAATGGAACGATGCCCGTTGGACGCAGTAGGTCTGATCTCGCCAATCATATCGATGCCCCACATTGCAAAAGGCCAAGGAGCTGTTAAAACATTCAGAGGAACTAGAGGTACATGCACCTTATCATCATAGACTTGGCACTTATGATAGGTTCGAGAATGCTGATAACAATCGGCTTCCAAAGTAGACCAGTAATATCCTGCTCGTAGGATGCTCTTTGCCATGGTATGTCCACTGGAATGAGTTCCGAAGGTACCTTCATGTAACTCTGCCATGATCCTTTTTTCCTCGCTTTTGTCCATGCATCCAGTAAGGTTGAATCATGGTTGCGCTTATAAAGGATACCATTACTGATGAAGAAGTTTGCAGCGAACCTTCTCAAGAACTTCTTATCATTAACATATGCACCTTTGGGGTATTCTTGAGCCTCAATGTGATCGGTGGGAATAGAACTGACTGTTTTTTAATGCTGGTTCGTGTTTGCGTTTGTTTTTGCAAAATGTCGCGGTAAGCAAGAGTCGCCACCGTCTTTTATTTTTATCCAACAAGGAAAGGACAAAAGCACAGAAAAATTCCTTTCGAGATGTTTCTCGGGTTCAGGAGGTAGATTATAGAAAGGAAAGGTGTTAGCACCCTTTCTATCCGTGGTTATCCACAGGCTCTTAGGTACTTGCTCATTGTGTTTTCAAAAAGTTTCGCTTTTCTTGTGTTTGTGGGTTTTGAAAAGAGTTTTGTTTGAAAACTTTGATTTAGCTCTTGTTTCTGTTCTCAAGAGTGTATGAAGTGTTGTTGAAAACTTTGTTTGAAAAGTGTAAGTGCGAAAAATTTATTTTGTTTTGAAAGAGCAAGTACCTAAGAATCTCTACCTACTCAAAAGGAATTAAACTGTGTAAATGTCCCTTTAGACAATGCCATCCCACTATGAAGGAGTAGGTAGCATCGTCGTTGGAGTTCTCGGGTCAATTCGATTTTAGGGACGAGTGGTCACTAAAGCAACATTAGGACGCCTTAGTGGTAACCCTAATGTCTTAGATCATTTTTATCCGAGGCAACGGTTTCGAGGCAACTTTGATCTCTAGACAGGAGGGCAACCTCTAAAACTTCCTATACTCAATGACCACGTTCGAGGCAACCAAGTGAGGCGTACCCTAGGAGTGGCATGTGCAAATGTGTCAATTTTCAGTTATGTTATCTTTGTACATGTTATGGTGAGCTACAGTTGATTTTAAGTTAAGATAGATCTTGTCATGCATAGCCTATTATTCATACATCTAGCAACTAATGGTTGCGAAAAATAAAACTAAGCTATTACAAGGCGTCGGGTATTTACATCGCCAAAAACAAACCCTTTAAAAGTAAATGCGGAAAATAAATAAAAGTGATAAAAGGTCCTAAGTTAAAGCTATTACATCCTCGGAGCAATTACAATTATATGGATAAAAAATAATACGCACGAGAAAAAATTGAATCGGAGAGTTTTAGGGTTTTGACCCCTTTTTAGGAAAGAAAGAGATTTTTTGTTATTTTGAATTAAATGGAAATTAAATTAAGTTAATTAATTAATTAAATGAAAAAAATATTTTTTTTTGGGTTTTTAGAATATTTAAGGAAATAAAAATAAAAATGATAAAAATTGTTAAAACCTAATATTCTAATTTACTTTTAATTTATTGCAAAAAATATTATCATTAAACCTAATTTAAAACTAAATTAATTGGTCAATTTTTATTTACAAAAATAAATAATGAAATAAATAAATATTATTTTTGGTGTTTTCTGACTTTATAAAAAAAAGTTAGTTTGTTAATTAATTAATTAGTTTTAATAATAATAATAAAAGGTAATAAAAAAATAATGAAAAGAAATAAAAGTAAAAATATAAGCAAACTCAGGGGGGGGGGGGGGGGTGCTGGGCCCAATTTTGGAGGTAGAATCATCAATTTTCCAGGCCCAATCCAAACCAGCCTTGTTGACTTTCCAGGATCTCACGCGCATGGATTGACTAGGGAGTATGACGATCCTTCATTCATGACCACCAGATCTAGGTTTGGAGCCATCTGGCGCACTGAGATTTGAGGTGTATGGTGGACCTCCCTTTGCAAACTGCATATGAATACCTGAAGGAGAAAAATAAACAAGGTTTTGGGGGACCTGGGATTCGAACCCAGGTCCCAATGCTCATCGTATGCGCGCTCAACCACTCCACCAACCTGCCTCAATCGTTATAATAATACCAAACAAACAATATATGAAAAAACATTTTACTGTGCCTGAAAAATAAAAGAATTTGGCGCGCTGTTTAAACCGGCCAATAGGAAGAGGACGCGTAGTCGTCTTCTTCGTTGAACATAACCAGGTTTTTACCTGCGGATTTCGTCCGCAACTAAATTCCTAGGTGTGTCCTAGAATTCACCCTAGGCCATAAAAATACCATCCAAGGCCATGGCTGACCTCGTCTCTCCTTCCTGATCATCTCTATACCCATTATTGGATCCAATTTTCCCTGTATCAAAAACACCTAAAAATCAAGAACACGAACCCTAAGATCGGGCATCACGATACAGGTTCCAAAAACAAAATTGAATAATGCCAAAACGTTCTAAATTGAATGATGAACACAAATATGCTAAGATTTTAAAGAAAAGACGCAAGAATTGGAGATTGAGATTCCATGTTCAGAGTCGAGTTCAAGACGACTTACAGTGATTTCTAGGTGATGGAAAAGACTGGTTTTGATTGCTATAGCACCACTGGGTGTCAAGGAAGAGAGCTGCGTTCTTCTTTTTGTCTGAAAGTCCCTCCGATATCGTTCTTGATCTCACATTTTTTCAAGGATTCTTGCAATTTGTTATGGCCGTTTCTACAAAGCTTTGTGCGTGAATTAGGTTTGTGAGGCTTGTGTATGTATATTGGAAGTGAATTAGGTCAAGAGTTGGGCTTTAATCCATGTGCATTCAAGGTTTTGAGATTTGATTTTATCACCATTGAAAAGCTTTCCAAATATGGCCAAATTTGAGATTTTGTGCATGTTTGAGCCTTGGCACGAGTTGGTTGGTTGTCACATGATATTTGCAAGCTGTACAAATCACAAAGATCCATTTACATCAATTTTTGGATTTTATTTGATTTAATATTGATTAATAATGAATTAAATCAATAAAAATGAAATAAAATAGAAAAATAAATGTTTTGTCATGAAATCATGTATGGGACACGTGTGGGTCAAGACAAGACCATATCAAGTGGAAAAAAGTGGGCCCTTTTGTCAAGAATTGGAGTTTTGAGGATAGTTGACTTTTGGCAAATTTGGAAAAATGCCCAACTTCAACAATGCATAACTTCTTCAATTTTGTACTTTTGGAGGTGTTCTTGGACTTTTTAGAAGCCTTGAGATGTTCTCTAATCAACCCTTTTTGTCTCATCTCATTTTGATCTTCCATTCTCAAGTTATAAGCTTTGAAAAAAAAAGGTGTTTTTTGTTGACTTTCAAAAATGACCTATAATGTCCAAATTTGTAACTTCTTGTGAGTGCATTTTCTGATCTTGGGGTATGAATATGAATTGTGGGAAATTGCACCCTCTTCAAAATGATCTTTGGATGGGTCATTTCTCATAAAGTATGATAAAGGTATGCTTGGTCAAAGTTGAGTTGACTTTTCCTGCAAAACCCTAATTTAGCAACTTTTGAATCTTGATGAATTTTGAGCAATCCTTGATGAATCATGATCAACCCTTGATCAAATGATGAATTATACTTCAAAATGAGAATGTTGACAAAAAATATTGAGGTTTGACTGTATTTGGGACACAGTTGACTTTTGCCCTAGCACAGTCGATTTTTGGGCCTCTTGAGCAATTGACTGACCAAACTTCCACTACAAGGCTTGAAATTTGACATGGATGGACTTAAGAACATATTAAGACATTGGGAAGCACTTGAGGCCATTTGGATGTAAGGACTTTGATGCAACATAAAACCCTAATTTTGAATTGACTGCCTTAGGAGGTGATTTGACTGTACAACCCTTGAGCAATCTTGAACCATTTGAAGATCATTCTTGACAAATCTTGAGGAATATGGGAGGGCAAATTTTGGGGTACAACAGTTGCCCCTGCTCAATTTTCTTAAACCTGAGGATATAGATTGGCTTTCGAGCCTTTCGTGATCCGAAGGTGGAAGATAATTGAACACTAAAGTGCCCAAAAATTTGCACTCACATGGTGTAGTATCAGCGTTGTGATGTCGGGAATGGGCTTACAGATGTAATTTGGGGATTGATGGTAGGAGGATGGGCTTATAGATGCCATCTGGAGATTGTTTTTTGAATTGTAATTTTGTAAGTTAAAAGAAGGAACCTGTGTAGGGTTGCCCGATGATGAGTCAGTGTAAAACTGCATTTTGAAAGAGAAGGAACCGGTGTAGGGTTGCCTGATGATGAGTCCGTGTGAAACTTCATCTGAAAGAGAGAAGGAACCGGTGTAGGGTTGCTTCATGATGGTCAAGTAGATAATTGTCCTGTCTGGTTTCAGGTATTGATCTTTGACCTGAGAAAGAAAAATAGTTTTCCTGGCTTGTTACAGGTATTAATTTTCAATCTCTTCGTGTAGGTGGTTTTCCTGGCTGGTTTCAGGTATTAACCTACAATCAGTCATCCACAGAATTTTCCTGGCTTGTTACAGGTATTAATCTGGAACTTGAAAAGGTTGGCCGATGAGATAGTTGTCCTGGCTGGTTACAGGTGTTGATCTCTGACCTGAGAAAGAAAAATAGTTTTCCTGGCTTGTTACAGGTATTAATTTTCAATCTCTTCGTGTAGATAATTTTTCCTGGCTAGTTTCAGGTATTAACCTACAATCAGTCGTCCACAAAATTTTCCTGGCTTGTTACAGGCATTAATCTGGAACTTGAAAAGGTTGATGGTAGCCATCTTTTGATTGACCTTTTTCTGAAAAAGGTAAACGTTAGCTGTATGCAATGTCATGATGTATGAAATGCATGATGTCATGATGTTCTCAAAAATAAATGAGATCGTGTCATATGCACTTTATCATGTATGTAAATAGGAGGTACGAAGTGTGAAATGTTTATGAATGTATTTTCGTCTGGGAAAATAAATCCCGGAGCTGCTGGAGAATAGAGTTGAGTTCCTTGTTTCCGCTGGGGATGATGAATGAAGATGATTGTGAGAATAAACCTGTAGGAGAAAATAACTCTGTTGGGGAATAAACATGGTGAAGAGATTACTCTGCGGGGAATTACTCTGTGGGGAAGAGATACTTTGCTGAGATTTTAATGATAAACTCCGCTGGAGATTCCGTTGATAAGCTCTGTTGAGGATTTTGATGATGAACTCCGCTAGGGATAGAAAGAACTTCGCTGGGGATGATCTTTTAGTCGCAACTTGTTAAGGATAACCCGGTTAGACTCTTATGAGGATAACCTCTGAATTTGGCTGGGGAGACTTATTTGTGCTCTGCAGGGGACAAGCTTCCAGAATCTACTGGGTAAGATGATTCAATTCTCTATTGGGGAAGCCCTTTTTTAGACTGCGCTGGGGAAATGGCTCCATTGGGGGTATCTTGTATTCCGCCGGGGAACATTCTTATATTTTGTTGAGGAATATTAAGACTGTCGGGGATGCTCTTTACGCTTGCTGGGGAATATCTTTATACTCCACTGGGGAATATTAAGACCTTCTGGGGATACCCAACCCTTTTTAGGGCTGATGGTAGACCAACTCTGCTTGGGGAGAGTATTGCTGATTCGTTCATAGTTGCAAGTTGTGATCGGTGGATCTGGAACTGACTGTTTAACGCTGGTTCGCGAAATATCGCGGAAGCAAGAGTCGCCACCGTCTTTTATTTTCTCCAAATGGAAAGGACAAAAGCACAGAAAAATTCCTTAAAGAGATTGCTCTCGGTTCGGGAGGTAGATTATAGAAAGGGAAGGTGTTAGCACCCTTTCTATCCATGGTTATCCATGGGCTCTTAGATACTTGCTCATTGTGTTTTCAAAAATGGTTTGTTTGCTTTTCAACTATGGGTTTTAAAAAGTTTCTTTGAAAATTCCAGTTCGACTCTTGTATCGGTCCTCAAGAGTGTTTGAAAAATTGCTTTCCAAAGCTTTTTGAAAATGTGTCGGTGTGAAAAGTATTTTTGAATTTGAAATTAGAGCAAGTATCTACGGGACCCTACCTACTCTAAGGAATTCGTCTGTGTAAATGTCCTTTAAAGTAGTGCCATCCCACCATTGAGAGGTAGGTAGCACCACCGTTGGAGGTGTTCGGGTCAATTCGAGGTTCGGGACATGGTGATCACCAGAGCAATGGGAAGACACCTTAGAAGCTACCCTCATGCCAGGTTCCCGGATCATGAGGACTTACTAAGACATCCTCTACTCGACGATCACCTTTCGAGGCAAGGCAACAGTGAGACGTACCCTAGGGGTGGTGTGTGCGAATTGTGTGTCGTTTTCATTTATATTTGTCTTGTCATGTCATTGGTGTTCTACGTTTGCTTTTATTTAAGGCCATTCATTCTCGCATGCTTTGTTTAATAGTTAAAAATATTTGCGGAAAAGTAAATTCTAAGCTATTACAACTGGCGCGGGTCCACATCGCCAAAATTAACCAGGACCCGATTTGACGGAAAATAAAGAAATTAAAAGAATTAAAAAGTGCGAAAAGTAATTACAAGGCTTCGGGAGAGATACACAATTATTTAAACGAAATAAAATAAATACGCGAAATAAACAAGAAATTAAGAACGAAATGAGGGCGTTGGACCCTTTTGCAAAATATTAAAATTAATAAGGAATCAAGATTCAAATTAAGAAAAGAAATTGTTTTTGTTTTTTTTATTTTTTATTTTTAGGTATTTTAGGGTTTAATAGAAAAAAGAGAATTAATTAAAATTAAAATAAAGTGTTAAACCTAATTCTAACTATTTTTTAAGTTATTAAGAAAAATATTGAAGTTTTAACCTAATTTAAACCCAAGTTATTTTCATGCAAATTTAATTATAAAAATAAATAAAATAAATAATATTATTGTGAGAAAGAAAAAATTAAAAAAGGAATAAAAACATTAAACCTAATTCTATATTTGTTTGGATTTTTTATTATGAGGGAAATTAAAATTAAACCTATTTTAAACTAATTCAATTATATACAATTTATTTATGAACATAATTAAAAGAAAATACTTATTATATTTTTGATCTTTTCTGATTTTTTTATGCATTTTTT
This sequence comes from Vicia faba, assembly GCA_948472305.1. NCBI lineage: Eukaryota > Viridiplantae > Streptophyta > Magnoliopsida > Fabales > Fabaceae > Vicia > Vicia faba. The sequence goes on along the minus strand of OX451736.1, from coordinate 65,094,495 downwards.
ATATTTTGTAGAAATAATTAATTAATTTAAACAAATAAAGAAAATAAAATGACAATTAAAAATAAAACATGAAAAAAATGGAGAATTGCAAACCAGGGGGGTTCAGGCCCCAATATGGAGGTATAGGTCCAAGAATCCTGGCCCAACAAGCTCCAGGTCCGTTTGACTTTTTTGAGTAGCGTGTAACAATGTTGACCTGAGTTTATGGTGCTCTCCCAATCTCCGCCCTTGGCTTGATCTCAGTGTACATGTGGGTGGATAGATGATGAAGGACTATGATGGTTCTCAGTGTGGTGCCTGCATGTGATAATGGATTGAAAAATAATATTGAAAGAACATAGACCTGGGGTTCGAACCCAGGTCACTAGCATCACCAATCAACACCTGTGCCACTGAGCCATGTCAACGCGTTTGGTATATAAATAACAAATAAATAATATAAAAGGAAACAAAGGAATTAGTGGATAGCGCGCGAAATATTCAAACGCTCCAATCAACGCCTTCCACGTGATCGTCTTCTTCGTGGCCTTTTTTTATTTTTCTGAAACAAGAACATTAAGCCACGGTTTTGGATTTGTTCCCTTAGGCCCTTTTCAAGAAAATAGCGACTAGAGCTCAGGCATTCATAAATTGGGCGCGATGGTCCTATCTTCTTCGTCCAGACGTGCTAAATCCAACTATGGTATTGAGGATGTCCAATTTTACAGCACCTGAAAACCCCTAATTTACAGTTCTACAAACCCTAAAAGTTATCAATGGCAAATCTCCAAATATGGCACGAAAACGAAATTAGACCACATGGTTAGCTTCAAAACTTCACAAGGAACATGAATCTACAATTAAAATGCTATGAGGATGTCTAGCAATTAAAATACAATCATGGATTTTTCTTGATACAGTTTGAGTTCGTTTTACCAATTCTTGGCGTGGTGATGGATGATTCTGATTGGAATGTGATCAGTAATCCTTGAGGAAGCTATTGAAACAAGTCTTGTGCTTTGAATCGGCCTGTAAAGATGATTTCAGAATTGAGTTCTTTAGAGAAAATCTCAAGTTTGATTCTTATGTTTCTGAGAAACTGCGTGTCCATCTGCATTAGGGTTATCTTTCTTGTATATGTAGGAACAATTAGGTTAAGAAAAACCAATCAAATCCATGGCATTCATTGTTTTTGAAAATTTGATTTGTTAAGATTTTTCCATATCTTTTCCATGAGCTTTTGTGTCAATTAGGATCCAATCAAGCCAAATCTTTCCACATTTGCATATGCACGAAATATTGAGTCTAAAACATGTATAAAAAGATTGGTTAGGGTGAATTAAATATTTTTCATATATTTAAATGATTTAAATGAATTAATATAAATAAAAATTCAAATAAATAAATAAAAGATGAGAAAATACTTCCCTTTGGGCCAAGTGGTCGTGCACATGCTTGGAATGATGAATCATGGAAGAAAAATGGGCCCATTAGCATTTTTAGGTCATTTGAATCAATGTTGACTTTTCAAAATATCCAAAAATTTCCCAACTTCCACAAGGCATAACTTGCTCAATTTTTAAGCTTTTCTCATGTTCTTGGACATATTGGAAAGGTCTTTTAGTCCTCTAACCAATGCCTTTGGTCCCATGTCATTTTGATTTACCAATCTCAAGTTATGGCCTTTGACTTAAAGTCCCTTTTTGTTGACTTTTGAAAATGACCTATAATGTTGAAATTGATAACTTTTTGTGAGAGCATTTCTTGGACTTGAAGTATGAAGATGAGTTGTAGGAAATGTCTTTCTCTTCAAAATGAGCTTTGGATGGAATTTTTCTGATAATCCATGTGAAAGTTATGCCCTGGTCAATTTCAGTTGACTTTTTCAGCTGTCCAAATAAGGAAACTTTTGCATCTTGATGATTTCTGAGCCAAATTTTGAGAATCATGATCAAGCATTGATCAAATGATGTTTGTGGCTTCAAAATGATATGTTGACCAAAAATTTGAACTTTTGACTGTCAAATGACCATTTTGCCCCTACAGTTGACTGTAGTGCAATTAGGGTTTTTGACTGTGCAATTTTGAGCTGAATGCTTTGAAACTTGATATGAGGATGCTTGACCATATTTGTAGGCATATGAGACTTGATTGGGCCTTTGAAAACTTCATTTTCTTGATCAGAACATAAACCCTAGTTTTGACTGTATAGGAGACCTTTGCATTGTGCAACCCTTGGGGAATTTTGCAGCTTGACTTGGCAATTTCTTGGAGAATATGGGAGGGCAAATTTTGGGGTACAACAGTTGCCCCTGTTCAATCTTCTTAGACCTGAGGATGCAGATTGGCTGACGTGCCTTTCGTAATCCGAGGGTAGAAGATGATTGGACACTAGAGTGCCCAGAAATTTGCGCTCACATGTTAGCAGTGTGATGGAATGGGCTTATAGATGCCATTTAGAGATGGATGAATAGGATGACGGGCTTATGGATGCCATCTGGATGTTGATCGCGTAGGAGATTCCTTAGCGAGAACCTGCATACCTGCAAAAGAACAAATGAGTACCTGACACGTTGCAGGAGCTGGTTTTCAGATGCTTGGTATAGATGTGTCCTGACTGGTTACAGGAGCTGAGTCTGGAGCTTCAAACGGCGATAAATGAACCAGGGATGGTTACTGCCTTAGTATGAATGGTAAGAGAACCTTGGGCGACTTTAACTTCAACAACGCTCGTTGAGAAAATCTTGGGTGTCTTCTACTGGGATAAGAATTAGGGAGATCTTAGGGTCGATCTGGCTGAACTAGAGAAGGCCTTTGACTGGATAAGCATCAGGGCATCAGAAAAATCTTAGGGTCGATTTAGCTGGACTAGAGAAGGCCTTGGACGGGATAACAACAGAGAATCTTAGGGTCGATTAACTGAACCGGTCTAGGTCTTGAAATGTCTTCAACTGGAATAAGTGTCAGAACGTCGCCATATCTGGTTCATATCTGGACTATATCTGGAAGGAAATCTGGAAGCAGCATCAGAACGTCACCATATCTGGTTTACATCTGAAACTATATCTGGAAGGAAATCTGGAAGCAGCATCAGAACGTCACCATCTCTAGTTTACATCTGAAACTATATCTGGAAGGAAATCTGGAAGCAGTATCAGAACGTCACCATCTCTGGGTCATATCTGAAACTATATCTAGAAGGATATCTGGAAGCAGCATCAGAACGTCACCATATTTGGTTTACATCTGAAACTATATCTAGAAGGAACTCTGGAAGCAGCATCAGAACGTCACCATATCTGGTTTACATCTGAAACTATATCTAGAAGGAAATCTGGAAGCAGCATCAGAACGTCACCATATCTGGTTTACATCTGAAACTATATCTAGAAGGAAATCTGGAAGCAGTATCAGAACGTCACCATATCTGGGTCATATCTGAAACTATATCTAGAAGGAAATCTGGAAGCAGTATCAGAACGTCACCATATCTGGGTCATATCTGAAACTATATCTAGAAGGAAATCTGGAAGCAGCATCAGAACGTCACCATATCTGGGTCATATCTGAAACTATATCTAGAAGGAAATCTGGAAGCAGCATCAGAACGTCACCATATCTGGGTCATATCTGAAACTATATCTAGAAGGAAATCTGGAAGCAGTATCAGAACGTCACCATATCTGGGTCATATCTGAAACTATATCTAGAAGGAAATCTAGAAGCAGCATCAGAACGTCACCATATCTGGGTCATATCTGAAACTATATCTAGAAGGAAATCTGGAAGCAGCATCAGAACGTCACCATATCTGGGTCATATCTGAAACTATATCTTGAAGGAAATCTGGAAGCAGCATCAGAACGTCACCATATCTGGGTCATATCTGAACTATATCTAGAAAGAATTGCGATAGTTGATAGTAATCATTTTGGTATTGATCTTTTTCTTGAAAAGGCAAAACATAATTGTATGCAAAATCATGATGCATGAACTGTATGTCTTCAAAATTAATGAGATTCGTGTAGTATGATGCATATGCATGCTATAATGTATGAAGATGTGATGTTTATGAATGTATTTTTGTCTAAGAAAATAAATCCTTGACGGGTGCCGGGAAGTCATATCCTGGGCTGATATTGAAGAATAGGTTTTGCTTCCGCCGGGGATGATAGTTGCAAGAATTCCGATAGGAGAAGATAACTCTATTGGGGAATAAACTTGGCGAATGGGTTACTCTGCGGGGAGACAAATACTCTAGTAATCTTGCTGGGGAGCAATACTCTGTGGGGAGAGAGACACTCTGTTGATTGTTGATAGTAACTTGCTGAGGATATCCTTGTTGTTGGAAGTGTTAATGGACTTCGCTGGGGATAAGAAGACTCCGTCGAGGACGCTCTTTCCGTGGCTTTTGGCTGAGGATAACCCAGTTATATCCTAGTAAGGAAATAACTCTTTGAATAAAGCCGGGAGACGCGTTCGCGCTCTGCGAGGGTAAGCTTCCAGAATCTACTGGGGATAAGCTTACTGCTTGGGGAGATGAATTCCAACTTTCTTGGGGAACTGGATTGGACTCTCCTGGGGGAGTATTGAACTGTATTGGTTATGTTCTTCCACGGAACCTACCTTGATACCTTGGAGGACAGAAACAATCAGATTGCTTAGACCACCCGTTATTGCCCCTGTTTCTATGGGGGAGGCACCTGTGGGATGCTGATAATTGTTGAGGGTCAAACCTTCTTTAGGTAGGCAGGTGACAAGATGACAGGACATAGTCGTACGCTTTGATCCCTAACTTCTGCCTGGACCGCCCTTTCGGGTTTTCAGTCCACCGGGATACCCATTTTTGCCCAAGCCGCCTTTTCAGGTTTTCGACTTGCCGGGTGTACAGATTTTTTCATTTCATCCCTTCATTTTGCCCGAACCCTTTTGGTTCGCCGGGAAGCCCTAATTTTTGCCTAGGTATGTCAACCTAGCGGGTCTTTGATTATGCGTAGTATTTTTTCGACTATGTCCCCGTTCAGGGAATGTGGGGAGTTGCCCCTGTTGGAAGTATTTTGCCACGCCACCAGAAGATGTTTGATCAGGCAAGATTAGTTGTTGGAGTGCCCTAAGTGACTCAGGCGGAGATTTGCCCCTGGTTATCTTGGCATTTTGAAATATTCTCCGAATCTTGACTTAACTGCCCCAGATGGTAGCCCATGATCATGTCATGCCTCTTGATGGGAAGTGCTTCTGTTCATTAGGCATTCGTCGTGCGAATTTCTATGCTGTTCAAACAAAAAAGTCATATGCAAACAAAGTTATGTTAAAAATGCAAAGCTCATGTCTGTCTTGAAGATTTTAAAAATGCATTCTTTTTCATAAAACAAGTGAATGTTTGTAAAACGTGATGTCAACCCGTATTTACCGTAGGCCTTAAGGAGTCAGGATACCTTTCGTGACAGTATGCTTTCGAGCTAACCCATGCTTCAGCTAGGACTTTTGAGGGTTATAACGTGGTCTGGTTCACGGTTTAAGAAACAAAGGATAAAGGCTCAAATTATTTGTACCCACCCGCTCTTCGTGATGTTCTCCAAACCTAAACTCAGTTGATCGTGCGCTAGACCTTGCTTGAGTCTTTGCTTTGATGTTCCAATAATGGTTCAGATGTTGATGATTTCTTTTGACTAGGCAGTCATTTTTTGCTTTGGTTGAGGGTTTGTGAGACCTCTTTCTTGATTTTTGTTATCCCTTTCTTTTTTTTGCCTGAACTGTTTCCTTTTTTGGAATTACAGTCAGCGGGATGCCCCAGTTTTGTAAGTCTCCTTCATGGATTTTGACTTAATGGTTTTTTCATTTTTTGAGATAATGACTGCCTGTCCTTGTGATTTATTCAGAACCATCACTGTCTTTTGTTTTGTAAGGACTCCTTTGATGCCATTTGTTATGCACTTGGATCAACTGAGAGAACTACCCTGCCCCAGGTTATGATAAAGGGTTTTAAATTTCGAAAAGAAAAACTCCTACTTCTTTGGCTCAGAGGGGTTGACGAGGGATTATCATCCTTATAACTCCAGTGTTTAGGGATTGAAACAATGCCTGTACCTCATCAGCGGGGTCTGTTCAAAAGCATACTGTAGATTATGGTATCGTTTTCGTCATCCTCCCTCAAGAGGCTTAGAATTATTAATCGAGAGTTGACATCAGAAAAAATATGAAAAGAAATTTGAACATAATGAAAACAATTGTATTAATTCCCAAAACAGACGTATGCGATGCATTGATAGAATAAAAGAGTTTGCTATGACATTAATTGTTTGCATAAGCAAAGAAAAATACAACTCAAAAATTCAAATAAACAAAAGGCTTCAATGATTGGGCAACGGGGCAGTGATTATGTTCGGAGTCTCAGGCACTTCAAACTGAATCTCCCCGGCGTCGATCATGTCTTGGATCTTGTTCTTGAGAGGCCAGCAGTTGTCCGTAGTATGCCCCGGGCTATCAGAATGATATGCGCACCTATCATTGGGATGATAGTTGGGAGCAGAAGTGTTCGGATTCCGGAGAGGAGCCCTTAAGGTGATCAGCCCTGCCTTCAACATTTGTTGCAGTGCTTGATCCAGCGACATGTTGATTTTGGTGTACTGTCGTTTCTCCTTGCGCTGCTGCCCCTGTCCTTGTTGAGCAGGTCCAGGATTGGAGATCTGGATTGCCCCTACCTCATGACGGCTCTTTTTACCGTGCACAGCATTGGATTCTTTCTTTCCATGATGAGGCTTTTTATCAGAAGGTGCAGCCTCTTGAATTTTCCCAGACCGGATGCCAGCTTCTATTCGCTCTCCAGTCAAGATAAGATCTGTGAATCCAGCAGACGAATTCCCAATTAGGTGGTTGTAGAACGGCCCAGACAGGGTCCCCAAGAACATATCGACAAGTTCCCGATCAGTCAGAGGTGGTTGTACCCTTCCAGCAAGATCCCTCCATTTCTGTGCATATTCTTTAAAACCTTCACTTGATCCTAACGACATACCCTGGAGTTGGGTACGCGTAGGAGCAAGGTCGGCATTATATTGATACTGCTTGTAGAAAGCAGTAGCCAACTCCTCCCAGTTACGAACCTTGGTCCCATCTAGCTGATAGAACCATTCGAGATGAGTCCCTGAAAGACTCTCCTGGAAGAAGTGGATCCACAAATTCTTGTCCACCGTATATGGTTGAATCTTCCGAACATAGGACCTGAGATGTAACTTGGGACAAGACGCCCCGTCATACTTGGTAAAGGATGGTGCTTTGAACTTCCGAGGAATAATCACACCAGTTGACAAACCCAGATCTCCAAAATCCAGCCCAGGTACCTGTTGGATCTCCATAGCATTCAGCCTATCCTCCAACTGTTTGTACTTGTCTTCGGCAGGAGGGTATTGTTCGTCGTTGAAATCTGTCTCGTTGTCGGAGACCACTGGACTGGGAACCCTTTCCTTCTGATGACTGCTTTTCCCCACCGATGGAGTTGTCCTCTCAGTTTGATCCTGCAGGGTATTCCTAGATCTGCGTCTGGGGCTGAACAAAACAGTCCTCCTCTTCTTCTTTTCTTTCTTCAAGAGCAAAGCCTTCAAATCTTGTTGCCCCTGGGTCAAATTCATGATCAGCCCTTGGAACTGGGCGTTCTGAGCCTGGAGGGCCTTGATAGTGTGCTCGGTTGAAGATTCAGGATTCATGACGAGACTGCTGAAATAAACAGCGAAGAAGGTAAGTAACCTGCAGAGAAAGGGTACCTGTTATGCAATGATATGTATGATATGCATGCAATGATTTCAAGGACCTCGCGGGGTAAACAGAGAAACTTGTTAGAGTTGGAAATTGGTAACTTGATTGAAGGTACTTCATGTTGTTGAGAGTCCTTCGTCATGGGTCAAAGGCTCACCATATCCAGTGGGTCATAGCCCCTGACAGCCTTGGCTAGAGGAAAATAAATCCCCTTGCCTCTTGCTAGATATCTTGTTCATCATGACCTGCATCACAAGCCCTTGAGATCCTTGAAATGGGTTAGGATGTATGCAATGGTATGATGTTATGGTATGCATGGGGTAATGTGAGTAACCCTGTTATGAGTCACAATTAAGGGCTGCAAACCAAAACCTGTAAGAAACTCAAGTAAAACCTGTCATGAGTCCTAATTAAGGACTAAAAACAAACCCTGCAAGAACTTAGTAAACCCTGTTATGAGCCCTAATTAAGGACTATAAACAAACCCTGCAAGAAACTTAGTAAACCCTGTTATGAGTCAAAACCTGCAAGTAGTTCATGTGTCAGATAACAAGCATGCGAATAGTCAAGTACGAAGGCACACAAGTCACACAGAAGAGCCCTTAGAGTTTAGGCCAGCATGGGGTCTAGGTATTACCCTCTTTCAGTTTGTTGGTTCAACCTGTCCTATCAAAGTAACCGGGTTCTTGGAGGATCCCAATATTATTGACTACCCTCAATCGATCATAACTCCAGCATCGCAATCTTTTCTTGCGGCCAGAACCATCACGAGAGTTTAGCCTCAATGGGCGTAGCATACTGCTACTGTTCTAATGGCCAAGTTGTGTCATTTAAGGTTCTAAGGTTGTTGGTGCTTAATGACTCCTCAGAAGACCCATATTCTCCTCGTTGCAACACAAGGGATATCGGTACAGACCAAGGTGCCACACCAACGTAGCCACTACTTCACCTGTGTCGGTCTACGCCGGACAGGTCCCTCACAACTTATGCTACCTAAACAGGGTATCCCCAGATCCGGGTTTAGGATCTATGTAACTCCCATGCAACCCACAATAGTAAAGCAAGCAAAGAAGACAATTGAAAACATAGTGATCTTAATCCTAAGGTACACCTCACTCCAAGTTTACTCCCCAGCAGAGTCGCCAGTTCTGTGATCGGTGGATCTGGAACTGACTGTTTAACGCTGGTTCGCGAAATGTCGCGGAAGCAAGAGTCGCCACCGTCTTTTATTTTCTCCAAATGGAAAGGACAAAAGCACAGAAAAATTCCTTAAAGAGATTGCTCTCGGTTCGGGAGGTAGATTATAGAAAGGGAAGGTGTTAGCACCCTTTCTATCCATGGTTATCCATGGGCTCTTAGATACTTGCTCATTGTGTTTTCAAAAATGGTTTGTTTGCTTTTCAACTGTGGGTTTTAAAAAGTTTCTTTGAAAATTCCAGTTCGACTCTTGTATCGGTCCTCAAGAGTGTTTGAAAAATTGCTTTCGAAAGCTTTTTGAAAATGTGTCGGTGTGAAAAGTATTTTTGAATTTGAAATTAGAGCAAGTATCTACGGGAACCTACCTACTCTAAGGAATTCGTCTGTGTAAATGTCCTTTAAAGTAGTGCCATCCCACCAATGAGAGGTAGGTAGCACCACCGTTGGAGGTGTTCGGGTCAATTCGAGGTTCGGGACATGGTGATCACCAGAGCAATGGGAAGACACCTTAGAAGCTACCCTCATGCCAGGTTCCCGGATCATGAGGACTTACTAAGACATCCTCTACTCGACGATCACCTTTCGAGGCAAGGCAACAGTGAGACGTACCCTAGGGGTGGTGTGTGCGAATTGTGTGTCGTTTTCATTTATATTTGTCTTGTCATGTCATTGGTGTTCTACGTTTGTTTTTATTTAAGGCCATTCATTCTTGCATGCTTTGTTTAATAGTTAAAAATATTTGCGGAAAAGTAAATTCTAAGCTATTACAACTGGCGCGGGTCCACATCGCCAAAATTAACCAGGACCCGATTTGACGGAAAATAAAGAAATTAAAAGAATTAAAAAGTGCGAAAAGTAATTACAAGGCTTCGGGAGAGATACACAATTATTTAAACGAAATAAAATAAATACGCGAAATAAACAAGAAATTAAGAACGAAATGAGGGCGTTGGACCCTTTTGCAAAATATTAAAATTAATAAGGAATCAAGATTCAAATTAAGAAAAGAAATTGTTTTTGTTTTTTTATTTTTTATTTTTAGGTATTTTAGGGTTTAATAGAAAAAAGAGAATTAATTAAAATTAAAATAAAGTGTTAAACCTAATTCTAACTATTTTTTAAGTTATTAAGAAAAATATTGAAGTTTTAACCTAATTTAAACCCAAGTTATTTTCATGCAAATTTAATTATAAAAATAAATAAAATAAATAATATTATTGTGAGAAAGAAAAAATTAAAAAAGGAATAAAAACATTAAACCTAATTCTATATTTTTTTTGGATTTTTTATTATGAGGGAAATTAAAATTAAACCTATTTTAAACTAATTCAATTATATACAATTTATTTATGAACATAATTAAAAGAAAATACTTATTATATTTTTGATCTTTTCTGATTTTTTTATGCATTTTTTATATTTTGTAGAAATAATTAATTAATTTAAACAAATAAAGAAAATAAAATGACAATTAAAAATAAAACATGAAAAAAATGGAGAATTGCAAACCAGGGGGGTTCAGGCCCCAATATGGAGGTATAGGTCCAAGAATCCTGGCCCAACAAGCTCCAGGTCCGTTTGACTTTTTTGAGTAGCGTGTAACAATGTTGACCTGAGTTTATGGTGCTCTCCCAATCTCCGCCCTTGGCTTGATCTCAGTGTACATGTGGGTGGATAGATGATGAAGGACTATGATGGTTCTCAGTGTGGTGCCTGCATGTGATAATGGATTGAAAAATAATATTGAAAGAACATAGACCTGGGGTTCGAACCCAGGTCACTAGCATCACCAATCAACACCTGTGCCACTGAGCCATGTCAACGCGTTTGGTATATAAATAACAAATAAATAATATAAAAGGAAACAAAGGAATTAGTGGATAGCGCGCGAAATATTCAAACGCTCCAATCAACGCCTTCCACGTGATCGTCTTCTTCGTGGCCTTTTTTTATTTTTCTGAAACAAGAACATTAAGCCACGGTTTTGGATTTGTTCCCTTAGGCCCTTTTCAAGAAAATAGCGACTAGAGCTCAGGCATTCATAAATTGGGCGCGATGGTCCTATCTTCTTCGTCCAGACGTGCTAAATCCAACTATGGTATTGAGGATGTCCAATTTTACAGCACCTGAAAACCCCTAATTTACAGTTCTACAAACCCTAAAAGTTATCAATGGCAAATCTCCAAATATGGCACGAAAACGAAATTAGACCACATGGTTAGCTTCAAAACTTCACAAGGAACATGAATCTACAATTAAAATGCTATGAGGATGTCTAGAAATTAAAATACAATCATGGATTTTTCTTGATACAGTTTGAGTTCGTTTTACCAATTCTTGGTGTGGTGATGGATGATTCTGATTGGAATGTGATCAGTAATCCTTGAGGAAGCTATTGAAACAAGTCTTGTGCTTTGAATCGGCCTGTAAAGATGATTTCAGAATTGAGTTCTTTAGAGAAAATCTCAAGTTTGATTCTTATGTTTCTGAGAAACTGCGTGTCCATCTGCATTAGGGTTATCTTTCTTGTATATGTAGGAACAATTAGGTTAAGAAAAACCAATCAAATCCATGGCATTCATTGTTTTTGAAAATTTGATTTGTTAAGATTTTTCCATATCTTTTCCATGAGCTTTTGTGTCAATTAGGATCCAATCAAGCCAAATCTTTCCACATTTGCATATGCACGAAATATTGAGTCTAAAACATGTATAAAAAGATTGGTTAGGGTGAATTAAATATTTTTCATATATTTAAATGATTTAAATGAATTAATATAAATAAAAATTCAAATAAATAAATAAAAGATGAGAAAAATACTTCCCTTTGGGCCAAGTGGTCGTGCACATGCTTGGAATGATGAATCATGGAAGAAAAATGGGCCCATTAGCATTTTTAGGTCATTTGAATCAATGTTGACTTTTCAAAATATCCAAAAATTTCCCAACTTCCACAAGGCATAACTTGCTCAATTTTTAAGATTTTCTCATGTTCTTGGACATTTTGGAAAGGTCTTTGAGTCCTCTAACCAATTCCTTTGGTCCCATGTCATTTTGATTTACCAATCTCAAGTTATGGCCTTTGACTTAAAGTCCCTTTTTGTTGACTTTTGAAAATGACCTATAATGTTGAAATTGATAACTTTTTGTGAGAGCATTTATTGGACTTGAAGTATGAATATGAGTTGTAGGAAATGTCTTTCTCTTCAAAATGAGCTTTGGATGGAATTTTTCTGATAACCCATGTGAAAGTTATGCCCTGGTCAATTTCAGTTGACTTTTTCAGCTGTCCAAATAAGGAAACTTTTGCATCTTGATGATTTCTGAGCCAAATTTTGAGAATCATGATCAAGCATTGATCAAATGATGTTTGTGGCTTCAAGATGATATGTTGACCAAAAATTTGAACTTTTGACTGTCAAATGACCATTTTGCCCCTATAGTTGACTGTAGTGCAATTAGGGTTTTTGACTGTGCAATTTTGAGCTGAATGCTTTGAAACTTGATATGAGGATGCTTGACCATATTTGTAGGCATATGAGACTTGATTGGGCCTTTGAAAACTTCATTTTCTTGATCAGAACACAAACCCTAGTTTTGACTGTATAGGAGACCTTTGCACTGTGCAACCCTTGGGGAATTTTGCAGCTTGACTTGGCAATTTCTTGGAGAATATGGGAGGGCAAATTTTGGGGTACAACACAAGTCTCAGTGGAGAGAGCTATCATTACTGTCTTACTCCGCGGGGATTGAAGGTATCTTGGTCATATTCTTCAGCTGCACCTACCTTGGTATCTTGGTGGACATAGAAACTAGACCTCTCAGGCAATTCTTATTGCCCCTACTCCTAATATCACCCGTAATTAGTCATTTGTTTCGCATGCTAATATTTATGAGCAACAATTAATGTCAAATGCATATATCAAAAATGAACATTGGACGTTCTTTGCAAAACAAAACAGATAAAGAAAAAAACAATTTACAATTTGTCTGAAAAATGAACTTGTATTGATTTTGAAGTTTGCCTGTAAATAGGCGCTTTTGTACAAGAGGCTGAAGTCCTAGTAAGAGAACGCCGCCGAACAAATAGGATTTATACAATTTGTAAAAAGAAAACAAAACAGCTATGTGAATAATCCCACTGGGTTCCAACTCTGCTATCGCCTTTATATCTTCAAGCATCTCATCACTTTGTTGCTTAGTTAGAGATGAATCTGATTGATTGGTGCCGTCCGAGCCTGATAGTTGATACCAACGTCTGGATGCAGGGTGATCCAATGAGACATAGTGTTACGCTTATCCCTAACTTTTGCCTGGACCGCCCTTTCGGGTTTTCAGTCCACCGAGATACCCATTTTTGCCCAAGCCGCCTTTTCAGGTTTTCGACTTGCCGGGTGTACAGATTTTTTTTTATTTTCATCCCTTATTTTTTCCCGAACCCTGAGAAGATCCATCCATGGTGGTTAGAATCATCGCTCCTTCTGAGAAGATGTTCTTAACCACAAATGGCCCTTCGTACGTAGGGGTCCATTTGCCCCTGGGATCACCTTGAGGTAGAATGATGCGCTTGATTACCAGGTCCCCGACTTGATACTCTTATCGTCTGACTTTCTTGTTAAATGCCTTGATCATCCATTTTTGGTACGTCTGACCATGATAAATAGCAGTGAGTCTCTTTTCGTCGATTAGGTTCAGTTGATCAAGCCGGGTCTGGGTCCAGTCGTCTTCACTTAAACCCGCATCCTTCATGATCCGGAGAGAGGGTATCTGAACTTCAATGGGCAGGACTGCCTGCATGCCATATACCAAGGAATAGGGTGTTGCCCCTGTTGACGTCCGTGCTGAGGTACGGTACCCATGAAGAGCAAATGGTAACATCTCGTGCCAGTCTTTGTAGGTCACTGTCATCTTATGCACAATCTTCTTAATGTTCTTATTAGCTGCTTCTACAGCCCCATTCATCTTCGGCCGATAGGGAGAAGAGTTGTGGTGCTGTATCTTGAATTGCTCGCAGAGCTCAGTGATCATCTTGTTGTTAAGATTGGTACCATTATCCGTAATGATCCTCTCTGGTACACCGTATCGACATATCAGGTTGTGCCGAATGAACCGTGCCACGACGTTCTTGGTTACGGTGGCAAAAGAAGCTGCTTCAACCCACTTCGTAAAGTAATCAATCGCTACCAGGATGAAACGACGCCCTTTGGATGCCGTAGGTCTGATCTCGCCGATCATATCAATGCCCCACATTGCAAAAGGCCAAGGTGCTGTCAAGATATTCAGAGGAACTGGAGGAATGTGCACCTTATCAGCATAGACCTGGCACTTGTGACATGTCCGAGAATGCTGATAACAGTCGGCTTCCATCGTGGACCAGTAATATCCTTCCCGAAGGATTTTCTTTGCCATGGTATGTCCACTGGAATGAGTCCCGAAAGTACCTTCATGCAGCTCTGCCATGATCCTTTCTGCTTCAATCTTATCCACACAACGCAGTAAGGTTGAATCATGGTTACGTTTGTAAAGAATGCCATTGCTGATGAAGAACTTTGCCGCGAATCTTCTCAGAAACTTCTTGTCATTAACAGATGCACCCTCGGGGTATTCTTGAGCTTCCAGGTACCTCTTTACTTCATGATACCAAGGCTTTTCTGTTACCTCTTCGGTCTCAAGATCACAGCAATGTGCAGGTTCATCCAATTTCCAAATAATGATCCGGGGAGCCTCGTTGTCCCACTTGACTTTGAACATAGAAGACATCGTAGCTAACGCGTCCGCCAACTGATTTTCCTCTCTTGGGAAGTGTTCAAAGGTTATTTCCTCGAAGTGGGGAAGCAACGTCAACACATACTCCTTGTAAGGAATAAGATTTGGGTGTTTCGTATCCCACTCGCCTTTGATCTGACTGATCACGAGAGCGGAATCTCCGAAGACACTCAGAAACTTGATCCTTAGGTCAATTGCAGCTCGAAGACCCATGATGCATGCTTCATACTCCGCCATGTTGTTGGTGCAGTTAAAACACAGTCAGGCGGTGAGCGGAGTATGAGAGCCCTTAGGAGATATGATCACAGCGCCAATACCGTTACCCAAAGCATTTGAAGCTCCATCAAAGTGCATAGACCATCGGGATCCTTCCTCATGTCCTTCATCCGGTCCAGGTATTTCACAACCAGTTATCAACATGATAGTCTCATCCGGGAATTCAAAGTTCATAGATTGGTATTCATCCACTACCTGATGTGCTAATGGTCTGCCAATACGCTTCCCTTGATTGCTTTTTGAGACGTGTACTTGATGTCATACTCAGTTAAGATCATCTGCCATCTTGCTATTCTTCGGACAAGGCAGGCTTTTCGAAGATATACTTGATTGAATCCATTTTTGAAATCAATAGAGTAGTGTGAGTCAGCATATACTGTCTCAGCCGGTGAGCAGCCCATGCCAAAGCGCAGCAAGTTTTCTCGAGCAGTGAGTATCGGGTCTCACAGTTGGAAAACTTTTTGCTAAGGTAATAAATAGCATGCTCTTTTCGGCCGGACTCGTCATGCTGCCCCAACACACATCCCATTGAGTTGTCAAGTACTGTCAAGTATAAGATTAGAGGTCTCCCTTCAACTGGTGGCATAAGAATAGGTGGCTCCTGGAGATACTCTTTGATTCTTTCGAAAGCGGTCTGACATTCATCGTTCCAACGTACCACTTGATCTTTCTTTAGTAGCTTGAAGATTGGCTCACAAGTAGCAGTTAGATGTGAGATGAATCGGGCAATGTAGTTCAGACGTCCTAGGAAGCCTCTGACCTCTTTCTCTGTCTTGGGAGCTGGCATCTCTTGTATGGCTTTCACCTTGGAAGGGTCCACTTGAATACCTTTGTCACTCACGACGAAACCTAGTAATTTACCGGACCTCACCCCGAAGGTGCACTTGTTCAGGTTCAACCTCAATTTGTACAACTTCAAACGGTCAAACAGATTTTGTAGATGGTCAAGGTGTTCCTCCTCCGTTTGGGACCTCGCAATCATATCGTCGACATATACTTCAATCTCATGATGGATCATATCATGAAACAAAGCAACCATGGCACGCTGATATGTTTCCCCAACATTTTTCAACCCAAAAGGCATGACCTTGTAACAAAAGGTGCCCCACTGAGTAACAAAAGTGGTCTTCTCCATGTCTTCAGGAGCCATCTTGATTTTTGATTATAACCGGAGAAACCATCCATAAAGGAAAATACCTTGTGCTGAGCAGTATTGTCAACTAGAACGTCGATGTGAGGCAGAGGGAAGTCGTCCTTAGGTCTTGCCCTGTTCAAATCTCTGTAATCAACACACATTCTGACCTTACCATCTTTCTTCGGCACTAGAACCACATTGGCGACCCACTGAGGGTAAGAAGTTACTGCTAGAAAACCAGCGTCAAATTGTTTCATAACCTCAACCTTGATTTTCTCGGACATCTCTGGGCGCATACGGCGAACCTTCTGTTTTACGGGAGGGCAGTCTTCCTTGGAAGGCAGGCGATGAACCACAATGTCGGTATCCAACCCAGGCATATCTTCGTAAGACCAGGAAAATATTTCCACGTAGTCATGCAGCATCTGGGTCAACCGCAATTTCACACTAAGCTCCAGATTTGCACCGATCTTGACTTCCTTTTTGTCTGTCTCAGTACCCAAATTCACTGTTTCCACTAGCTCTTCATGTGGCTGAATGACCCTCTCTTTCTGGAGTAACAGTCTTGCAAGTTCGCCAGGCACTTCGCAATCATCTTCACCTTCGTCTTCGGCTAAGTTGATCGGATTTTCGAAGTCATAACTGGCAGTAGCAGAGTCGTTACCAGTGAGATCCAGAGTGGATTGAGACATGTATATGTGAGTGTGTGTAAAATAGCTGTTTTGCAATATATAATAAAGAAAGACAAGGAGCGCAAGATTTGAAATGCAAAAAAACGTCCAATGCTTTTATTAATGATATATGAAAATAGCACACAAAAGCCCTCACAAATGAAGCCACGGTGCCCCGGGTAAGACACCGAGCCACAAAGTTTCACAATATTATCTGTTACAAATTCAAAACAAAAGAGTTCATTACTGAGTAATAAAAGTAATAGGGACGAAGTCCTTTGCTGTCCAGTTGTTTGGTCCGCTGTTGGTCGTAGGGTAGATCCAACTGTCAAATTCAGATTCCTCCACGTCATCTTCGATGGCATTTACTCCCGAGTTGTTGATGAACACATGAGGTCTTCCAATCCTTGCACTACGAACGACCCTTTGAGCTTCCTTCTCGATAACAGCCCGGGCATCCTTTAAGGAAACCATCTTCAAAGGAGAATCTTCAACCACAGTCTCAGCTGATGCTAGTGTCTGAGGAACCTCTTCAAAGTGTTGAAATGGGGTCTCAATGAATTCCCCATCCATCTCTACGTATCTGAAAGAGTTGAGGTGGCTGACCAAGTACTCTTCCTCCCCCTGTACTGTTACAATCTTCCCTCTGACTGGGTACTTCAGCTTCTGATGGAGTGTTGAGGTCACAACTCCAACTTTATGGATCCATGGACGACCCAGCAAACAAGAATAAGATGGTCGAATGTCCATCACGTAGAATGTAGAATTGAAGACCTGAGAACCAACTTTAATTGGAATATCAACCTCACCATGCACCATCCTTTTAGACCCATCAAAGGCCCGAACAACAATGTTACTTGGCTTTAGCTCCAACCCTTCGTAATCCAACCTGTCTAGGGCTTTCTTGGGCAAGACGTTCAATGAGGAACCAGTGTCAACCAACATGTGTGCAAGAGTAGTGCCCCTGCATTCAATGGAGACATGCAGGGCATCGTTATGGTTCTTCCCTTTAGCAGTCAGATCAGCGTCGGAGAAACCCAAACCGTTATCAGTAGTTAAATTTGCCACACAATCGGTAAACTGATCAGCTGATGTCTCTTGTGGCACGCGGGCCGTCTTCAGGAAGGTAATCAGAGCCTTGGCATGGGCCTCTGAACATAACAACAGTGATAACATAGAAATCTTGGATGGGGTTTGTCCCAGTTGCTCAACTACATTATAATCACTCTTCTTAATGATCTTCAGAATCTCTTCCATCTCTTGCTTGGAAGCTTCAACATTGATTGTCTTTGGCGCCTCCGTCTGGGCAGGCATATCAGTGGTGATCCCTTTGCCCCGGGCGTCAGATGACTCGGCGACAGGGGTAGGACTAAGAACTTGATCAAGAATGGCATTAGGCACACTTGCAGGTGTGATGACAATAGGTCTTCAGACAGTTGGTGGCGCAATATCAGGTGAGAAAAGTCTACCACTGCGGGTGAATTTAGCAGGCCCGGTAATGTTGCTGACGTCGGTATTAGTATCAAACTCTTGCTTAACTCCAAGAACATAAACATCTGCCCCATAGTGCCAGGGGACAGCTTTGTCAGAGGTGTAGGGAATAGGCCCTAGAACAATGATGATTATGGGTGCAATCTTCTAAACAGGCGTAATTCTGACACGCTTCCTTGAGGGAGCCTTGGGAGAATTGTTGAAAATGGTAATAATGGAAACTTCTTCAGTAGGGGTGGCAGGAACAACAATCTTCTCAAACAGGATCTCCTTGTTATCCATCAGGTTTTGGATGCCTGACTTCAAAGATGGGCAACCAGTAGGTGAAACAAAACACAGATGGCAACCTTCACCACATCCCAGAAATAAATCGGCTAGCAATAGGTTCCTCTTGACGGTCATCAGCAGGGTAACAATATCATCCATAGAGGCTACAAACAAGTCTTCCTCTACAGCATTTACTCCATGTTTGGGCATGGGAGCAGTCACAACATTAGGCCTCTCGGGCGCCTCGAACTCAATCTCCTTTGCATCGATTAGGTCCTGAATCTTATTCTTCAAAGCCCAATAATAATCCGTATTATGCCCCGGGATGTCAGAGTGATAAGTACAGCGGGCGTTAGGATTGTACTTTGGGGATGTTGTGTTTGAAATCTTCGGAGCTTCTTTTAGAGTCACCAGATTGGTCGTCAGTAACTGCGGCAATATCTGAGACAAGGTCATACTGAGGCGAGTGTATTGCCTTCGAGGTCTCTCACCCCTTTGTTGGTTGTGATGCTGAGGAGTACCAGCAGGTTTTGAAATAACAACCGCGTTGATAGCTTGACGGTGTTCCGGTCTATTCTGTCTTCTTAAACCGTAGACAACACTGGATTCTTTCTTGAACGGCTTCTTCTCAGTGCTCGATGAGGCACCCTTCTGTATCTTCCCCTCCTTGATACCAGCTTCAATCCTCTCACCAGTCAAGATAAGGTCTGTAAACCCGGCTGAAGAGTTTCCAATCAAATGGTTAAAGAATGGACCAGACAGGGTCCCCAAAAACATATCAACCAGTTCGCGGTCAGTTAAAGGTGGCTGCACCCTTCCGGCAAGGTCTCTCCATTTTTGAGCATACTCTTTAAATCCTTCACCCGTCCCTATTGACATACCCTGGAGTTGGGTACGCGTAGGAGCAAGGTCAGAGTTATATTGATACTGCTTATAGAACGCAGTAGCCAAATCTTCCCAGTTACGGATACTGGCCCCATCCATCTGATAGAACCACTCAAGTTGAGTCCATGAAAGGCTGTCTTGAAAGAAATGGATCCACAAATTCTTATCAGTGGTGTAAGGCTGGATCTTCCTTACATATGACCGGAGGTGCAGCTTTGGGCAGGAAGCTCCGTCATACTTGGCAAAGGCAGGTGCCTTGAACTTATGGGGAATCACCACCCCAGAGGATAGACCTAGATCTCCGAAGTCTAGACCGGGCACGTTCTATATCTCCATAGCGCTCAAGCGGTCCTCCAACTGTTTGTACCTATCCTCAGCAGGAGGATACTGTTCTTCATCATAATCCGTCTCGTTGTCAGAGACTATAGGGCTAGGAACCCTTCTCTCTTGTGGACTGTCTTTCCCTCTAGATGAGGTGGTCAGATCAGCCTCATTCTGCAGTCCATTTCCAAACCTGCGTCCAGTGTTGAACAGGACGGTCCTCTTCTTCTTCTTCCTCTCTTTCAGAATCAGGGTCTTCAAGTCCTATTGACCCTTAGCTAGGCTCATAACCAACTCTTGAAACTGGGCATTCTAGGCCTGGAGGGCCTTGATAGCTTGCTCAGTGGAAGGTTCAGTAGACATGATGATTGCTGAAATAAACAGCGAAGAAGATAAGTGACCTGTAAAAGGGTACCTGTTATGCATATGATGAATGGTATGCTATTTATGTAATGCATTCAAGGGTTCAAAAATTCAAATTCGTTGCAGACAAAAAAAGAACACACGTCATATTAAGAAGAAATTTGTTTAGTACATAAGTGCCTCATGGGCGAAATATTACAAAATACTTAATGTAAAAAGACACTGCGCATCCTTTTTGGAGCGATGTAAGTGTTGAGGGTCTCTTCCTCGTGAAGTCGGCGGGTGAGCTCCAAAACCTTCTTCTCACTGGCATGTAAGCTGGCTTCAAAAGCATTTTGTTCTTCCTTGAGTTGGATCCAACTCTTTTGCATTTCTTCCCATGATGTTGGCATGTCAGGATGTAGAATGGTGTATGGAACCTCTCCTTCCACAACAGGCTCTTTGATCAAGGGGAGAATGTGAGGATATGGCATCATAAGATTCTGGGAGTGGGTTCGTACCCACTTGAGGTAAGGCTCAAGGGGGATGGAATTCTTGTGCCCCAGTGTCTTACTATCCACTTTGTTGGGCATCCTCCAAGCTCGGATAAACCTTTGTTGAAGTCCTTGCGCATCGTTGTCGAAGTCAAAAACTATGTCAGGAATCAGCATGTCATGAGGGCCATCCCTCCGAGCATATCCAAATTGTCTCAAAGCTAGACAGGGGTTGTAGGTAATTCCTCCCCTAATTCCAAGTAAAGGAACATTAGGAATTTCTCCACAACGATCAATGATAGTGACATTTTCTCTGGACCGAGAACACCAATGTACATTAGAATGTGTGAGGGTCATTGTTGTACCCCAAAATTTGCCCTCCCATATTCTTCAAGAAATTTCCAAGTCAAGCTGCAAAATTCCCCAAGGGTTGCACAGTGCAAGGGTCTCCTAAACAGTCAAATTAGGGTTTTGGTTCTGATCAAGAAAATGATTTTTCCAAAGGTCCAATCAAGTCCCACAAGCCTATAAACATGGTCAAGCATCCTCATATCAAGTTTCAAGACTTTCAGCACAAAACTGCACAGTCAAAAACCCTAATTGCACTACAGTCAACTGTAGGGGCAAAATGGTCATTTGACAGTCAAAAGTTCAAATTTTTGGTCAACATATCATTTTGAAGCCACAAACATCATTTGATCAATGCTTGATCATGATTCTCAAAGCTTGGCTCAAAAATCATCAAGATGCAAAAGTTTCCTTATTTGGACAGTTGAAAAAGTCAACTGTAAATTGACCAGGGCATAACTTTCACATGGATTATCAGAAAAATTCCATCCAAAGCTCATTTTGAAGAGAAAGACATTTCCTACAACTCATCTTCATACTTCAAGTCCAAGAAATGCTCTCACAAAAAGTTATCAATTTCAACATTATAGGTCATTTTCAAAAGTCAACAAAAAGGGACTTTAAGTCAAAGGCCATAACTTGAGATTGGTAAATCAAAATGACATGGGACCAAAGGCATTGGTTAGAGGACTCAAAGAACTTTCCAAAATGTCCAAGAACATGAGCAAAGCTTAAAAATTGAGCAAGTTATGCCTTGTGGAAGTTGGGAAAGTTTTGGATATTTTGAAAAGTCAACATTGATTCAAATGACCTAAAATTGCTAATGGGCCCATTTTTCTTCCACAATTCATCATCCAAGGCATGTGCACGACCACTTGGCCCAAAGGGAAGTTTTTATTCATTATTTATTTATTTATTTGGATTTTTATTAATAATAATTCATTTAAATTAAAATAAATACATGAAAAATGCTTAACCTAGTTTTTCAATCTTTTTGTGCACATTATATCATCAAGATTTCGTGCCTAGCTAAATAAGGAAAGAACCAATGCAATTGGATGCGATTTGAGAGCAAAAGCACATGAAAAAAGATTGAAAAAGATCTTTGAAAATCAAATTTCAAAAACCATGAATGCCAAGGATTTGGAGTGTTTTATTTGACCTAATTCATTCTATACTTAAGCCTGAACACAAACCTAATGCCAAGGACCATTCAGCTGCGCTAGAGATCAAGATACAAACTTGAAATTTTCTTTGAAAACTCAAATTCTGAAAACCTACTTGCAGGTCGATTCAAGCCTCAAAACCTATTCCATTGGCTTGCCAGTAAACGATTCCAATCAAAAGCTTAGCCCCATACTCAAAGAATTGGTAAAACGAGCTGGACCTGTACAAAGAAAATTTCTAATTCGTGCATCTCGATTCATGCATTTTTTGTGAAATTTAACGCTTGATTCATGATTATCGTTTGATTCTAATGCTAACCCAATGATTTAATTGTGTTTTTGTGCATCGTGTGAAGATTTGCCATGGATGAATATTAGGGTTTTGCAAGCTTTAATTTGGGCGTTTTGTAATATGGTAAAATTAGGACACGTGACTTACACCATTGAATCGGGCATGTCTGGACGAACAGAAACAAGCACTCGCGCCTAATTTATGAGGCCTTATGGCCTATTCGCTATTTTTGCATAGATGGCCTAAAAGAACGCTTAGAAAACCGTGGCCTATGTTCTTGTGTTTCAGGAACGAAGAAGAAGAAGATTAGGTGGCTATTAATGATTGGCCTGTTTAAAATTTCGCGCGGAAAACTAAGCCTCAACGCGTTTTACTTTATTCTATTTGTTTGTTATATTAATTCACAGATGGACAAAGTGGCTCAATGGCACACGTGTAGGCTGGTAACATTCAGGACCTGGGTTCGATCCCAGGTCCCCACCCTTTCCATATATTTTTTTCCAATTAATATTCGCATGCAGGTATAATGTTGTGGTCCATGATGCACCTACAAAATCCAACATCCACGTGCCCAAGGAGATTAATCAGAAGGCTACCATCTGAAGCATACCATAAGCCCCTAGTCAATGCATCACACGGTGCCTGGAGAAAGTCAAACAGGCCAAGGTAAATGGGCCAGATTTACTAAGAGAAAGCCTCCTATTTGGGGTCTGAACCCCCAGGTTTGCAAACTCTTTTATTATTCTTTATTTATTTATTTTTTTTTTTTACTTTCAATTATTATTTTTGATTAATTCTGTTAATTTAATTATGTTTTCATAAAATCACAAAATACCATAAAAAATCAGAAAAGACCAAAAATTAAATATATTTATTTAATTAATATTTTGTAAATAAGTTCATAAATTAATTAGTTAAATTAGGTTTTAATTTTAATTCTTTTAATAAAAATCTAAAAATATAGAATTAGGGTTTAATTAATTTTCATCTTTTTTCTTTTATTCCATAATAATTAAATAATTAAATATTTATTTTTATAATTAAATTTGCATGTAAATTAATTAGGGTTAATATTAGGTTTTAATCTTCTTTTCTTAATAAATTAAAAAACAAATAGAATTAGGGTTAGCATTTAATTTCAATTAATTCTTTTTTCATTTAAATCCTAAAATACTAAAAAATACCAAAAACATCTTCTTTTCTTTTTTCTTTATTAATTAATTCCATGTAATTTTAATTTTGCAAAAGGGTCCAACGCCCTCGTTTTAATTCTTAGTAATTCGCATATTTATTTTATTTCGTTTAAATATTTATGTATCTCTCCCAAGGCCTTGTAATTAATTTCTCGCACTTTTAATTCTTTATTTTCTTTACTTTCTTTATTTTTCTGTCAAATCGGGTTCGAGAAATTTTGGCGATGTGGACCCGCGCCTTTTGTAATAGCTTAGAATTTTTTACCTTTCCGCAATTTTTAACTATAAATAAAGGCATGAAAGAATGTATGGACAAAATTAAAAAACGAACGTTAGATCACCAATAACATGACAAAAGACAAAAATAATTGAAAACGACACATAAATCATACACCACCCCTAGGGTACGCCTCACTGTTGCCTTGCCTCGAAAGGTGATCGTCGAGTAGAGGATGTCTTAGTAAGTCCTCATGATCCGGGAACCTGGCATGAGGGTAGCTTCTAAGGTGTCTTCCCATTGCTCTGGTGATCACCATGTCCCGAACCTCGAATTGACCCGAACACCTCCAATGGTGGTGCTACCTACCTCTCAATGGTGGGATGGCACTACTTTAAAGGACATTTACACAGACGAATTCCTTAGGGTAGGTAGACGACTCTAGATACTTGCTCTAAATTTCAAACAAAAATTCAAAAATACTTTTCACACCAACACATTTTCAAAAAGCTTTCGAAAGCAATTTTTCAAACACTCTTGAGGACTGATACAAGAGTCGAACTGGAATTTTCAAAGAAACTTTTTAAAACCCACAGTTGAAAAGCAAACAAACCAATTTTGAAAACACAAATGAGCAAGTATCTAAGAGCCCATGGATAACCATGGATAGAAAGGGTGCTAACACCTTCCCTTTCTATAACCTACCTCCCGAACCGAGAGCAATCTCTTTAAGGAATTTTCTGTGCTTTTGTCCTTTCCATTTGGAGAAAATAAAAGACGGTGGCGACTCTTGCTTCCGCGACATTTCGCGAACCAGCGTTAAACAGTCAGTTCCAGATCCACCGATCACAGAACTGGCGACTCTGCTGGGGACCCTTTTTTAAAGTGAGGTGTACCTTAGGGCTAGTTCATAACTGTGTTTTCAATTGTTTTCCTTGTGTGCTTTAAATTGTAGGTTGCTTGGGAGTTCTATAGATCCTAACCCGGATCTGGGGGATACCTTCTTAGAAAGTAGCAACAAGGCTGTGAGGGAACTGTGCGGGGTATACCGACATGGTTGAAACAGTCTGCTACGTTGATGTGGCACTTTGGTGTGTACCGGTAACCCTTGAGTTCAGTCAAGGAGAGTACGGGGCCTCCGCGTGGTGTCGTGAAGCATCAACAGACCTTAGGAACCTTAATTGAACTATCTTGGCCTCTTTAGGGTAGTGAGATAACTGACTTTGGTGCAGTCCGAGGTTGGTTGATACTCGATACTACACTCAATTGAGGGTTGCTTTCCTGGAATATTTCGGTCGCCAGTTCAGTGGCTAAATCGAAACGATGAACAATGAAAGCAATCCCGTGATATTGGGACCCTTAAAACCCGGTTACTTTGATAGGACAGGTTGAACCCACCAACTTCAAGAGGGTACTACCCAGACCCCATGCTGGCCTTAAACCCTAAGGGCTTGTCTTGTGTGCCTTGTGTGCCTTACATGTTTGTCTTTGTAAATATCTGTGGTGTGTTTAATCATAGCATCATGACATCATCCAGCATCATATGCATTAACTAACCATTTCAGGGGTTCGAATCTTCATCTTTGTTCTTTGTTTTGTAGGACATGGAAATTGTTCGTAGAAAGACAATTCAAGTCAGTCTTGTAAGGATCCCTCCTCAGCTTAAGGAGCTTATATCCAGGATTCCCGAGAACTCTTCGTTCAGTGAAAGACATGGAAGTCTCATCAGCTTGGTCAATACCAACATTGAGGAAGATATGATAAAGGTCCTGTTCCAGTTCTTTGACCCTCTGCATCACTGTTTCACCTTCTTGGACTATCAGTTGGTACCTACATTGGAGGAGTTCTCCCGGCTCCTGAAGATCCCTATCCTTGATCAGCTACCCTACAACGGTATGGAAAAAGAGCCTAAGCTTGAAGAGATTGCTAAAGCCTTGCACCTACAGTCATCTGACCTTAAAGGACATTGGGAAGTTAGAAGTGGTATCAAAGGGTTCTTAGCCAGGTTTCTGTTTGAAAAGGCCCATGAATGTTGGAACTCCCTTGACTTGCAAGCTTTTGAAGAAGTGGTGGCCCTCCTTGTCTATGGTTTGGTGTTGTTCCCTAATCCAGATCAGCTTATTGATATCAGTGCTGTCCAGATCTTTATGTCCAGGAATCCTATACCTACATTGCTGGGGGACGTCCTTCACTCATGTTACACTCGAACCATGAAAAAAAGAGGTGTCCTTATGTGTTGCACTCCTCTCCTGGGAAGGTGGTTTATTTCGCACCTTCCCCAATCAGTCTTGAAGAATGAGCGGGGTTTGAGATGGTCACAACGGTTGATGACTCTTACACATGCAGATATACATTGGTGCCCTAGGTCCAGAGAAGATGTCACTATCATTGATCGTTGCGGGGAGTACCCTAATGTTCCTTTACTTGGAATCAGAGGAGGTATTACTTACAGCCCATGCCTGGCTTGGAGACAGTTTGGTTATGCTCGGAGGGATGGCCCTCATGACATGTTAATTCCTGACATAGTTTTTGACTTCGACAACGATACTCAAGGACTTCGCCAGAGATTTATCAGAGCTTGGAGGATGCCAAGTAGGATAGACAGTAAGACACTAGGGCACAGGAACTCCATCCCGTTGGAACCTTATCTCAAGTGGGTACGCGCCCGCTCCCAGAAGTTAGTGATGCCTTATCCCCATATGCTCCCTGTGATCAAAGAGCCAGTCTCGGAAGGAGAAGTGTCCTATACTATTCAGCACCCTGATATGCCCACATCCTGGGAAGAGATGCAGAAGAGCTGGATCCAGCTTAAGGAAGAACGGGATTCTCTTGAGACCAGTCTACATGCCAGTGAAAAGAAGGTCTTGGAGCTCACCTGCCTGTTGCATGAGGAGAGGAATCTCAACACTTACATAGCTCCAAAGAGGATGCGCAGTTTATTTTGGGATTGATTTGCTTTTGTTTTATTTTTCCCATGAGGCTTTGATGTACTAAACAGTTATTTCCTTAATGATAACGTTTGTTCCTTTTTTTTGTCTACAACAAATTTGAACTTTCGAACCCTTGAATGCATTGCATAAACATATCATTCATCATGTGCATAACAGGTTTTTCCTCTTTTCAGGTTGCTTACAGTTCTTCGCTGTTTATTTCAGCATCATGAATCCCGACTCGTCATCAACAGAGACATCCATCAAAGCTCTTCAGGCGCAGAATGCGCAATTCCAGGAATTAATCAAGGGTTTGGCTCAGGGCCAAGAAGAGCTGAAGGCTCTGCTTCTGAAAAAGGAAAAGAAGAAGAAGAGAAGAACTGTTCTGTTCAACTCGTGCCGAAGGTTTGGAAATACCTTGCAGAATGAAGAGGCTGGTTCTTCTGTTGGCAAGGGCACTCCTCAAGAGGCAAGGGTTCCTAGTCCGGTAGTCTCCGACAACGAGACTGATTTTGATGAAGAGCAGTACCCTCCGGCAGAAGACCGTTACAAGCAGCTGGAAGATAGGTTGAACGCTATGGAGATACAACAGGTACCTGGGCTGGATTTCGGAGATCTGGGTTTGTCTACTGGTGTGACTATTCCTCATAAGTTCAAAGCACCATCTTTCTCTAAATATGACGGGGCGTCTTGTCCCAAGCTACATCTCAGGTCCTATGTTCGGAAAATCCAACCGTACTCAGTGGATAAGAATTTGTGGATCCACTTCTTCCAGGAGAGTCTTTCAGGGACTCATCTCGAATGGTTCTATCAGCTGGATGGGACCAAGGTTCGTAACTGGGAGGAGTTGGCTACTGCTTTCTACAAGCAGTATCAATATAATGCCGACCTTGCCCCTACACGTACCCAACTCCAGGGTATGTCGTTAGGTTCAAGTGAAGGTTTTAAGGAGTACGCTCAGAAGTGGAGAGACCTGGCTGGCAGGGTGCAGCCACCATTGACTGATCGGGAGTTGGTAGACATGTTCTTGGGGACCCTATCTGGGCCATTTTTCAACCATCTTATCGGGAATTCGTCTGCAGGGTTCACTGATTTAATTCTGACTGGAGAAAGAATTGAGGCTGGGTTAAAGTCTGGTAAGATTCCGAAGGGTGCATCGTCTAGTTCTGAAAAGAAACCCTTCAAAAAGGAGGCTAGTGCCGTATATGGCTCCCGGAGATCAGAAAGATTTGAACGCCGCCAATCTGTCAGTGCGGTAACGATTGCCAAGCCTGCTGCCGCTCCTCGGTCGACCAATCCTCAAAGGGCCGAAAGACCCCGGAGAGAGTTCACCCGTTTGAGCATGACCTTATCGCAGATCCTGCCATAGTTTCTCTCAACCAACTTAGTGACTGTCAGAGAGGCGCCGAAATTTCCAAATACTGCATCTCCTAAGTACAACCCAAATGCTCGTTGTGCTTACCATTCTGATAGCCCGAGGCATTCCACTGATGACTGTTGGGCGTTAAGGAGCAAGCTGCAGGACCTTATTGACGCCAAGGAGGTACAGTTTGAGGCATCTGAGAAGCCTAATGTAGTGACGGCTCCCCTGCCTGCTCATGGAGTGAATGCTATTGGGGATGAGGATGAAGTGGATGAAGCAGAGTTTAATAGCTGGATCTATCCAACGACTGAAGGCGGATTGACCAATTGGATTGCCAAAGACCATACTCCTGTTACCTTTGTGACGCAGTAATAAATTTCTTTGTTTCGTTATTTGTAATAAACAATAAATAAACTCTATGGCCCGGTGTCTTACCCGAGGCACCGTGGTTTCATTTGTGAGGGCATATAAATTGTCATTTCATATATCATGAATGAAAATCTTAGACGTTTTTTTGCATTGCAAATCTTATGCTCCTTTTCTGTCTTTCTTTTCTTTACATATATTTTCAAAACAGCTGTATTTACACACACACTCACTCATACAGGTTTCAATCCACTCTGGATCTCACTGATAACAACTCTGCTACTGCCAGTTATGACTTCGAAAATCCGATCAACTTAGCCGAAGACGAAGGTGAAGATGATTGCGAAGTGCCTGGCGAGCTTGCAAGACTGTTACTTCAGGAAGAGAGGGCAATTCAACCCCATGAAGAGCCAGTGGAAACAATAAACTTGGGTACTGAAGAAGACAGGAAAGAGGTAAAGATTGGTGCCAACCTAGACCTCAGCGTGAAGCAACGGTTGACTCAGATGCTGCATGATTATATGGAGATCTTTGCCTGGTCCTACGAAGACATGCCCGGGTTGGATACCGATATTGTGGTCCATCACTTGCCAACTAAGGAAGATTGCCCTCCGGTTAAGCAAAAAGTCCGCCGTATGCGTCCAGAGATGTCTGAGAAGATTAAAGCCGAGGTTATGAAACAGTTTGATGCTGGGTTCCTTGCAGTGACTTCTTACCCTCAGTGGGTTGCTAATATGGTGCCGGTACCTAAGAAGGACGGTAAGGTCAGAATGTGTGTTGACTACAGGGATCTAAACAGGGCCAGCCCCAAGGATGACTTCCCTTTACCTCACATTGATGTCCTTGTTGATAATACAGCTCAGCATAAGGTGTTCTCTTTCATGGATGGCTTTTCAGGTTACAATCAGATCAAGATGGCACCTGAAGACATGGAAAAGACTACATTTGTTACTCAGTGGGGTACCTTCTGTTACAAGGTCATGCCATTCGGGTTGAAGAACGCTGGGGCAACCTACCAACGGGCCATGGTTGCTTTGATTCATGATATGATCCATCATGAGATAGAAGTCTATGTTGATGACATGATCGCAAGGTCCCAGACTGAGGAAGAGCACCTAGATCATCTGCAGAAGTTGTTTGACCGGTTGAAACTGTACAAGCTGAGGTTGAACCCGAACAAGTGCACCTTCGGGGTAAGATCGGGGAAGTTGCTAGGCTTCGTTGTAAGTGATAAGGGAATTCAAGTGGACCCTGCTAAGGTCAAAGCTATTCAAGAGATGCCAGTTCCCAGGACAGAGAAAGAGATCAGAGGCTTTTTAGGACGCCTGAATTACATTGCTCGCTTCATCTCACACCTGACTGCTACCTGTGAACCAATCTTCAAGCTGCTGAAGAAAGATCAGGTAGTACGTTGGAACGATGAATGTCAGGCTGCTTTTGACAAAATCAAAGAGTATCTCCAAGAACCACCTATCCTTATGCCACCGGTTGAAGGGAAACCTCTGATATTATATCTAACAGTGCTTGACAACTCAATGGGGTGTGTGCTGGGGCAGCATGATGAGTCTGGCCGAAAAGAGCATGCCATTTATTACCTTAGCAAAAAGTTTACCGACTGTGAGACCCGATACTCACTGCTTGAGAAAACTTGCTGCGCTTTGGTATGGGCCGCTCGCCGGCTGAGACAGTATATGCTGACTCACACTACCTTGTTGATCTCAAAGATGGATCCTATAAAGTACATATTCGAAAAGCCTGCTCTGTTTGGGAGAATTGCAAGATGGCAAATGATCTTGACGGAATACGACATTCAGTACACGACCCAGAAAGCCATCAAGGGAAGTGTATTGGCAGACCACTTGGCACATCAGGCCGTAGATGACTATCAGTCAATGAACTTCGAGTTTCCAGATGAAAGCATCATGATAGTAACTGATTGTGAAGTACCTGGACCGGATGAAGGACCTGAACCCGGATCCCGATGGTCTATGCACTTTGACGGAGCCTCCAATGCTTTGGGTAACGGTATCGGCGCCATCATCATATCTCCTCAAGGTACTCATACCCCGCTCACTGCCCGGCTATGTTTCAACTGTACCAACAACATGGCGAAGTATGAGGCGTGCATCATGGGTCTTCAAGCTGCGATCGACCTAAGAATCAAGTTTCTGAGTGTCTTCGGAGATTCCGCTCTCGTGATCAATCATATTAAAGGAGAGTGGGATACGAAACATCCAAACCTGATTCCTTACAGAGAATGTGTGTTGACCTTGAACCCCCACTTCACAGAGATAACCTTTGAACACTTCCCGAGAGAAGAGAATCAGCTGGCGGACGCGTTAGCTACAATGTCTTCTATGTTCAAGGTCAAATGGGATAATGAGGCTCCCCGGATCATCATCTGGAAACTGGACGAACCGGCATACTGTTGTGATCTCGAGACTGAATTGGTGACTGAGAAGCCTTGGTACCATGAGGTGAAGAGATATCTGGAAGCTCAGGAATACCCTGAAGGTGCATCTGTCAATGATAAGAAGTTCCTGAGAAGGTTCGCAGCCAAGTTCTTTCTTAGCAACGACATCTTGTATAAGCGAAACCATGATTCCACCTTACTGCGTTGTGTGGATAAAACTGAAGCAGAAAGAATCATGGAAGAGCTACACGAAGGGACCTTTGGTACGCATTCCAGTGGACACACTATAGCTAAGAAAATCCTACGGGCAGGATATTACTGGTCCACAATGGAAGCTGACTGCTATCAACATTCTAGGACATGCCATAAGTGCCAGATTTACGCGGACAAGGTGCATGTTCCTCCAGTTCCTCTGAATGTTCTGACTGCGCCTTGGCCGTTTGCAATGTGGGGCATAGACATGATCGGCGAGATTAAACCTACGGCATCCAACGGACATCGCTTCATCCTAGTGGCGATTGATTATTTTACGAAGTGGGTCAAAGCAGCATCCTATGCTACGGTAACCAAGACTGTTGTGGCACGGTTCATTCGGCATAATCTGATCTGTCGGTACGGTGTCCCAGAGAGAATCATTACAGACAACGGTACCAGTCTAAATAACAAGATGATTGCTGAGCTCTGCGAGCAGTTCAAGATACAGCACCACAATTCTTCTCCTTACAGACCAAAGATGAATGGGGCTGTAGAAGCAGCAAATAAGAACATCAAGAAAATCGTGCAGAAGATGACAGTGACTTATAAGGATTGGCACGAGATGTTACCGTTTGCTCTACATGGGTACCGTACCTCAGCTAGGACGTCAACCGGGGCAACTCCTTTCTCTCTGGTTTATGGTATGGAGGCAGTCTTATCGATCGAAGTGAAAATACCCTCTCTCCGGATAATGAAGGATGCAAATCTGAATGAAGATGATTGGATCCAGACACGACTTAATCAACTAAACCTCATTGATGAAAAGAGACTGGCTGCTATCTGTCATGGTCAGACGTATCAGAAACGGATGATCAGGGCATTTAACAAAAAGGTCAGACCACAGGAATATCAAGTTGGGGATCTAGTAATCAATAGAATCATCCTTCCTCAGAGTGATCCAAGGGGCAAATGGACCCCTACGTACGAAGGGCCATTTGTGGTTAAACATGTGTTCTCAGGAGGAGCCATGATGCTAACCAACATGGATGGTGACGACCTTCCTCACCCCGCCAATGCAGACATAGTAAAAAGATACTACGCATGAAAAAAGACCCGCTAGGCTGACATGCCTAGGCAAAAATTAGGGCTTCCCGTCGAACCAAAAGGGTTCGGGCAAAATGAAGGGATGAAAATGAAAAAATCTGTACACCCGGCAAGTCGAAAACCTGAAAAGGCGGCTTGGGCAAAAATGGGTATCCCGGTGGACTGAAAACCCGAAAGGGCGGTCCAGGCAAAAATTAGGGATAAAGCGTAATACTATGTCGCATTGGATCACTTTGCATCCAGAATCCGGTACCTACATCAAGTTCAGACGACATTGATCAGTCAGCTTCACCTTCAACCAAGGTCATCAAGTGATGAGACGCTCAGAGTTATAAAGGCAATAGCAGAGTTGAAACCCAGTGGGATCATTCATTTCACACAGCTGTTTTATTTTCTTTTGTACAAAACTTGTATAAACTCTTTTGTTCGGCGGCGTTCTCTTACTAGGACGTCAGCCTCTTGTACACAAAACGCCTATTTCCAGGCCATTCAAAATCAATACAAATATACTTTCTCAGTTAAAAAGTGCCAATTGCTTTTCTTTTTCTGTTTTGTTTTGCGAAGAACGTCCAAGGTTCAATTTGTGATATATGCATTGACAATAATTTGCTAACTCATAAATATTTGCATACGAAACAAAGAATTGATTACAGGTAACATTAGAAACAGGGGCAATAAAGAGTTGTCTAAGCAATCTAATTGTTCTATCCTCCAGGGTACCAAGGTAAGTTCATCTAAAGAACATAACCAGATATCCCAATCCCCCAGAGAGTAAGTCAGCAGTCAATGCATTCTTCTCCAAGCAGAGTTGTCAAATCTCAAGGAAGTTGAGTATCCTCTAGTAGATCTCAACACTCCCCAGCAGCATACACATATTCTTAACGAGCAATCCCCGGCAGTCTTGGTCTAAAGATTGTTCCCGGGCGGTATATCAAACATTCAAAGGAATCACTTCCCCCGCAGTTCAAAACTTCCCCAGGAGAGTCCAATCCAGTTCCCCAGGAAAGTTGGAATTTACCTCCCCAAGCAGTAAGCTTATCCCCAGTAGATTCTGGAAGCTTATCCCCTCGCAGAGCACGAACGCGTCGTCCGGCTTTATTCAAAGAGTTATTTCCTTGACAGGATATAACTGGGTTATCCTCAGCCATAAGCCATGGAAAGAGCGTCCTCAACGAAGTCCTCTTACCCCCCAGCGAAGTCTATCAACACTTCCAACACAACAAGGTATCCCCAGCAAGTTATCAACAATTCAATAAATTATCTCTCTCCCCACAGAGTATCGCTTCCCAGCAAGGTTGCTAGAGTACTTTCCTCCCCGCAGAGTTATTCCATTCGCCAAGTTTATTCCCCAACGGAGTTATCTTCTCCTATCGGTATTCTTGCAATTATCATCCCCAGCGGAAGTAAAAGCTTATTCTTCAATATCAGCCCAGGAGTGACTTCCCGGCACCCGTCAAGGATTTACTTTCCTAGACGAAAACATACATTCCTAAACATCACATACATCATTATAGCATGCATAGACGCATCATATCATACAAATCTCACTTATGTTGAGAACATCATTGCTTGATCCATGTCATGCATTGCATATGACTGACCTTTACCTTTCAGGAAAGATTCAGCTAAATTCTCCATCATATTTCAAGACCTAGACCGGTTCAGTTAATTGACTTCAAAGATTTCTTATCCAGTCCAAGGCCTTCTCTAGTCCAGCTAAATCGACTCCCAACAGATTTTTCTGATGAAGACTCAGTAGAAGTTATCCAGGTTTTTCTCAATGAATGTTATTGAGATTATAATTTCGTATGGTTCTCTCCCCGACGGTGCGTGAGATGATAATTCCATCCCAGGTTTTTCTCAAACGTCCGCTTTTGAGATTATAATTTCCTATGGTTCTCTCCCTGACGGTGCGTGAGATGATAATTCCATTCCAGGTTTTTCTCAGACGTCCGCTTTTGAGATTATAATTTCCTATGGTTCTCTCCCCGACGGTGCGTGAGATGATAATTCCATTCCATGTTTTTCTCAAACGTCCGCTTTTGAGATTATAATTTCCTATGGTTCTCTCCCCGACGGTGCGTGAGATGATAATTCCATTCCAGGTTTTTCTCAGACGTCCGCTTTTGAGATTATAATTTCCTATGGTTCTCTCCCCGACGGTGCGTGAGATGATAATTCCATTCCAGGTTTTTCTCAGACGTCCGCTTTTGAGATTATAATTTCCTATGGTTCTCTCCCCGACGGTGCGTGAGATGATAATTCCATTCCAGGTTTTTCTCAGACGTCCGCTTTTGAGATTATAATTTCCTATGGTTCTCTCCCCGACGATGCGTGAGATGATAATTCCATTTTAGGTTTTTCTCAAACGTCCACTTTTGAGATTATAATTTCCTATGGTTCTCTCCCCGACGGTGCGTGAGATGATAATTCCATCCCAGGTTTTTCTCAGACGTCCGCTTTTGAGATTATAATTGCCTATTGGTTCTCTTCCCGATACTGCGAAGATGGTAATTCCCACCAAGATTTTGCTCAATGATTGCTGATGAAGTTAAAGTCACCCAAGGTTCTCTCACCGTTCATGCTGAGGTAGTAACCATCCCTGGTTCATTCATCATCTTGTGAAGCTCCAGATCCAACTCCTGTAACCAGTCAGGACACATCTATACCAAGCATCTGAAAATCAGCTCCTGCAACATGTCAGGTACTCATTTTTTCTTTTACAGGTATGCAGGTTCTCGCTAAGGAATCTCTTATGCGATCAACGTCCAGATGGCATCTATAAGCCCATCATCCTATTCATCAATATTCAAATGGCATCTATAAGCCCATTTCCATCATCACACTGCTACTATACGAGCGCAAATTTCTGGGCACTCTAGTGTTCAATCATCTTCTACCCTCAGATTACGAAAGGCACATCAGCCAATCTGCATCCTCAGGTCTAAGAAGATTGAACAGGGGCAACTGTTGTACCCCAAAATTTGCCCTCCCATATTCTTCAAGAAATTGCCAAGTCAAGCTGCAAAATTCCCCAAGGGTTGCACAGTGCAAGGGTCTCCTAAACAGTCAAATTAGGGTTTTGGTTCTGATCAAGAAAATGAAGTTTCCAAAGGTCCAATCAAGTCCCACAAGCCTATAAACATGGTCAAGCATCCTCATATCAAGTTTCAAGACTTTCAGCACAAAACTGCACAGTCAAAAACCCTAATTGCACTACAGTCAACTGTAGGGGCAAAATGGTTATTTGACAGTCAAAAGTTCAAATTTTTGGTCAACATATCATTTTGAAGCCACAAACATCATTTGATCAATGCTTGATCATGATTCTCAAAGCTTGGCTCAAAAATCATCAAGATGCAAAAGTTTCCTTATTTGGACAGTTGAAAAAGTCAACTGTAAATTGACCAGGGCATAACTTTCACATGGATTATCAGAAAAATTCCATCCAAAGCTCATTTTGAAGAGAAAGACATTTACTACAACTCATCTTCATACTTCAAGTCCAAGAAATGCTCTCACAAAAAGTTATCAATTTCAACATTATAGGTCATTTTCAAAAGTCAACAAAAAGGGACTTTAAGTCAAAGGCCATAACTTGAGATTGGTAAATCAAAATGACATGGGACCAAAGGCATTGGCTAGAGGACTCAAGGAACTTTCCAAAATGTCCAAGAACATGAGCAAAGCTTAAAAATTGAGCAAGTTATGCCTTGTGGAAGTTGGGAAATTTTTGGATATTTTGAAAAGTCAACATTGATTCAAATGACCTAAAATTGCTAATGGGCCCATTTTTCTTCCACAATTCATCATCCAAGGCATGTGCACGACCACTTGGCCCAAAGGGAAGTTTTTATTCATTATTTATTTATTTATTTGGATTTTTATTAATAATAATTCATTTAAATTAAAATAAATACATGAAAAATGCTTAACCTAGTTTTTCAATCTTTTTGTGCACATTATATCATCAAGATTTCGTGCCTAGCTAAATAAGGAAAGAACCAATGCAATTGGATGTGATTTGAGAGCAAAAGACAATGAAAAAAGATTGAAAAAGATCTTTGAAAATCAAATTTCAAAAACCATGAATGCCAAGGATTTGGAGTGTTTTATTTGACCTAATTCATTCTATACTTAAGCCTGAACACAAACCTAATGCCAAGGACCATTCAGCTGCGCTAGAGATCAAGATACAAACTTGAAATTTTCTTTGAAAACTCAAATTCTGAAAACCTACTTGCAGGTCGATTCAAGCCTCAAAACCTATTCCATTGGCTTGCCAGGGTTGCCAGTAAACGATTCCAATCAAAAGCTTAGCCCCATACTCAAAGAATTGGTAAAACGAGCTGGACCTGTACAAAGAAAATTTCTAATTCGTGCATCTCGATTCATGCATTTTTTGTGAAATTTAACGCTTGATTCATGATTATCGTTTGATTCTAATGCTAACCCAATGATTTAATTGTGTTTTTGTGCATCGTGTGAAGATTTTCCATGGATGAATATTAGGGTTTTGCAAGCTTTAATTTGGGCGTTTTGTAATATGGTAAAATTAGGACACGTGACTTACACCATTGAATCGGGCATGTCTGGACGAACAGAAACAAGCACTCGCGCCTAATTTATGAGGCCTTATGGCCTATTCGCTATTTTTGCATAGATGGACTAAAAGAACGCTTAGAAAACCGTGGCCTATGTTCTTGTGTTTCAGGAACGAAGAAGAAGAAGATTAGGTGGCTATTAATGATTGGCCTGTTTAAAATTTCGCGCGGAAAACTAAGCCTCAACGCGTTTTGCTTTATTCTATTTGTTTGTTATATTAATTCACAGATGGACAAAGTGGCTCAGTGGCACACGTGTAGGCTGGTAACATTCAGGACCTGGGTTCGATCCCAGGTCCCCACCCTTTCCATATATTTTTTTCCAATTAATATTCGCATGCAGGTATAATGTTGTGGTCCATGATGCACCTACAAAATCCAACATCCACGTGCCCAAGGAGATTAATCAGAAGGCTACCATCTGAAGCATACCATAAGCCCCTAGTCAATGCATCACATGGTGCCTGGAGAAAGTCAAACAGGCCAAGGTAAATGGGCCAGATTTACTAAGAGAAAGCCTCCTATTTGGGGTCTGAACCCCCAGGTTTGCAAACTCTTTTATTATTCTTTATTTTATTTATTTATTTTTTTTTACTTTCAATTATTATTTTTGATTAAAATTCTGTTAATTTAATTATGTTTTCATAAAATCACAAAATACCATAAAAAATCAGAAAAGACCAAAAATTAAATATATTTATTTAATTAATATTTTGTAAATAAGTTCATAAATTAATTAGTTAAATTAGGTTTTAATTTTAATTCTTTTAATAAAAATCTAAAAATATAGAATTAGGGTTTAATTAATTTTCATCTTTTTTCTTTTATTCCATAATAATTAAATAATTAAATATTTATTTTTATAATTAAATTTGCATGTAA
Source organism: Vicia faba (assembly GCA_948472305.1). Taxonomy (NCBI): domain Eukaryota; kingdom Viridiplantae; phylum Streptophyta; class Magnoliopsida; order Fabales; family Fabaceae; genus Vicia; species Vicia faba. Next base: position 65,056,850 of record OX451736.1, on the reverse strand, counting down.
ATTAATTAGGGTTAATATTAGGTTTTAATCTTCTTTTCTTAATAAATTAAAAAACAAATAGAATTAGGGTTAGCATTTAATTTCAATTAATTCTTTTTTCATTTAAATCCTAAAATACTAAAAAATACCAAAAACATCTTCTTTTCTTTTTTCTTTATTAATTAATTCCATGTAATTTTAATTTTGCAAAAGGGTCCAACGCCCTCGTTTTAATTCTTAGTAATTCGCATATTTATTTTATTTCGTTTAAATATTTATGTATCTCTCCCAAGGCCTTGTAATTAATTTCTCGCACTTTTAATTCTTTATTTTCTTTACTTTCTTTATTTTTCTGTCAAATCGGGTTCGAGAAATTTTGGCGATGTGGACCCGCGCCTTTTGTAATAGCTTAGAATTTTTTACCTTTCCGCAATTTTTAACTATAAATAAAGGCATGAAAGAATGTATGGACAAAATTAAAAAACGAACGTTAGATCACCAATAACATGACAAAAGACAAAAATAATTGAAAACGACACACAAATCATACACCACCCCTAGGGTACGCCTCACTGTTGCCTTGCCTCGAAAGGTGATCGTCGAGTAGAGGATGTCTTAGTAAGTCCTCATGATCCGGGAACCTGGCATGAGGGTAGCTTCTAAGGTGTCTTCCCATTGCTCTGGTGATCACCATGTCCCGAACCTCGAATTGACCCGAACACCTCCAATGGTGGTGCTACCTACCTCTCAATGGTGGGATGGCACTACTTTAAAGGACATTTACACAGACGAATTCCTTAGGGTAGGTAGACGACTCTAGATACTTGCTCTAAATTTCAAACAAAAATTCAAAAATACTTTTCACACCAACACATTTTCAAAAAGCTTTCGAAAGCAATTTTTCAAACACTCTTGAGGACTGATACAAGAGTCGAACTGGAATTTTCAAAGAAACTTTTTAAAACCCACAGTTGAAAAGCAAACAAACCAATTTTGAAAACACAAATGAGCAAGTATCTAAGAGCCCATGGATAACCATGGATAGAAAGGGTGCTAACACCTTCCCTTTCTATAACCTACCTCCCGAACCGAGAGCAATCTCTTTAAGGAATTTTCTGTGCTTTTGTCCTTTCCATTTGGAGAAAATAAAAGACGGTGGCGACTCTTGCTTCCGCGACATTTCACGAACCAGCGTTAAACAGTCAGTTCCAGATCCACCTATCACAGTCATCAATCGTTGTGACCACCTTAAACCCTACTCATTCTTCAAAATTGATTGTGGAAGGTGAGAAATAAACCACCTTGCCAGGAGAGGAGTACAGCACATGAGAACACCTCTTTTCCTCATTGCTCGTGTGTAAAATGAGTGGAGGATGTCCCCCAGCAATGTAGGTATGGGATTCCTGGACATGAAAATCTTGACAGCATTCACATCTATAAGTTGATCAGGATTTGGGAACAACACCAACCCATAGATAAGGAGTGCCACAACCTCTTCAAAGGCTTGCAGATCAAGAGAATTCCAACATTCTTGTGCCTTCTCAAACAAAAACTTTGCCAAGAATCCCTTGATACCACTTCTGATTTCCCAATGCCCCTTGATGTCAGATGGTTGCAAACGTAATGCTTGAGCAACATCTTCAAGTTTTGGTTCCTTTTCCGTACCGTTGTAGGGTAGTTGACTAAGAATAGGAATTCTAAGAAGTTGAGAAAATTCCTCCAAAGTAGGCACCAATTGATAATCAGGGAATGTAAAACAGTGGTGTAGGGGGTCAAAGAACTGGAAGAGAACTTTCATCATGTCTTCTTCAATGTTGGTGTTGACCAAGCTGGGGAGTATACCATGTCTTTCACTGAAGAGAGAGTTCTCGGGAATCCTGGATGTAAGCTCCTTGAGTTGAGGAGGGATCCTTACAAGGTTGACTTGAATTGTTTTCCTGCGGAGAGACTCCATGTCCTACAAAACAAGAACAAAGATAAAGATCCAAACCCTTGAAATGGTTAGCAGATGCATATGATGCTTTATGATGTTATGTACATGTATGCAAAAGTAAGCAAGTGTATATACAGACAGTCATATTCACACAAAGCAAACAAGTCCTTAGGTTTAGGCTTGCATGGGGTTCATAGGTAAGTACCCTCTTGAAGTTAGTTGGCTCAAGACATGTCCTATAAATAGTAACCGGGTTCTAAGGAGCTCAATATCATTGGATTGTTTTCTATGTTCATTGTTTTGATTTAGCCACTTAACTGGCGACCAAAATATTCCAAGAAAACAACCCTCAATGATTTTAGTATCGAGTATCTACCAACTTCGGACTGCACCAAAGTCGGTCATCTCACTACTCCTAAAAAGGCCAAGATGGTCAAGTAAGGTTCTAAGGTCAATTGATGCTTCACGATACCACGCGGCGGCCCCGTACTCTTGTTGAATTGACTCAAGGGTTACCGGTACTCACCAAAGTGCCACATCAACGTAGCTACTGCTTCAACCATGTCGGTATACCCCACACAGTTCCCTCACAGTTTGATGCTACTTCTAAAGGGTATCCCCAGATCCGGGTTAGGATCTATAGAACTCCGATACAAACCCACAAAATTTAAAGCATACAAAGCATACAATTGAAAACACAAGTGATCTAATCCTAAGGTACGCCTAACTTATTTAGATTCCCCAGCAGAGTCGCCAGTTCTGTGATCGGTGGGAATAGAACTGACTGTTTTTTAATGCTGGTTCGCGTTTGCGTTTGTTTTCGAAAAATGTCGCGGTAAGCAAGAGTCACCACCGTCTTTTATTTTTATCCAACAAGGAAAGGACAAAAGCACAGAAAAATTCCTTTCGAGATGTTTCTCGGGTTCGGGAGGTAGATTATAGAAAGGGAAGGTGTTAGCACCCTTTCTATCCGTGGTTATCCACAGGCTCTTAGGTACTTGCTATTGTGTTTTCAAAAAGTTTCGCTTTTCTTGTGTTTGTGGGTTTTGAAAAGAGTTTTGTTTGAAAACTTCGATTTAGCTCTTATTTCTGTTCTCAAGAGTGTATGAAGTGTTGTTGAAAACTTTGTTTGAAAAGTGTAAGTGCGAAAAATTTGTTTTGTTTTGAAAGAGCAAGTACCTAAGAACCTCTACCTACTCAAAAGGAATTAAACTGTGTAAATGTCCCTTTAGACAATGCCATCCCACTATGAAGGAGTAGGTAGCATCGTTGTTGGAGTTCTCGGGTCAATTCGATTTTAGGGACGAGTGGTCACTAAAGCAACGTTAGGACGCCTTAGTGGTAACCCTAATGTCTTAGATCATTTTTATCCGAGGCAACAGTTTCGAGGCAACTTTGATCTCTAGACAGGAGGGAGACCTCTAAAACTTCCTATACTCAATGACCACGTTCGAGGAAACCAAGTGAGACGTACCCTAGGAGTGGCATGTGCAAATGTGTCAATTTTCAGTTATGTTATCTTTGTACATGTTATGGTGAGCTATGGTTGATTTTAAGTTAAGATAGATCTTGTCATGCATAGCATATTATTCACACATCTAGCAGTTAATGGTTGCGAAAAATAAAACTAAGCTATTACAAGGCGTCGGGTATTTACATCGCCAAAAACAAACCCTTGAAAAGTAAATGCGGAAAATAAATAAAAGCGATAAAAGGTCCTAAGTTAAAGCTATTACATCCTCGGAGCAATTACAATTATATGGATAAAAAATAATACACACGAGAAAAAATTGAATCAGAGAGTTTTAGGGTTTTTACCCCTTTTTAGGAAAGAAAGAGATTTTTTGTTATTTTGAATTAAATGGAAATGAAATTAAGTTAATTAATTAATTAAATGAAATTTTTTTTTTGGGTTTTTAGAATATTTAAGGAAATAAAAATAAAAATGATAAAAATTGTTAAAACCTAATATTCTAATTTACTTTTAATTTATTGCAAAAAATATTATCATTAAACCTAATTTAAAACTAAATTAATTGGTCAATTTTTATTTACAAAAATAAATAATGAAATTAATAAATATTATTTTTGGTGTTTTCTGACTTTATAAAAAAAAAGTTAGTTTGTTAATTAATTAATTAGTTTTAATAATAATAATAAAAGGTAATAAAAAAATAATGAAAAGCAATAAAAGTAAAAATATAAGCAAACTCAGGGGGGGTGTTGGGCCCAATTTTGGAGGTAGAATCAGCAATTTTCCAGGCCCAATCCAAACCAGCCTTGTTGACTTTCTAGGATCTCACGCGCATGCATTCACTAGGGAGTATGATGATCCTTCATTCATGACCATCGGATATAGGTTTGGAGCCATCTGGCGCACTGAGATTTGAGGTGTATGGTGGACCTCCCTTTGCAAACTGCACATGAATACCTGAAGGAGAAAAATAAACAAGGTTTTGGGGGACCTGGGATTCGAACCCAGGTCCCAATGCTCATCGTATGTACGCTCAACCACTCCACCAACCTGCCTCAATCGTTATAATAATACCAAACAAACAATATATGAAAAAACATTTTACTGTGCCTGAAAAATAAAAGAATTTGGCGCGCTGTTTAAACCGGCCAATGGGAAGAGGACGCGTAGTCGTCTTCTTCGTTGAACATAACCAGGTTTTTACCTGCGGATTTCGTCCGGAACTAAATTCCTAGGTGTGTCCTAGAATTCACCCTAGGCCATATGTGATACGATGGGAGAACTGACTTGAGGTTTTGCGTTTGTATTCTCACTTGTTCGGTTTAGCAAGAGTCGCCACCGACTTTTTATTTTATCCTAAGGAAAGGTTAAAAAGCACAGGAAAAACCTTTTGAGATGTTTCGTGGGTTCGGGGGGTAGATTATGAAAAGGGAAGGTATTAGCACCCTTTTCATCCATGGTTATCCATGGGCTCTTAGTTACTTGTTTTAGATCACTTGCCTTGATTTTCAATTGCTTGAAATGGTGGTGTGTGTGTGTTTTGAAAATGTTTTGAAAAAGATGCCTTTGTTTCGGCAACCGTCGTAATAATTCTTTACTCGAATGTTTTACAAAAGTGTGTGTCTTTTCGAAAAGATGTTTCAAATGTTTTTGGAAGTTTGTTTTTGAAAGTGTTTTTAGAGTGGGTTTTGAAAAGTAGGCAAGCGTGTTTTGCAAGTTTGATCAAGTAACTAAGAATTGTCTACCCCTAAATTTACTCAAAGGTTGTTCTCATGTTTTAACCCTTTTAACAATTTTGTTCCACCATTGTATTTGATGGACAATCTTATGTTAGGATGTTAACGGGACCGGCGCGGGTCATCGTATGGACCATGAATGCAATGGTGCCAAGTGTCTTTGGCAATTTGCTTGAAGGGACTTGATCATTTCGTTTAGGCAACTTTCGAAAGCGTCATCGAGGGACTTATGATCATTTGATTCGTTTTGTTTTGCCAAAGAAACTCAACGTGCAAGCATGGCCCATTTTGGAAGGCAACAAACGGGATTACCCTAGGGGTGCAAGTGTGATTAGTGTATTGATTTCATGTATTTGTCTTTGTGTTAGGTCATCTAGCGTTTGATTTTATTTACATACAAACCCTAGGTCTAACCATGGTATATTTGAAAACGATAAATTGCGGGAATTTAAAATCTACGTTATTACAAATAAGTATCCGGGAGTGGGGGTACAAATATTTACAAATCGGGATGAGACTTATTAGAAGAGTAATGTCCAAATATATTTACAACCAAATCGAATCAATTGCAATGTAAAATGTAGCAACGTACATAGATAAGCAAATGTACAAGAATAGAGCAATGTAAATGTATCAAATGTATTTGTGTAAGTGATTTATTTACAAGTGAGAAAATGTATTATTAAGTATTGTTATTTATTCTTTTTGTATTTTTGGTAAATATGTATAAGTAAAAGATTTTAATAAAAGAAAAGAAAATATTTAAGAATTCTATCTTATGTATTAATGTTTTTATGCATTTTGTTAATATTTATTTTAGTTAGTATTCTTATGTACAAAATTTAGATTAAACAAAAAAATGCTAAACTTAATAGAACTAAGTTTTTATGCCATTTTAATTGTTCTAAAATAAAATATAAGCTATTCTAGAAAATTTTGTATACGTAAAAAAAAAAGTTAAAGTGTTTTTATTTACAAAAGAAACAATTTATGTTATAAAGAAAATAAGATAGTATTAGTATAAAAATTTTAATGTAAAAAAAATTAGTATTTTAATTTATTCAACAAAAAGAAAAAAGATATGATATGATATATGTAAAAAAAAAAGGATTAGTTTTAAAAAATCAAATGGGCTAAGGGAAATTCATGGCCCAAATGACACATGCTGATTGAAACAAAAGAGGGGGGTGCATCCAGATTTGTTGGGCTTAGGCTGGTTTTGTATGGGGTTGAAGCCCAATGTATTTGACATAAAATTGTAAGGGTTTGAATTGGTTTTGTGCATTTGGGATTAGGGTTAGGCAAAACAGAGGCGCGACGCCGTTTATCACTTTCGGCCTCTTCATCTTCTCAAGCAGCTTTCTGAACACCTCCTCTTCGCCTGAGGCCAACCAGCGCCATCATCCCTCTCTCCTTCCTCCACAGTCAAGCACGACGACATTACGAAAAAGGTTTGATTTGATGCTTTATACGTTTTACGCTTTGGCATGTTTTTGATCTTGACAAATTCTGATTATTTATGTTATCGTTGTTTGCATGAGGTATGAGAAGAAGGAGTAGAAATACTACCTTTAGAGGAATCGTGGCCAGGAGAGGAGGAAAGAGCTGGAGGCGTCTATGGTGGCCGGACGGGGAACACGATGCTGAGAGTTGCTCTTGCTGGAAAACCTGGTACTCTATATTTCGCTTCTTGTGGTTTAATGATGCATGCTGAAAACCCTTGGATGATTTTCTTTTCCTCTTCTGTTTTGCTTTCTTTTCCTCTGATGAGATGCTTGCTTGATGGCCCTCTGATATGCTTGATATGCTTCCTTGCTCTTTTGCTTCTGTAGGCTGGCTTTGATGATTTTAATATCTGAGTATGTTGTTTTTGATTCTGAGTTGTTGTGCTTATTGATTGCTCAATGATGAACCTAGGTTCTGAGGGATCTTGGGGGATTATGTATGTTTGAAAACAGATTATAGGCTTTGAAGCTTGGGGTTTGTTTTGAAACTTAGGCCTTGAAACAAGTTTTTGTTGTTTCTGGTTTAAGGTTGATGTTTTGTTACAGTTTAAGGCAGGCTTGGCTTTTAGGCTTGAACACAGATTTGTGTGCTTTATCTGGTTTGTGGCTTTACTGGTTTGAATGAAGGTTTTAGGCTGTTTGTATGTTACAACTTTGAGGTTATGGCTTTTGACAGGTTGGGTTTGAAGCAGGTAAGGCTTTGGCTTGATGAAGGCTAAGGCTTAAGGCTTCTGGTTTTTGTGGAAGGCAGTTCTGAGGTGTTTTTGATGTTTTACACAGTTTGTATTGCTTTGGTATTTTCTGCCCCCTTCTTCACATGTGTTGTGGTATGTTTGTCTTATAACCTTCTAAGCCTAAAGCCTGCTGTAAGTCCCTCTTCTTTCTCTCTTCTCTCTCTCTCTCTCTTGACAGATTTAAGCATTTTTTATTGCTTATGATGTACTATTCTGAAAAAGCAACTGGCCTAGGAAAATGATGTTACTTGAATATTGCTTGCACACTAGTTTTCCTCTGCATATCTCTTTTCCAGATTTCCTGCATATTGTACTTCTTTGACAGATTTTGGATAGCCTTTGATATCTTTTGGCAGCTTGTGGACAGTTTAGTTGACATTCAGTTTGCCTTTTGAACTTGGTTAGGCATTTTGGACTTGTTTGGTTAATGTTCTTTTTCATTATGCAGCCTTGTTTGACAACTTATGCAGTATGTTTGACAAACTTTGAAATTGTGCAATATTGTAACTTTTGTGCATTTCACATTTTTGCAAGACATTTCTATCCCTCTTTGTGAACCGAGAGTGATCTCGTGATTTACAGAGAGGGCAAACTGATTCCGGCCAGTCGCTTTTAATGATGAACTTTGTGATTAACTATCCGCCTTTAATTTCAATTCATCTGCTTTTGACTTTTTCTTTTTCTTTGTTTTGCAGATAAAAATCAATGGAGAAAAAGAGGAGTAGCAGTAGAAGATGAAGATTTAGGAAATTTTAGGATGCAATTTTATTTTCCTTTTAATTATTGTAACATTATTATTGTAAATACTTTGTAAATAATTATTGTATTTAAATAACAATTGTACAAATAATTAAAGATAAATAAAAAAAATCTTTTTATTGACATTCCTTTTTAATTCTTCTTTAATTATTTATTTAACTATTCATATTTCTTAAATTATAATAACTGGAATTTACCCCAACTATTCTAATTTAAAATAAATAAATAATCAATAAACAACTGGCGTTCCGAATAATCAAAGCATTGCACAGCTAAACAACAAACATCCACATGTCCCTTTTTTACTGATTAAATCCACATTTCAAACTCAAATCAAATGCCTCAGCTCGTCTTCCAGAGTAAATTGAAAAGCACTGATAGAATTAATTCTTTCTGAGAACTATGCGCACAAAACCTGATTCTTGATTAAATGTCAAAGAAGCGTCCGCCTGATCAAAATCTGAGCCAAAATCAACCAAACCCTAAAAATTTGCTTGAACTATTCCAGAGCCATGAAAACCCTAATTTGGATAGACTGATAAGAAAAAGTCTGTTTGACTGATTCTTACGCCAATTTGAAAAATCAGGAAAAACCTGAAGCTGTGATTTCTTGTGGAAAAAGAGGAGGGCAAATTTTGGGGTACAACAGTTGCCCCTGTTCAATCTTCTTGAACCTGAAGAGTTAGATTGGCAAGTTTGCCTTTCGCGACTCGAGGGTAAAAGGAGATTGGACACTAGAGTGCCCAAAAAATTTGCACTCGGTGATGTGATGGTAGAGGGAATGGGCTTAAAGATGCCATTTGGCGATGGGCTTAAAGATGCCACCTGAAGATGTGACAGGGGGATGGGCTTAGAGATGCCATCTGGAAATTGCTGGTAGGAGGATGGGCTTAGAGATGCCATCTGGAAATGTGATTGTTGAACTGTATGTCATTGGTGAGTGGACGAGTATCAGAAATGTATCCATGTTTTGGAACATCTCTGAACTGGGGTTCTGAACAAGCGATAGATTGACATCCATATCTGGAAGCATCCGTGAACTGTTTTCAAAAGTTGAGAAGAATCTGAATAAGCGATAGGTTAACATCCGTTACTGGAGAACCCGTAAACTGTTTTCAGAAGTCTTGAAGTTGAATAAGCAATAGAGAAGCATCCGTTGTTGGGAAGCGTCCGTAAACTGTTTTCAGAAGCCTTGAAATTGAATAAGCAATAGAGCAGCATCCGTTGTTGGGAAGCGTCCGTAAACTGTTTTCAAAAGTTTCATCTGAACAAGCGATAAATTAACATCCGTTGTTGGGAAGAATCCGTAAACTGTTTTCAGAAGTCTTGAAATGGAGAAGGAACCGGTGTAGGGTTTCCTGATGATGAGTCCGTGTAAAACTGCATCTGGATGAATCTGGAATCAGAATGTCGCCATGTCTGGGTCACATCTGAGCTATCTCTGGGTGAATCTGGAACAAGTATCAGAATGTCGCCATGTATGGGTCACATCTGAACTATTTCTAGAAAGACTTTCAAAAGATGATGATCTTTGTCCGTCGACTGATCTTTCCTGAAAAGGTAAAGAGTTAGTTGTATGCAATGTCATGATGCATGATGCAATGTATGTTATTAATGTTTATGATATGTGTTGTACCCCAAAATTTGCCCTACCATAATTCTTCAAGAAATTGCCAAGTCAAGTCTCAAGATTCCCCAAGGGTTGCACAGTGCAAAGGTCTCCTATACAGTCAAAACTAGGGTTTGTGTTCTGATCAAGAAAATGAAGTTTTCAAAGGTCCAATCAAGCCTCATATGCCTACAAATATGGTCAAGTATCCTCATATCAAGTTTTAAGGCATTCAGCACAAAATTGCACAGTCAAAAACCCTAATTGCACTACAGTCAACTGTAGGGGCAAAATGGTCATTTGGCAGTCAAAAGTTCCAATTTTTGGTCAACATATCATTTTGAAGCCACAAACATCATTTGATCAATGCTTGATCATGATTCTCAAAATTTTGCTCAGAAATCATCAAGATGCAAAAGTTTCCTTATTTGGACAGTTGAAAAAGTCAACTGAAATTGACCAGAGAATAACTTTCACATGGATTATCAGAAAAATTCCATCCAAAGCTCATTTTGAAGAGAAAGACATTTCCTACAACTCATCTTCATACTTCAAGTCCAAGAAATGCTCTCACAAAAAGTTATCAATTTCAACATTATAGGTCATTTTCAAAAGTCAACAAAAAGGGACTTTAAGTCAAAGGCCATAACTTGAGATTGGTAAATCAAAATGACATGGGACCAAAGACATTGGTTATAGGACTCAAAGACCTTTCCAAAATGTCCAAGAACATGAGAAAAGCTTAAAAATTGAGCAAGTTATGCCTTGTGGAAGTTGGGAAATTTTTGGATATTTTGAAAAGTCAACATTACTTCAAATGACCTAAAATTGCTAATGGGCCCATTTTTCTTCCACAATTCATCATTCCAAGCATGTGCACGACCACTTGGCCCAAAGGGAAGTATTTTCTCATTTTTTATTTATTTATTTGAATTTTTATTTATATTAATTCATTTAAATCATTTAAATATATGAAAAATATTTAACTCACCCTAACCAATCTTTTTATACATGTTTTAGACTCAATATTTCGTGCCTAGCTAAATAAGGAAAGATTTGGGTTGATTGATCATGATTGAGAACAAAGAACACATGGAAAAGATATGAAAAAGATCCTTAAAATCAAATTTTCAAAAACCATCATTGCATTGGATTTGTTCTACTTTTGTTAACCTAATAGGCTCACTACATATGCCTGATCACAACCCTAATGAGAATAAACACTAAGCTGCGCAAAAAAGCACAAATAAAACTTGAATTTTTTCTCTAAAAACTCAAATCTGAAAAACACTTTTTAGGTGGATTCAAGGCACGAAACTTGTTTCAATAGCTTCCTCAAGGTCCCCTGAACGATTCCTAATCAAGAAGACTCATCAGAACCTCAAGGATTGGTAACACGAGTGCAGACTGTATCAAATAAATTTCATAATCGTACATCCCATTCCATGCATTATTTATGAAATTTAATTATTGATTCATGTTGGTTATTTGATTCTGAAGCTAACCCATGTATTTGATTGTGTTTTTGGGCTGTATACACGATTTCGCCATTATCAATTCTTAGGGTTTACAGGACCTTAATTTGGGGATTTTGAAACGAGGAAAAATTAGCCCTCAAGACCCATACCGTTCAAATCAGTGCCCCTGGACGAACAAGAACCAACCCTCGCGCTCAATTTATGAGTGACTGAGGGCTATTCGCTATTTTTTCATATGTTACTTTCAGCAACGCGTGAAAACCGTTGCTTAATATGTTGTTGTTTCAGGAAAAATAAAACATGAGGAAGAAGATGGTGTGGTGGCAAGACGTGATACGCTGGTTTGAAATTCGCGCGCTTTAATCCACTAACGCGTAGTTTCACATTATATTAATTGTTGTTTATTTATTTAACAAACGCGTTGTAATGGCTCAGTGGTAGGTGTACACGTTTGCAATGTCCATGACCTGGGTTCGAGCCCCAGGTCTACGTTATTTCCATATTATTTTGCAAAACGTATTCATATGCAATTTCCAGGTTGGAGCATACCATACGCCCTCCAGGTCAAACCATACACGCGTCCTGGGAGATCAAATCAAGGGCATGGATCTCAAGAACACGCTACGCCCTAGTCAACGCTTCAGCATACTACTCAAAAAGGTCAAACGGACCCAGGGTTTTTGGGCCAGCATTCTAGAATCAGACCTCCACTTTGGGGACTACCACCCCCCTGGTTTGCAATTCTCTATATTTCTTATATTTTATTTTCAATTATTATTTTATTGTCTTTATTGCTTTAATTTAATTAATTATTTTCACAAAATATAAAAATACACAAAAAATCAGAAAAAGAGAAAAAAATATAATAAATATTTTTGTTTTAATATTTTCATAAATAAATGCATGTAAATTATTTAGTTTTTTTAATTAGGTTAATTTTAATACTTTTAACAAAAAATCTAAAAAATGTAGAAATAGGTTAATTAATAATTTTTCACCCTTTTTATTTTATTTTTCTGTCATAAATAATTAAATAACTAAATATTTGTTTTCATGAATAAACTTGTAAATTAATTAGGGTTTCATCTAGGTTAAAAACTTCAATATTTTTCTTAATAACTTAAAAATAATTAGAATTAGGTTTAGCATGTTATTTTAATTGCAATTAATTTTTTCTATTAAATCTTAAAATACATAAAAATACCAAAAAAACAAAAACAATTTCTTTTCTTAATTAATTAATTCATGTAATTTTAAGTTTTGTCAAAGGGTCCAACGCCCTCGTTTCGTTTAATTTTTGTTATTTCGCATATTGATTTTATGTCATTTAAATAATTGTGTACCTCTCCCGAAGCCTTGTAATTACTTCTCGCACTTTCAATTTATTTATTTTTCTGTCAAATCGGGTCCTGGTTAATTTTGGCGATGTGGACCCGCGCCATTTGTAATAGCTTAGAATTTACTTTTCCGCAAATAATTTCAACTGTTAAACAAAGCATGCAAGAATGAATGGCCTTAAATAAAATCAAGCGTAGATCACCAATGCATGACAAGATAAACATAATTGAAAATGACACACAAATCACACACCACCCCTAGGGTACGCCTCACTGTTGCCTTGCCCCTCGAAAAGTGATCGTCGAGTAGAGGATGTCTTAGTAAGTCCTCATGATCCGGGAACCTGGCATGAGGGTAGCTTCTAAGGTGTCTTCCTATTGCTCTGGTGATCACTATGTCCCGAACCTCGAATTGACCCGAACACCTCCAACGGTGGTGCTACCTACCTCTCAATGGTGGGATGGCACTACTTTAAAGGACATCTACACAGACGAATTCCTTAGGGTAGGTAGACGACTCTAGATACTTGCTCTAATTTTAAAACAAATAAAAAACACTTTTCACACTGACACCTTTTCAAAAAGCTTTCGAAAGCAATTTTTCAAACACTCTTGAGGACCGATACAAGAGTCGAACTGAAATTTTCAAAGAAACTTTTTAAAACCCACAGTTGAAAAGCAAACAAACCATTTTTTGAAAACACAAATGAGCAAGTATCTAAGAGCCCATGGATAACCATGGATAGAAAGGGTGCTAACACCTTGCCTTTCTATAACCTACCTCCCGAACCGAGAGCAATCTCTTTAAGGAATTTTTCTGTGCTTTTGTCCTTTCCATTTGGAGAAAATAAAAGACGGTGGCGACTCTTGCTTCCACGACATTTCGCGAATCAGCGTTAAACAGTCAGTTCCAGATCCACCGATCACAATATGAATGTGATGGATGCGCATGTAAGCTGATGAGCTGTCTTGCTGAGTATAGATGAATCCTGGATGGCTGGAGACAAAAGAATCTTGACTGCTGCCGGGGAAAATAATTCCTTGGCTGCTGCTGGGGAGGGCAAGAATCCTTTGATTGCTGCAGATGAGAAGTCCTGGGACCACTGTTGGGGAATCAGGAGCTTGGTTTGTATGCCAATCTACTGGGGATTCCTGTCTTGAGAAGATCTTCACTGAGGAATATTCAAATATCCTGTGAGGAAATGAGAATGAGAGTCTTCACTCTACTTGGGGATTGATAGTTGGAAGTTTTAGCTCCGCTGGGGATTGCAAGAATCTTGACTCTGAGGGGAATTAGATTCTGGAAGGTTCTCTGGCTGGGGATTGCAAGAATCTTCTGATTGCTGCAGGTGTTGATCTGGAATAAGTTACGAAATGTTGCCAAATCAGGGTCACATCTGAACTATCTCTAGAAGGAAATCTTGAATAAGTTACGGAATGTCGCCAAACCTGGGTCACATCTGAACTATCTCTAGAAGGAAATCCAGAATAAGTTACGAAATGTCGCCAAATCTTGGACACATCTGAACTATCTCTAGAAGGAAATCCTGAATAAGTTACGGAATGTCGCCAAATCTTGGGTCACATCTTGAACTATCTCTAGAATGAAATCTGGAATAAGTATCAGAATGTCGCCATCTCTGGGTCACATCTGAACTATTTCTGGAAGGAAATCTGGAATAAGTTATAGAATGTCGCCAAATCTGGGTCACATCTGAAACTATTTCTGGATCTTGATTTTGTTAATGGTCAGAAATTGGGAGTATACCAATCTTCTGAACTGATGAAAATCTTCATGCTGTTAACGGTCAGAAACTGGGAGTATACCAACCTTCTGCGGTTTTAAGGATGAGTGTCTTCATTCTTGAGAGAAACAGATTTTTCAGTTGTCTGTTATCTTGTTGGTGATTGTAATTTCCAGCAGGTGATGATGGAAAATCTTTGATGATTACTACTCCAAGAGATGAAGGAACCTTGATTACTACTTCAAGATGAAGGAACCTTGATGATTACTACTTCAAGATGAAGGAACCTTGATGATTACTACTTCAAGATGAAGGAACCTTGATGATTACTACTTCAAGATGAAGGAACCTTGATGATTACTACTTCAAGATGAAGGAACCTTGATGATTACTACTTCAAGATGAAGGAACCTTGATGATGACTACTTCAAGATGAAGGAACCTTGATGATTACTACTTCAAGATGAAGGAACCTTGATGATTACTACTTCAAGATGAAGGAACCTTGGTGATTACTACTTCAAGATGAAGGAACCTTGATGATTACTACTTCAAGATGAAGGAACCTTGATGATTACTACTTCAAGATGAAGGAACCTTGATGATTACTACTTCAAGATGAAGGAACCTTGATGATTACTACTTCAAGATGAAGGAACCTGTCGATCGAACTGCATATGTTAAGAATGCTATTGAAATGTAATTTGTTTTGGAGAATAAATCCTTGACAAATGTTGGGGAAATAAACCCATGATTGCTGGCCTGCTAGAGAGGTGTCATCACTGCCCCCAATATCAGATGCTTGTGATATTGCCAGGAAACTTGGTCTGTTCGTAACCCTTAAGATTGACATTCGAATGCCCCAAGTGATGATGAAGGAGACTTGCCCCAGGTTAATCTGCAATTGAGAGATTTTGTTAAAATCTTGACTGGACTGCCCCAGGTTAACTGAACTTTGAAAGATCTGTTGAAACCTTGACTGGACTGCCCCAGGTTAACTGAACTTTGAAAGATCTGTTGAAACCTTGACTGAACTGCCCCAGTTTAACTGGATGGTGACATGTCATGCCCCTCGCTGATGGGAGATTTTTCAATGGAAGTGTCATCCTTTTTTGAAGTGATTTTACTCACTGAGAGAGTTTTCGTTCCTCCGAACATTCGCTGTATGAATTTCTTCGTTGTCAAACAAATAGTCAAATGCAAACAGTGATATTCAAGCAATGCAAAGTTTATGTTTGTCTCGAAGTTTTGAAGAATGCGTTTTTTAGCAGAAAACTTTTCATAAGACAAAATCAACACAAGATTTTAGAACAAAGCCTTACAGGAGTCAGGATACCTTTTGTAACAGTATGCTTTCGAACTAACCCATGCTTCAATTAGGACTTTTGAAGGGTTGTAACGTGGCCTGGTTCACGGTTTAAGAAACCAAGGAGAAAGGCTCAAAGTATATTTATACCCACCCGCTCTTCGTGATGTTCTTCAATCCTAAGCTCAGTTAATTGTGCGTCGAACTCCATTCGAATTTGGAACGACTTTTGGGTGATGGTTCACCAGTTGAAATTTTGGGAGACAACCATCATCTCCTTTTCTTTTGCAACATTTTTTCGTGTTGTTGAGGATTTGTAATGACCTCTTTCTTTTGATTTTTTATCCCTAACTTTTGCCCGACTGTCCCTGTTTTCGAGATCACAGTCAGCGGGATGCCCCAGCTTTCTTAAGCCTCCTTTATAGGTTTTGGCTTGGTGGGCTTTTCTCTTTTGAGAGATTGACTGCATATGTGGTAGGGAACCATCACCGTCTTTTGATTCCAAAGGAATGCTTTTCTTTGACGTCGTTCGTTGTATTACGAACTGAGAGTTTGCGACTTCAATGCGCACCCCTTTGAATTAACTGAGAGACTACCCTGCCCCAGGTTTATATCAAAGGTTTTAATTTGTTTAGAACAGAAAACTCCTACTTCTTTGGCTCGAAGGGGTTGACTAGGGATTATCTTCCTTATAACTCCAGTGTTTGGGAATTGAAAGAAATGCCTGTACATCATCAGCAAGGTCTGTTCAAAAGCATACTGTATGAGATTATGGTATTGTTTCGTCATCCTCCCTCTAAAGGCTTGCAGCTTTTTATCAAGAGTTAAAATATCATAAATAAAGTAGAAAGCATAGTTCAAGTGTAATGAAAATGAGTGGATCAAATCAAGACAAACATATGCAATGCATTAATGAAACAAAGTTTGACATTAATAGATAATTGTTTGAATAACAAAAGATATTACAACTTTGAAAATTCAAATGAAAGAAAGACGCTCTCAATGATTTGGCATAGTAGCAGTGATCACACTTGGAGTCTCTGGAGGGTCAAAACTTGATCTCCTCGGCATCAATCAAGTCTTGAATCTGGTTCTTCAAAGTCCAACAACTGTCGGTGTCATGCCCAGGGCTGTCAGAATGGTAGGCACATCTGTCACTCGAGTTGTACTTGGAAGAGGAAGTATCAGGATTTTGAGGAGGATCCTTTAGCGTGATTAACCTCAACCTCAACAAATGTTGTAATGCTTGAGACAAAGGCATGTTAATGTCAGTATACTGCCTTTCTTGATATCTCACCGTACGCCTCTTGCCTCGTTTTTGTTGAACGGTCGTGGGATCAGAGATCAGGATTGCCCCTACACGTTGATCATGACGACTCTTTTAACCGGTCACTGCATTGGACTCTTTCTTTCCGTTGTAGGGAATTATCTGAGTATCCGAGGGTGTAGCTCCTTGGATCTTTCCACTTTTGATGCCAGCCTCGACCCTTTCGCCGGTCAGTATTAGCTCGCTGAACCCGGCTGAGGAGCTTTCGATTAAGTGATTGAAGAAAGGCCCGATCAAAGTTCCCATGAAGAGGTCAATCAGCTCCCTATCAGTTAAAGGAGGTTGCACCCTACCAGCCAAATCTCTCCACCTCTGAGCATACCCTTTGAAGTTCTCGTCAGAACCCATGGTCATGTTCTGCAATTGCATACGAGTTGGTGCGAGATCAGCATTGTACTGATATTGTTTGTAAAAAGCAGTAGCCAAGTCCCCCCAGGTGTGGATGTGAGAACTCTCCAATTAATAGAACCATTCGAGTTGGGTCCCTACCAGGCTTTCTTGGAAGAAATGGATCCAAAGTTTTGGATCAGTTGCGTATGGTTGAATCTTGCGGACATAAGACATTAGATGCATCTTAGGGCAAGAGACTCCATCGTACAGAGCAAAGGTAGGTACTTTTAACTTTGGAGGGATGACCAACCCAGGAACTAAACCCATGTCTCCTAAATCTAAGCCAGGTATTTGTTGAACCTCCATAGCATTGAGGCGATCCTCCAACTGTTTGTACTTGTCATCAACGGGAGGATATTGTTCCTCAGAGTAGTCAGCTTCATCAATCTCCAGATTGTGGTCTTCTTCAAGACTGACCCCCTTGTCCTTGAGAAGGAGAGCTTTTAGATCCTCTTGCCCTTTACCCATAGCCAGAAGCATTTGCTGGAATTGAGCGTTTTGAGCTTGGAGATATTTCACCGTTTGTTCCATATCCATCTTACTGAAATAAACAGTAGGAAGAATAAGCAAACCTGAAAAGGAGAAACCTGCTATGCAATGATATGTATGATATATATGCAATGTTTTCAAGGATCTCTTGGGGTAAACACAAGAGAATGTTAGAGGTTGAACTTTGATCTTTGATTGAAGAACTTTGCACCGGTGGATGTCTTTCCACGAGAATCAAGCTCACCATGTCAAGTGGGTCATAGCCCCTGATTCAAGTTATTGCATTTGATCTTTGATGGCATTTGTTTAGAGGAGAAACCTCTTGCCCTTTGGTAGACGTCTGGTTCAACGTAACCCTGCATCAAAAGAACCCTCGAGATCCTTGAAATGGTTATTGAAAAATGGTATGATGTTATGATGTTATGTACATGTATGCAAAATCAAGTAAGTTTATATACAGGCAATCATATTCACACAAAGCAAACAAGTCCTTAGGTTTAGGCTTGCATGGGGTTTGTAGGTAAGTACCCTCTTGAAGTTAGTTGGCTCATCCTGTCCTAAAATAGAAACCGGGTTCTAAGGAGCTCAATATCATTGGACTGTTTCCATGTTCATTGTTTTGGTTTAGCCACTTAACTAGCGACCAAAATATTCCCAGAAAACACCCCTCAATGAGTGTAGTATCGAGTATCTACCAACTTCGGACTGCACCAAAGCAGGTCATCTCACTACCCCTAAAAAGGCTAAGATGGTCAATTAAGGTTCTAAGAGTTCGTTAGTGCTTTATGACATCACTCAGCGGCCCCGTACTCTCCTTGATTGAACTCAAGGGTTACCGGTACTCACAAATATGTCACACTAACATAGCTTAATGCTTCAACCATGTCGGTATACCCCGCACATTTCCCTCACAGTTTTATTGCTATTTACCTAAAAAGGTGCCCCAAATCCGGGTGTAGGATTTACAACAAACCCAAACAAGGACCCAAAGAGTAAAGCAATCAAAGCAAGTATGTAAAGGTGATCTAAACCCTAAGGTAACCCCACTTTTAAATAATTCCCCAGCAGAGTCGCCAGTTCTGTGATACGGTGGGAGAACTGACTTGAGGTTTTGCGTTTGTATTCGCACTTGTTTGGTTTAGCAAGAGTCGCCACCGACTTTTTATTTTATCCTAAGGAAAGGTTAAAAAGCACAGGAAAAACCTTTTGAGATGTTTCGTGGGTTCGGGGGGTAGATTATGAAAAGGGAAGGTATTAGCACCCTTTTCATCCATGTTTATCCATGGGCTCTTAGTTACTTGTTTTAGATCACTTGCCTTGATTTTCAATTGCTTGAAATGGTGGTGTGTGTGTGTTTTCAAAATGTTTTGAAAAAGATGCCTTTGTTTCGGCAACCGTTGTAATAATTCTTTACTCGAATGTTTTACAAAAGTGTGTGTCTTTTCGAAAAGATGTTTCAAATGTTTTTGGAAATTTGTTTTTGAAAGTGTTTGTGGAGTGGGTTTTGAAAAGTAGGCAAGCGTGTTTTGCAAGTTTGATCAAGTAACTAAGAATTGTCTACCCCTAAATTTACTCAAAGGTTTTTCTCATGTTTTAACCCTTTTAACAATTTTGTTCCACCATTGTATTTGGTGGACAATCTTGTGTTAGGATGTTAACGGGACAGGCGCGAGTCATCGTATGGACCATGAATGCAATGGTGCCAAGTGTCTTTGGCAATTTGCTTGAAGGGACTTGATCATTTCGTTTAGGCAACTTTCGAAAGCGTCATCGAGGGACTTATGATCATTTGATTCGTTTTGTTTTGCCAAAGAAACTCAACATGCAAGCATGGCCCATTTTGGAAGGCAACAAACGGGATTACCCTAGGGGTGCAAGTGTGATTAGTGTATTGATTTCATGTATTTGTCTTTGTGTTAGGTCATCTAGCGTTTGATTTTAATTACATACAAACCCTAGGTCTAACCATGGTATATTTGAAAATGATAAATTGTGGGAATTTAAAATCTACGCTATTACAAATAAGTATCCGGGAGTGGGGGTACAAATATTTACAAATGGGGATGAGACTTATTAGGATAGTAGTGTCCAAATATATTTACAACCAAATCGAATCAATTGCAATGTAAAATGTAGCAACGTACAAAGATAAGCAAATGTACAAGAATAGAGCAATGTAAATGTATCAAATGTATTTGTGTAAGTGATTTATTTACAAGTGAGAAAATGTATTATTAAGTATTGTTATTTATTCTTTTTGTATTTTTGGTAAATATGTATAAGTAAAAGATTTTAATAAAAGAAAAGAAAATGTTTAAGAATTCTATCTTATGTATTAATGTTTTTATGCATTTTGTTAATATTTATTTTAGTTAGTATTCTTATGTACAAAATTTAGATTAAACAAAAAAATGCTAAACTTAATAGAACTAAGTTTTTATGCCATTTTAATTGTTCTAAAATAAAATATAAGCTATTCTAGAAAATTTTGTATACGTAAAAAAAAAAAGTTAAAGTGTTTTTATTTACAAAAGAAACAATTTATGTTATAAAGAAAATAAGATAGTATTAGTATAAAAATTTTAATGTAAAAAAAATTAGTATTTTAATTTATTCAACAAAAAGAAAAAAGATATGATATGATATATGTAAAAAAAAAGGATTAGTTTTAAAAAATCAAATGGGCTAAGGGAAATTCATGGCCCAAATGACACATGCTGATTGAAACAAAAGAGGGGGGTGCATCCAGATTTGTTGGGCTTAGGCTGATTTTGTATGGGGTTGAAGCCCAACGTATTTGACACAAAATTGTAAGGGTTTGAATTGGTTTTGTGCATTTGGGATTAGGGTTAGGCAAAACAGAGGCGCGACGCCTTTTATCACTTTCGTCCTCTTCGTCTTCTCAAGCAGCTTTCTGAACACCTCCTCTTCGCCTGAGGCCAACCAGCGCCATCATCCCTCTCTCCTTCCTCCACAGTCAAGCACGGCGACATTACGAAAAAGGTTTGATTTGATGCTTAATACGTTTTACGCTTTGGCATGTTTTTGATCTTGACAAATTCTGATTATTTATGTTATCCTTGTTTGCATGAGGTATGCGAAGAAGGAGTAGAAATACTACCTTTGGAGGAATCGTGGCCAGGAGAGGAGGAAAGAGCTGGAGGCGTCTAGGGTGGCCGGACGGGGAACGCGATGCTGAGAGTTGCTCTTGCTGGAAAACCTGGTACTCTGTATTTCGCTTCTTGTGGTTTAATGATGCATGCTGAAAACCCTTGGATGATTTTCTTTTCCTCTTCTGTTTTGCTTGATTTTCCTCTGATGAGATGCTTGCTTGATGGCCCTCTGATATGCTTGATATGCTTCCTTGCTCTTTTGCTTCTATAGGCTGGCTTTGATGATTTTAATATCTGAGTATGTTGTTTTTGATTCTGAGTTGTTGTGCTTATTGATTGCTCAATGATGAACCTAGGTTCTGAGGGCTCTTGGGGGATTCTGTATGTTTGAAAACAGATTATAGGCTTTGAAGCTTGGGGTTTGTTTTGAAACTTAGGCCTTGAAACAAGTTTTTGTTGTTTTTGGTTTAAGGTTGATGTTTTGTTACAGTTTAAGGCAGGCTTGGCTTTTAGGCTTGAACACAGATTTGTGTGCTTTATCTGGTTTGTGGCTTTACTGGTTTGAATGAAGGTTTTAGGCTGTTTGTATGTTACAACTTTGAGGTTATGGCTTTTGACAGGTTGGGTTTGAAGCAGGTAAGGCTTTGGCTTGATGAAGGCTAAGGCTTAAGGCTTCTGGTTTTTGTGGAAGGTAGTTCTGAGGTGTTTTTGATGTTTTACACAGTTTGTATTGCTTTGGTATTTTCTGCCCCCTTCTTCACATGTGTTGTGGTATGTTTGTCTTATAACCTTCTAAGCCTAAAGCTTGCTGTAAGCCCCTCTTCTTTCTCTCTTCTCTCTCTCTCTTGACAGATTTAAGCATTTTTTATTGCTTATGATGTACTATTCTGAAAAAGCAACTGGCCTAGGAAAATTATGTTACTTGAATATTGCTTGCACACTAGTTTTCCTCTGCATATCTCTTTTCCAGATTTCCTGCATATTGTACTTCTTTGACAGCTTTTGGATAGCCTTTGATATCTTTTGGCAGCTTGTGGACAGTTTAGTTGACATTCAGTTTGCCTTTTGAACTTGGTTAGGCATTTTGGACTTGTTTGGTTAATGTTCTTTTTCATTATGCAGCCTTGTTTGACAACTTATGCAGTATGTTTGACAAACTTTGAAATTGTGCAATATTGTAACTTTTGTGCATTTCACATTTTTGCAAGACATTTCTATCCCTCTTTGTGAACCGAGAGTGATCTCGTGATTTGCAGAGAGGGCAAACTGATTCCGGCTAGTCGCTTTTAATGATGAACTTTGTGATTAACTGTCCGCCTTTAATTTCAATTCATCTGCTTTTGACTTTTTCTTTTTCTTTGTTTTGCAGATAAAAACCAATGGAGCAAAAGAGGAGTAGCAGTAGAAGATGAAGATTTAGGAAATTTTAGGATGCAATTTTATTTTCCTTTTAATCATTGTAACATTATTATTGTAAATACTTTGTAAATAATTACTGTATTTAAATAACAATTGTACAAATAATTAAAGATAAATAAAAAAAAATCTTTTTATTGACATTCCTTTTTAATTCTTCTTTAATTATTTATTTAACTATTCATATTTCTTAAATTATAATAACTGGAATTTACCCCAACTATTCTAATTTAAAATAAATAAATAATCAATAAACAACTGGCGTTCCGAATAATCAAAGCATTGCACAGCTAAACAACAAACGTCCACATGTCCCTTTTTTACTGATTAAATCCACATTGCAAACTCAAATCAAATGCCTCAGCTCGTCTTCCAGAGTAAATTGAAAAGCACTGATAGAATTAATTCTTTCTGAGAACTATGCGCACAAAACCTGATTCTTGATTAAATGTCAAAGAAGCGTCCGCCTGATCAAAACCTGAGCCAAAATCAACCAAACCCTAAAAATTTGCTTGAACTGTTCCAGAGCCATGAAAACCCTAATTTGGATAGACTGATAAGAAAAAGTCTGTTTGACTGATTCTTATGCCAATTTGAAAAATCAGGAAAAGCCTGAAGCTGTGATTTCTTGTGGAAAAAGAGGAGGGCAAATTTTGGGGTACAACACCATAAAAATACCATCCAAGGCCATGGCTGACCTCGTCTCTCCTTCCTGATCATCTCTATACCCATTATTGGATCCAATTTTCCCTGTATCAAAAACACCTAAAAAGCAAGAACACGAACCCTAGGATCGGGCATCACGATACAGGTTCCAAAAACAAAATTGAATAATGCCAAAACGTTCTAAATTGAATGATGAACACAAATATGATAAGATTTTAAATAAAAGACGCAAGAATTGGAGATTGAGATTCCATGTTCAGAGTCGAGTTCAAGATGACTTACAGTGATTTCTAGGTGATGGAAAAGACTGATTTTGATTGCTATAACACCACTGGGTGTCAAGGAAGAGAGTTGCGTTCTTCTTTTTGTCTGAAAGTCCCTCCAATATCGTTCTTGATCTCACACTTTTTCAAGGATTTTTGCAATTTGTTCTGGCCGTTTCTGCAAAGCTTTGTGCGTGAATTAGGTTTGTGAGGCTTGTGTATGTATATTGGAAGTGAATTAGGTCAAGAGTTGGGCTTTAATCTATGTGCATTCAAGGTTTTGAGATTTGATTTTATCACCATTGAAAAGCTTTCCAAATATGGCCAAATTTGAGATTTTGTGCATGTTTGAGCCTTGGCACGAGTTGGTTGGTTGTCACATGATATTTGCAAGCTGTACAAATCACAAAGATCCATTTACATCAATTTTTGGATTTTATTTGATTTAATATTGATTAATAATGAATTAAATCAATAAAAATGAAATAAAATAGAAAAATAAATGTTTGGTCATGAAATCATGTATGGCACACGTGTGGGGCAAGACAAGACCATATCAAGTGGAAAAAGTGGGCCCTTTTGTCAAGAATTGGAGTTTTGAGGATAGTTGACTTTTGGCAAATATGGAAAAATGCCCAACTTCAACAATGCATAACTTCTTCAATTTTGAACTTTTGGATGTGTTCTTGGACTTTTTAGAAGCCTTGAGATGTCCTCTAATCAACACTTTTGGTCTCATCTCATTTGGATCTTCCATTCTCAAGTTATAAGCTTTGGCAAAAAAGGTGTTTTTTTGTTGACTTTCAAAAATGACCTATAATGTCCAAATTTGTAACTTCTTGTGAGTGCATTTTCTGATCTTGGGGTATGAATATGAATTGTGGGAAATTCAATCCTCTTCAAAATGAGCTTTGGATGGGTCATTTCTCATAAAGTATGAGAAAGTTATGCTTGGTCAAAGTTGAGTTGACTTTTCCTACAAAACCCTAATTTAGCAACTTTTGAATCTTTTTATGAATTTTGAGCAATCCTTGATGAATCATGATCAACCCTTGATCAAATGATGAATTATCCTTTAAAATGAGAATGTTGTAAAAAAAATATTGAGGTTTGACTGTATTTGGGACACAATTGACTTTTGCCCTAGCACAGTCGATTTTTGGGCCTCTTGAGCAATTGACTGACCAAACTTCCTCTACAAGGCTTGAAATTTGACATGGATGGACTTAAGAACATATTAAGACATTGGGAAGCACTTTAGGCCATTTGGATGTAAGGACTTTGATGCAACATAAAACCCTAATTTTGAATTGACTGCCTTAGGAGGTGATTTGACTGTACAACCCTTGAGCAATCTTGAACCATTTGAAGATCATTCTTGATAAATCTTGAGGAATATGGGAGGGAAAATTTTGGGGTACAACACTCAAGATACCTCCTTACCTCGTGAAACCACGATTTATCTACTACTTCTTCAGTGTCGATCTCACAGCAATGTGCAGGTTCATCCAACCTCTCAATGGTAATTTGGGGAGCTTCATTGTCCCACCTAACTTTGAACATAGAAGACATGGTAGCTAGCGCGTTCGCTAACTGGTTCTCTTCTCTCGGGAAGTGTTCAAAGGTTATCTCCTCAAAGTGTGAGAGTAACGTCAGTACATACTCCTTGTAAGGAATAAGATTTGGGTGCTTCGTATCCCACTCGCCTTTGATCTGACTGATCACCATAGCAGAATCTCCGAATACACTCAAGAACTTAATCCTTAGGTAAATAGCAGCTCGAAGACCCATGATACATGCTTCATACTCTGCCATATTATTGGTGCAGTTAAAACATAATCAGGTGGTGAACGAAGTATGACAACCCTCAGGAGATATAATTACAGCACCAATGCCATTACCCAATGCGTTTGATGCTCCATCAAAATACATAGACCATCGGGATCCCTCCTCGGGTCTTTCATCTGATCCAGGTTCTCCACAGTCGGTTACCAACATGATGTTCTCATCTGGTAACTCGAAATTCATGGATTGGTAGTCATCCACGGCCTGATGCGCCAAATGATCCACCAATACACTCCCCTTGATTGATTTTTGGGTGGTGTATTGGATGTCGTACTCGGTTAAGATCATCTGCCATCTCGCTATTCTTCCGGATAAGGCGGGCTTTTTGAAGATATACTTGATTGGATCCATTTTTGATATCAATAGAGTCGTGTGAGTCAGCATATACTGTCTCAGCCGGCGAGCAGCCCATGCCAAAGCGCAGCAAGTTTTCTCGAGCAATGAGTATCGGGTCTCACAGTCGGTAAACTTTTTTCTAAGGTAGTAAATAGCGTTCTCTTTTCGGCCAGACTCGTCATGCTGCCCCATCACACACCCCATTGAATTGTCTAGCACTGTCAAGTATAAAATCAACGGTCTTTCTTCAACTTGAGGCATCAGAATTGGCGGTTCTTGAAGATATTCTTTGATTCTTTCGAAAGCGGTCTGGCATTCGTCATTCCACTTTACCACTTGATCTTTCTTCAGAAGCTTGAAGATTGGCTCACAAGTGGCAGTCAGATGTGAAATGAACTGGGCGATGTAGTTCAGACGTCCCAAAAAGCCTCTAACTTCCTTTTCTATGCGGGGAGCCTACATCTCCTGTATGGCCTTTACCTTGGCAGGGTCCACCTAAATACCCTTATCACTGACGACGAAACCCAGCAGCTTACCAGACCTTACCCCGAAGGTACACTTGTTCGGATTCAACCTCAGTTTGTACGTCTTCAACCTGTCAAATAGTTTCTGGAGATGATCAAGGTGCTCCTCTTCATTCTGGGACCTGGCTATCATGTCATTAACATAAACCTCGATCTCGTGGTGAATCATATTGTGGAACAAAGCGACCATGGCGCGCTGATAAGTTTCCCTAACATTCTTCAACCCAAAAGGCATTACCTTGTAACAAAAGGTGCCCCACTGTGTAACGAAGGTTGTCTTCTCCATGTCCTCATGGGCCATCTTGATCTGGTTGTAGCCAGAAAAACCATCCATGAAGGAGAAGATCTTATGCTGCGCGGTGTTATGGACCAGAACATCGATATGAGGAAGTGGTAAATCATCCTTGGGGCTTGCCCTGTTCAGATCTCTATAGTTCACACACATCCGTACCTTACCGTCCTTCTTAGGTACCAGAACGATGCTGGGAACCCATTGAGGATAAGAAGTGACAGCTAAGAACCCTGTGTCGAACTGTTTCAGACTTCTTCCTTGATTTTCTCTGACATTTCAGGACGCATACGACGAACCTTCTGCTTTACCGGAGGGCAGTCTTCTTTAGTCGGCAAGCGATGAACCACAATATCAGTGTCCAAGCCAGGCATGTCTTCATAGGACCAGGCGAAGATCTCAACATAGTCGCGTAGCATCTGTATCAACCGTTGTTTGATACTAGGCTCCAGATTCGCACCTATCTTAGCCTCTTTCCTGTCTTCCCCTGTACCCAAATTCACTGACTTAACTGGCTCTTCATGAGGCTTTATGGCCCTCTCTTCCTGTTGCAATAGTCTAGCAAGTTCTCTAGGCACCTCACAATCATCCTCACCTTCGTCCTCAGCTTGGTTGATCGGATTTTCAAAGTCATAACTGGCAGTAGCAGAGTCGTTATCAATGTGATTCAGAGTGGATATGGATCTGCAGTATGATACGTGAGTGTGTGTAATATAATAGTTATTTTGATAAAGTGAGAGACATAAAAGAAAAACAAGGAGCGCAAAATTTGTAATGAAAGAAACGTCCAATGCTTTATTAATGATATATGAAATGACAAATAATAAGCCCTCACGAGCAAATCCAAAGTGCCTCGGGTAAGGCACCAGGCCGTAAAGTTTCAAACTGTTTATTACAAATCTTAAAAACAAAATCCAATTACTACGGAATAAAAGAAATAGGTATGAAGTCCTTCGCCATCCAGTTGTTCAGTCCACCATTGGTTGTTGGGTAGATCCAACTGTCGATGTCTGAATCTTCTTCATTGTCCTTAATTGCATTAACTCCCCGATTGCTGATGTGTAGAGGAGGTCTTCTAATCCTTGCATTCCTAACAACCCTTTGAGCCCCTGTAGTAAAGCCCAAACCAAATTTGTCAGTTTTGTGAGTGAAATCAGGGAGCTGACCCTAATTGGTACACCCACCTTATTCAATTACAGCCCTGGCGTCTTTGAGAGAAGCCATCTTTAGCGAAGGTTTGTTGGTAGCAACTTCAGTTGACGCCAAAGTCTGAGGGACCTCTTTGAAGTTTTTACAAGGCGTTTCTATGAACTCCCCGTCCATCTCCATGTAACAGAAGGAATTGAGGTGACTCACCATATACTCTTCTTCACCTCGCACCGTGACAATCTTTCCCTACACCGGATATTTCAACATTTGATGGAGTGTGGAAGTAACTTCCCCAGCCTTATGAATCCAAGGACGACCCAACAAGCAAGAATATGATGGCCTAATATCCATCACGTAGAAGGTGGACCCAAAAGTCTGAGAACCTACTTTGACAGGGATGTCCACCTCCCCGTGCACCATTCTTTTTTACCCATCAAAAGCCCTTACTACGATATTACTCGGTTTTAGAATCAAACCTTCACAATCCAGACGGTCTAACGCTTTCTTTGGCAGAACATTCAATGAAGACCCGATATCTACCAGCACATGGGCCATAGTGGTGCCCCTGCACTCGATCTAGACGTGCAGAGCATCATTATGATTTCTCCCCTTCGGTGTCAAATCTGCATCTGAGAAACCCAACCCATTGTCAGCAGTCAGGCTGGCCATGCAATCTTTAAACTGATCAGTTGAAGTTTCCTATGACACATGCGCAGTCTTGAGAAATGCAATCAAAGCCTTTGCATGGGCTTCAGAACACAACAACAAGGACAACATGGAGATCTTTGACGGGGTATTCCCCAGCTGTTTGACCATATTATAGTCGCTTTTCTTGATAATTTTCAGTATTTCCTCTATTTCTTGTTTAGAGGCTTCCACAACGATTTTCTTAGGTGTCTCCGTCCGGGCAGGCTCACCTATAATTTCTTTTCCCCGAGTCCCAGATGGCTCAGCAGCAGGGGTGATAACTGGAGTAAGAACATGATTAGTTGCAGGTGTACTAACTGGAGTAGGAACAAGAGAGATGTCAGGAGTACTGGTTGGAACAGCAGTTGGAATAACAATAGGCTTGATGATAGTCTTCGGGGAAATCTCAGGAGAGAAGACCCTTCTACTTCGGGTAACTTTACTAGTCCCGACAATATTACTGACATCAGTATTAGCTTCTTCAGTCTTCAGATATTTCTTAACACCATGGTAATACACATCAACACCATAATGCTATGGGACAACCTTGTTTGAGGTGTACGGAATGGGACCAGGAATAGTGATTATTAGCGGAGCAATTCTTGGAATGGGTGTAACCCTAACAGGATTTCTCGAGGAAACCTTGGAAGGATTGGAGGAAATGGTTATAATGGCAATGTCTTCATTAGGAACAAACGGAAACATAGTCTTCTCAAACAAAATTTCTTTATTATCCATCAGGGGCTGAATACATGACTTCAACAAACACCAACCAGTAGGTATAATTGAACACATGTGGCAATCGTCACCATAACTCGAAAATAAACTGGAAAACAACAAATTATTCTTAACGGTCATCAGAGGAGTATAAATTTCTTCAACAGAGGTTACAAACAAATCGGTGTCAACAGCATTAACTCCATGACCATGTTTGGGCATAGGAGCGGTTATAACATTCGACTTTTCCGGAGCGTCAAACTTAATCTCTTTGGCTTCGAGCAAATCTTGTACTTTGTTTCTCAAGGCCCAACAATCATTCGTATCATGGCCTGGACTCTCGGAATGGTAGGCGCACCGCGCGTTAGGATTGTATCTGGGAGAAGCAGTGTTTGGATTCTTGGGAGCCTCTCTCAAGGTAGCCAAGTTGGACTTTAACAGACGAGGCAAAATTTCAGCCAAAGTCATGTTGATGCGGGTAAACTGCTATTGCGGTCTTTCCACCCTTTGTTGATTTTTGCATTATGGAGCAACTGTGGGTCTTGGTATCACTACAGCATTTACCGTCTGACGGTGTTCAGATCTGCTTTGGCCCCTCGGGCTATAAACTGCATTAGCTTCCTTCTTACAAGTGCAAGGCTTATTTGTTGAACTCGAAGAGGCATCCTTCTGAATATTACCACTTCGAATGCCAGCCTCCACTCTCTCTGCTGTTAAAATCAACTCAGTAAAACCAGATGACGAGCTGTCGATCAAGTGATTGAAAAATGGACCAGATAGCGTCCCTAGAAACATGTCAACCAACTCCCTATCAGACAAAAAGAGTTGGACTCTTCCAGCCAAGTCTCTCCACTTTTGAGCATAGTCTTTAAAACCTTCACCTGCACCCATGGGCATACCCTGGAACTGAGTACGAGTGGGAGCAAGGTCAGCATTGTATTGGTACTGCTTGTAGAAATCAGCAATAAGATCTTCCCAGTTTCGGACACTGGCCCCCTCCAACTGATAGAACCATTCAAGCTGAGTCCCTGAAAGACTATCTTGAAAGAAATTCACCCACAAATTTCTATCAGTAGTGTGGGGCTGGATTTTCCTGACATATGAGCGGAGATGGAGTTTTGGACATGATACTCAATCGTACTTAGCAAAAACTGGAGCTTTGAACTTATGAGGGATGACCACTCCCAATACCAGTCCCAATTCTCTGAAATCCAAACCAGGGATTTTCTGAATCTCCATAGCACTCAAACGGTCTTCTAGCTGCTTGTATCTATCCTCGGCAGGAGGATATTGCTCATCATCATAATCCGTATCGTTATCAGAAACTGCAGGACTATGGTCCTTTGTCCTTTCTTGCTTCTCCCCATCCTTGGATGAGGAGGTCATATCAACTGGTTGTCTTAACCTTTCTCCGAATCTTCTACCCATGTTCAGAATTCTGACCTTCTTCTTCTTCTTCTTCTTCTTCTTCTTCTTTTCTTTCAGAATGAGAGTTTTCAGATCCTCTTGCCCCTTAGCCAGACTTATGAACATCTGTTGGAATTGGGAGTTCTGTGCCTGAAGATCTTTGATGGCTTGATTAGAAGACATTTCGGCTGAAATAAATAGCGAACAAGATGAGAAACCTGTACTGGTACCTGTAATGGTGTGTATGATAATGGGATGCGCATGTAATGATTTCAAAGACTTTGAGAAATTTAAATTTGCAAACAAAAAATAAACAAACTTCATTAGATTAACTTTTGAAAGGTTCAACAATGCCTTTGAGGTGTTACAAAGAAGTAAATGGAAAACAAATCTAAACTAGAAAAAGCAAAATCAAAAGTCCCATGGACACTTCCTCTTTGTCCTGACGTAGTCATTGATCACTCTTTCTTCCTCGAGCTGCCTGGTGAGCTTCAAAATCTTCCTTTCTTGCTCATGGTACTTCTCCCAGTAAGTATCCCTCTCCTCTTTTAGCTGAATCCAAGACCTTTGCAACTCCCTAAGATTAGTGGGCATGTAAGGATAGAGAACCGTGTAAGGAATGCCTTCTTCATTAGTTGGCTCCACAATCACTGGTAATATGGCTTCATAGGGCATCCCAAGCTTTTGGGCACGATCTCGGACCCATTGGAGGTAAGGCTGCATAGGAAGGGAAGTCTTTGGTCCCAACTCTTGGGGGTCAGATCTGTTCACCATGCCCCAAGCTCGTATAAACCTCTGGAAATGCTCCTTAACATCCTCCTTGTAGTCAAATACAATGTCATCAAGAAGTAGCTCATGGGGACCATCTCTCTGACCACAACCAAATTGTTGCAAAGCTAGACAAGGATTGTAAGTTATACCCACTTTGATTCCAAGCAATGGGACATTCCCCACAACGGTCAATAACAACAGAGTCTTCCATAGCCCGAGAACACCAAAGAATATCTGTGTGAGCAAGTGACATTATTCTGTAGGACCAACCCAAACCTTCTTCGTTCTTCAGCACAGACTTAGGGAGGTGAGAAATAAACCACCTCGACAACAACGACATGCAGCACATGAGAGTCCCTCTTCTCCTCATAGTACGGGTGTGGAGAGCATGCAAGATATCTCCTAGCAAGGTAGGCACAGAGTTGCGAGAAAGGAAAATCTTGACAGCATTCACATCTACAAAGGAGTCCGGATTAGGGAAGAGAACCAAACCATAGATAAGAAGAGCCAAGATATCTTCAAAAGCCTGAAAATCTAGATCATCCCAGAATAGCTGAGCCTAGTCTATCAAAAACTTGGCTAGAAAACCTTCGACCCCGCTTCGTGTTTCCCAATTGGATACTACATTAGCCCGTTTCAAATGCAGAGCTGAGGCAATGTCTTCTGGTCTAGGAACTTCTTCCATACTCGTGAAGGGTACCTATTCAAGGATGGATATGCCCAATAGATGAGAGAACTCTTCCAAGGTGGGTACCAGTTGGTAATCTAGAAAGGTGAAGCAATGATGCACGGGATCGAAGAATTGGAAAAGTACGCTCATCATCTGCTCATCAAGATTTGAAGTAACCAGGATGAGAAGTTGACTGTGTCTCTTAATGAACATAGAAGTCTCAGAAACTCTTGAGGCTAGCTCTTTAAGTTGGGCAGGTGTTTGCACAAAGTTGACTCAGATGGTATTTCTGCGCACGGAAGCCATGATCTGCAAAACAGAACAAAGATAAATTCCCTTGGTCTTTGAAATGGTTAGTGTAATGAAGTATGAATGCCATGTTATGATGCATGATGTCATGATAAACCACAGGTATAGAAAACAATAGGTATTGCAAACACAGTCAAATCATACAAAACCCTTAGGTTTAAGGCTTGCATGAGGTCAAAGGTAATACCCTCTTGAAGTTAAGTTGGTTTCAAACCTGTCCTAGAAAAAGTAACCGGGTTCTAGAGGATCTCAATATCATTGACCATCCTCCATCGGTCATGGTTTCAGCTCACACAATCTTTTCTTGCGGTCGGAACTATCTCGAGAGTATGGTCTCAATGAGTGTAGCATCGAGTATCAACCAGTTCCCAGCTTTACACCGAGACCGACTATCTCACTACTTTCTAATGGCCAAGTTAGGCGATTAAAGGTTATAAGGTCAGTTGATGCTTAACGACACCATGCAGCGGCCCCGTATTCTCCTCATTTCTCCACAAGGGATACCGGTACCAACGAATGTGCCACATCAATGTAGCTACTGCTTCAACCGTATCGGTCTATGCCGTACAGTTCCCTCACAGTTTATTGCTACTTACCTAAAAGGTATCCCCCAGATTCGGGTTAGGATCTATAGTAACTCCCAAACAAAAACCTTTAAAAGTAAAGCAACCAAAACAAACAAGAGAAGCAATTATGATGAACTAGATCCTAAGGTATACCCCACTTATTTTATCCCCAACAGAGTCGCCAGTTCTGTGATACGGTGGCAGAACTGACTGTTTTGAAATGCTGGTTTGCATTTTGCGTTTTCTATTCGCAAAATGTCGCGGTAAGCAAGAGTCGCCACCGACTTTTATTTCATCCAACCGAAAAGGAAAAAAGAACAGAAAAAATCCTTTTTCGAGATATTCTGAGTACGGGGGGTAGATTATAGAAAGGGAAGGTGTTAGCACCCTTTCTATCTGTGGTTTTCCACGGGCTCTTAGGTACTTGCTCATCTTTTTTGTAAATTGCTTGTGTGAGTGCTTTGTTTTGAAAAAGTTTTGACTTCGTGATAACCCTTGTATCAGTCCTCAAGGGTGTGACGAAGTTAGTTTTGAAAATTTGTTTTGAAAGGTGTAAGTGTGAAAAGTTTGATTTGAGCAAGTACCTACTAGCATCTACCTACTCGAAAAAAGATTGTTTCTATTCTCGTTTCCTTTAGACAATGCTATCCTACTATTGAGAAATAGGAAGCACCATCGTTGGAGTTGTAAGGGTCAATTCATAAGGGACGTGCGATCATTAAAGCAATGTTAGGGCGTCTTAGTAATAACCCTAGAGTCTTAAGATAATATTCGAGGCAACATTTCCGAGGCGACATTTCTGAGGCAACATTTCCGAACGGGACATTTGATCTTCGTTATACAGGAGGGCGACCACTAAGACACCCTATGCTTAATGATCGTTTTACCGAAGGCAACCGAAGTGAGAGTAAACCCTAAGAGTGATATGTGCGAGTGATTAGTTTCAGTTATTTATCTTTGCACATTAGGGTTTTTCTAATTGTATTAAATTCTCATGCAGTCTTGTCATACAAT
Organism: Vicia faba; assembly: GCA_948472305.1. Classification (NCBI taxonomy): domain Eukaryota; kingdom Viridiplantae; phylum Streptophyta; class Magnoliopsida; order Fabales; family Fabaceae; genus Vicia; species Vicia faba. Next base: position 65,023,307 of record OX451736.1, on the reverse strand, counting down.
CTTATTAGCATACATCTAGACAGTTAAATATTTGCGAGAATTAAAATGCGAGAAAGTAAATCTACGCTATTACAAGGCTTCGAGGGGAGGGATTAATTACATAGCCAAAAAATCCTGGGGAAAACGATAAATAAAAATCCTAATTTAAACTATTACACACCAGTGAGCAGTTACAACAATATTGGCAAAAAAGTAAATAATCAGCGCGCGGCGAATTAAATATGAAATGACTAGGGTTTTGACCCTTGATTGAACCTAATTGTAATTGATTAAAGTAAACATATTTTTTTGTCATTTTTTTATTATTTAAGAAAGTAATGAAATAATTGAATTAAAAAAGAAAATCCTAAATTTTAATTAATTTTAATTGTGAAAGAAATTAGAATTACCTTAAATTAATTAAACTAATTCATTTAACAAAGGCTTATTAAGAAAACAAGTCTTCTTTTTGTGATTTTGGTTGGTTAATTTTAGAAAAAAATAGTTTTGGTGTTGATATATATAAAAAAAAGAATAATTAAAGAAAATAAAATTAAAGAAAAATAAGAAATAACCCCAGGGCCTGCTGTCAGCGGCTCTGATCAGAGGATGATGGTCCAGAAGATGGTGGCCCTTAGAAGATGGGGACACTTGGTCTGCTCCTGGTTGATGGAACCAGCAGGTGATGACCCTCAGAAGATGGGGTGCGCTGGATCTAGTTCTGAATGGGATCCAGAAGATGATGTACTGCATGTGCTGGATCTGGTTATGACTGGGATCCAGAAGATGATGCGCTGCATGTGCTAGATCTGGTTCTGACTGGGATCTAGAAGATGATGCGCTGCATGTGCTGGATCTGGTCCTGGCTAACGGATTTAGAAGGTGATGGTCCTCAGAAGATGCACGTGTTGGCTCTGGTGAAAACAAAGGAGAAAATACCAAGAGCTCACGCCTAGGATTGAACCCAGAACAATGAGCTTCTGACTTCCTTCTTCTGACCAACTGCGATGGATACTGATTTATTAACACAATAAAACAAACAATATATATCAGAGCAACAAGTTTCTGGCCAGAATAAACGCGCCAGAATTTTAATCAACCCCTCAAGCTGTAACACGCTATCGTCTTCTTCCCTGGAACCTTCATTTAAAGCTCTGAACCTTTACCTACAGATATGGCGCTGTAGCTATAACCCTGTGTATTTCAGAAATTGCATACAAGCAATATAAACAAGTTTCAGGACCATGGATCAACTGGGTTTGACCCTCTGATCACGATGGTATCCTTCATTAAGGCCAATTGTTCCTGCATTTAAAAACCCCAAAATAGCAAAACAAACCCTAGTTATGGAAGATGTTCATACAAGTGTTAGAAATACAATTAAATGGTATCAAAAGCTTGCAAACTCAAAGACAAACACGAATATATCATTAGAATATGCAATGGATGAGTGAATCAACGAAACTGAATTTGAAATTGGGAGCATGTCATGATACCTGTATCGTGCAATTCCAGGCGTGAAAAGGCTTGGATTTGATTGGAACCTGTTCCTGAAACGTTCAGCAACCTCTCTGCAACGTGAGAAAAGCACGATCCGGTCTCTAATATGGAAATTGGATTACCACTTTTCTTGAAATTTTTTGAGTTCTTCCTTCACTTCTGCACAACTGCTTCTAACCCCTAGTTGCCTTGGCTTGCTTCTGTATATGTAGTGGAACGCATTAGGTCAATAAAAATGCATTGTATCTTTATCAATTATGGATATTTGATTTGCTCTTTCAATGCATATGATTCCCTTCCAATTTTTCTCAAATCCAATCTTTTCCAACCACATTGGCCTTGCACGATCTGATCTTCATTTGACAGCATATAATATCTTCTTTCAATGCAAAAGACCATCCCTAAAATACAATATATGGTTTATTAAGATTTATTTGAATTTTAAATAAATAAAAATCAAAATAAATTAAATAAATGAGAAAATAAAGCATGGAGCATCCCATGGGTCGTGGACTATGTTAGGAATGAGATGCAAGCATAAAAGGTTGGGCCCATTTAGCAAAAGATGCAAATTTGAGCACATTTGACTTTTGGCAATTTTTGCAAAAAAGGTCAACTTTGACAATGCATATCTCTCTCAATTTTGACCCTATAGAGGTGTTCTTGGATTTTTTTAGAAAGCTTAGGATGTCCTCTAAGCAACCCTTTTGGTCTCATCTCAATTGAGTCTTCCATGTTCATGTATGAAGCCTTGACCCAAAAGGTGTTTTTGTTGACTTTTCAAAAGGACCTATAATGTCAAAATTCATATCTTTCTGTCAGTGCATATTTTGAACTTGGGGTATGAAGATGGATTGTAGGGAACTGAATCTTCTTCATAATGAGCTTTGGATGGGCCATTTTTGATAAAATATGAGAAAGTTATTCTTGGTCAAAGTTGAGTTGACTTTTCCTACAAAACCCTAATTTAGCAACTTTTGGGTTTTGATGACTTATGGGAAATCCTTGATGAGTCATGATCAACCCTTGATCAAATGATGAATAATACTTCAAAAAATGAGAATGTTGACCAAAAATCTTGAAGTTTGACTGTATGTGGGCCACATTTGACTTTTGCTCTTGCACAGTCGATTTTCAGGCTTTTGAGCAATTGACTGAGCAAATTTTCTCTGCAAGGCTTGAAACTTGTCATGGATGATCTAGAGAATATATTAGGACAATGGTGAGTGTGATCGGTGGATCTGGAACTGACTGTTTAGCGTTGGTTCGCGAAATGTCGCGGAAGCAAGAGTCACCACCGTCTTTTATTTTCTCCAACAAGGAAAGGACAAAAGCACAAAAAAATTCCTTATGAGATTAGCTCTCGGTTCGGGAGGTAGATTTATAGAAAGGGAAGGTGTTAGAACCCTTTCTATCCATGGTTATCCATGGGCTCTTAGATACTTGCTCATTTGTGTTTTCAAAATGTTTGTTTGCTTTTCAAGTGAGTGGGTTTGAAAAAGTTTCTTTGAAAGTTTCAGTTCGACTCTTGTATCAGTCCTCCAGAGTGTTTGAATAGTTGTTTTTGAAAGCTTTTTGCAAAGTGTCGGTGTGAAAAGAAGTTTTTGATTTGTTTTGAATTAGAGCAAGTATCTACGAGTCATCTACCTACCCTAAGGAATTAGTTTGTGTAAATGTCCTTGAGGTAGTGCCATCCCACCATTGAGAGGTAGGTAGCACCACCGTTGGAGGTGTTCGGGTCAATTCGAGGATTAGGGACAGTGTGGTCACCGGAGTAATAGGAGGACACCTTAGAAGCTACCCCCATGCCATGTTCATGGACATGAGGACTTACTAAAACGTCCTCTACTCGACGACCACGTTTCGAGGGGCAAGGCAACAGTGAGGCGTACCCTAGGAGTGGTGTGTGAATTGTGTGTCATTTTCAGTTATTATTTGTCTTGATCATGCATTTAGTGTTCTACGCTTTGATTTTATTTGAGCATACATTCTTTCATGTGATTATTAACAGTTAAGAGGTGCGGGAATTAAAATGCGGAAAAATAAAGGTCCTACGCTATTACAAGGCGCGGGTCTACATCGCCAAATTAAACAAAGACCCGATTTGAATAAATAAAATGCGGAAAGTAAATGTCCTTAATTATCTATTACAAGGCCTTGGGGCAAATACATTATATCCACAAAATAAAAATAGATGCGAACATAAATTAGAATCGAGTGCGAGGGCGTTGGACCCTTTAAAGAAATTAAATTAAAATCAAAGGTTAATTAAAGATTTAATGAGAAAAGGAAGTTATTTTTATGTTTTTTTTGGTATTTTATGAAAAAAAGAAGATTAATTGAAATTAAAAATTAAATAAAACCCTAGTTCTAAATTGTTTTTAATTTATTGAAGAAAATTGTTTAAGTTTAACCTAATTTAACCCTAATTAATTAATTACAAGTATTTACAAAAATAATTAATGGTTAATAACAATTATAATAAGAAAAGAATATTTATTAAAAAAAGAGGATCAAAATGTACTAAAAACCTATTTTTATATTTTTTAGTTATTAAGAAGTAAATAAAAATTTAAACCCTAAATTAAAACTAAAATGATCATTAAAATTATTTACAAAATAATTAGTGAATTAAATATTAAATGAGGCATATTTTTATTTTTTATGATTTTCTGATTTTTTTTTATGTTGTAAAAATTATTTTATGAATTAAAAGAAAATAGTTAAATTAAAACAAATAAAAAAAAGAAAAAGAATGAGAGAAAGAAATACAAACATAGGGGGTGTTGACCCCTTTGGAGGTGTTGTTGGAGTAATTTAGGCCCATGGGACAAAGGCCTGTTTGAATTTTCCACGTTTGAGTGTGCATGGTTGACTAACGCGTATCCTGGAGTCCATACTATGGCCTTCATATTGATCATTAGAGACACATGGCAAGCTAGGAGGTGAAGGCGCATGATGTTCCCTTGAGAGTACACTGCACAGGAACGTGTTACAAGAAAAATTATTGAATAAAGTGGGGGACCTGGGAATCGAACCCAGGTCCCAATGCTTGAAGGACACATCATTCACCAACCCAGCCAGTGCGTTTCTTTGTCAAACTAGTGGAACCTGATCAATACATATGAAAACAAATGCTATTGATGTAAAACAAAAAAATTAGCGCGAAGATTTGAATGCTCCAGTCGTATGAGGACACGCCAGCGTCATCTTCTTCTTTCTGCAAAAATATCAAACAAGTAGCGGGGGTTTTAAACCCCCACTAACCACAATATACAAAAATAGCGATTAGCTCCTGGGCCCATATAAAAAAGGCGCGAGGTGATGATTGTGTTTGTGTGAAGGTCCTGGTTTCAATGGTATAAGTTTCGTGGCTTAATTTTTCCATATGAAAGAGTCCCTAATTTCAAACCTCTGAAACCCTAAAGAGCTCCCATGGTGGATTCTCATACAGGCCTTATTAATCCAATTAATGCATGCTATCAGCTTCAGAACACTCACATTAGTCCAAATCCATGATTAAAAATAAAAAATATTGCATGAACAATGAAACACGAATATGAAAATTTTCAAAGAAAGTCAGACTTGGTTATACCGATTCCTTGCGTATGGAGGGTTGGTTTCAATTGGAAAAGCTTCCTGGTATTGTCAGGAGTCTATTGGAATGCTTCTTTTGCTTTGAAACGTGCTCTATGTGTGTTTTCAGTTTTGAGAATTTTGTGAAAAATGCAATGTTGTTTGGTGTTCTTGGGCGCAGCTTTCTTGTTCTTCTCATTAGGGTTGTGATGTGCACATATATGTCAATGAATTAGGGTAAAAAGATCAAGCCCAAAACCTTGTTTTAATGCCTTTCAAATTTGTGATCTTCCATGATCTTTTTCAATCTTTTCTCCATCAAAACATTGCCAATCATTGAAGATTCTTGCCTTTTTGGGTATGCACGAAATATTGAGTGAATAAAGAGTGCAAATGCTGTACAAAAAGATTCCAAAACATTTGTTTAGTATCTTTCTCATATTTAATTTTAATTAAATGAATTAATAGGTTTAAAAATTCAATTAATAAATTAAAAATAAGAAAATAACTCCCCTTTGGGTCAATGGGTTATGCATAGCCTTTGGGTGATGATTCTTGGAAGAAATTGTGGCCCATTAGCAATTTTGAGGCATTTGAAGCAAAGTTGACTTTTCAAAATTCCCAAAAATTTCCTAACTTCCACAAGGCATATCTTGCTCAATTTTTAAGCTTTGATCATGTTCTTTGACATTTTGGAAAGGTATTTAAGTCCTCTAACCAATGCCTTTGGTCCCATGTCATTTTTATTTACCAATCTCAAGTTATGGTCTTTGACTTAAAGTGCCTTTTTGTTGACTTTTGAAAATGACCTATAATGTTGAGATTGATAACTTTTTGTGAGAGCATTTCTTGGACTTGAAGTGTGAAGATGAGTTGTAGGAAGTGTCATTCTCTTCAAAATGAGCTTTGGATGGAATTTTTCTGATAAACCATGTGGAAGTTATGCCCTGGTCAATTTGCAGATGACTTTTTCAGCTGTCCAACTATGGAAACTTTTGCATCTTGAGACTTTTTGAGCCATGCCTTGAGAATCATGATCAAGAATTGATCAAATGATGTTTGTGGCTTCAAAATAAGATGTTGACCAAAAATTTGGACTTTTGACTGTCAAATGACCATTTTGCCCCTGCAGTTGACTGTTGAGCAATTAGGGTTTTTGACTGTGCAATTTTGTGCTGTGAGTCTTGAAACTTGGCATAAGGATGATTGACAATGTTTATAGGCATGTGGGACTTGTTTGGACCCTTGAAAACTTCAACTTATTTGCCAGAACCAAAACCCTAATTTTTGACTATTAGGAGACCATTGGACTGTGCAACCCTTGGGAGATTTTGAAGCATGCTCTTGGCAAATCCTGAAGAATATGGGAGGGCAAATTTTGGGGTAAAACAGTTGCCCCTATTCAATCTTCTTAAACCTGAGGATGTAGATTGGCTGGCGTGCCTTTCGTAATCCGAAGGTGGAAGATGATTGAACACTAGAGTGCCCAGAAATTTGCGCTCACATGTTGGCAGTGTGATGGTGGGAATGGGCTTATAGATGCCATTTGGAGATTGATAGATAGGAATATGGGCTTATAGATGCCATCTGGGTGTCGATCGCGTAAGAGATTCCTTAGCGAGAATTTGCGTACCTGAAAAAGAAAGATGATTACCTGACCTGTTGTAGGCGTTGGTCTTCAAACTCTTTATACAGACGCTCCCTGGTTGGTTACAGGAATAGAATCTTCAACCTCTTCAGACGTGCCCTGGCGAGATACAGGAATCGAGTCTGGAGCTTCAAAAGGTGATGAATGAATCAGGGATGGTTACTACCTCAACGGGACGGTGAGAGAACCTGGGGCGATTACTATCTCAACAGTGACGATGAGAGAATCTGGGGCGATTACTACCTCAACAGTAACAATGAGAGAATCTGGGGCGACTACTACCTCAACAGTAATGATGAGAGAATCTGGGGCGATTACTACCTCAACAGTAACGATGATAGAATCTGGGATGTCTTCTACTGAGTCTTCATCAAGAAAATCTTTAGGAATCGATTTAACTGGACCCGAGAAGGCCTTTGACTGGATAAGAATCAGAAAAATCTTTAGGAGTCGATTTAACTGAACCGGGAAAGGTCTTGGAATCTTCAACTGGATAAGAATCAGGGAGATCTTAGGGTCGATCTGACTGAACCAGAGAAGGCCTTCGACTGGATAAGAATCAGAAAAATCTTTAGGAGTCGATTTAACTGAACCAGGCAAGGTCTTGGAATCTTAAACTGGATAAGAATCAGGGAGATCTTAGGGTCGATCTGACTGAACCATAGAAGGCCTTTGACTGGATAAGAATCAGAAAAATCTTTAGGAGTCGATTTAACTGAACCAGGTAAGGTCTTGGAATCTTCAACTGGATAAGAATCAGGGAGATCTTAGGGTCGATCTGACTGAACTAGAGAAGGCCTTTGACTGGATAAGAATCAGAAAAATCTTTAGGAGTCGATTTAACTGAACCAGGCAAGGTCTTGGAATCTTCAACTGGATAAGAATCAGGGAGATCTTAGGGTCGATCTGACTGAACCAGAGAAGGCCTTTGACTGGATAAGAATCAGAAAAATCTTTAGGAGTCGATTTAACTGAACCAGGTAAGGTCTTGGAATCTTCAACTGGATAAGAATCAGAGAGATCTTAGGGTCGATCTGACTGAACCAGAGGAGGTCTCGGATATAGTTGAGAACTTAACTGGGTCTTTCCTGAAAGGTAAAGGTCAGTCATATGCAATGCATGATATGGATCAAGCGATGATGTTCTCAACATAAATGAGATTGTATGTTCATGACGCGTATATGCATGGAAATGCGATGTTTATGAATGTATGTTTTTTTGTTTAGGAAAGTAAATCCTTGACGGGTTCCGGGAAGTCACATCCTGGGCTGATGTAGAGCTTTTGTTTCCACTGGGGAGTGATTGCCAGAATGAACCGGTAGGAGAAGATGACTCCGTTGGGGACGAAACTTGATGAAGAGATTATTCTGCGGGGAATAACTACTCTAGCGATCTTGTTGGGGAACAGTACTCTGTGGGGAGAGAGGTACTTTGCTGGGATATTGATGGTAACTCCGCTGGGGATACCGTTGATGTTGGAAGTGTTAATAGACTTCGCTGGGGATAAGAAGACTTCGCCGAGGACGATCTTTCCGTGGCTTTTGGCTGAGGATAACCCAGCTATATCCTGGTGGGGAAATAACCTTTGAATAAAGCCGGGAGACGCGTTCGTGCTCTGTAGGGGATAAGCTTCCAGAATCTACTGGGGATAAGCTTCCTGCTGGGGATATGATTCAAACTTTCCTGGGGAAATCTTGAACTATACTGGACTCTCCTGGGGAAATTTTTGAGATGTATTGGGGAAGTGGCTCCGCTGAATGTCTGGTGTATCACCAGGGAACAATCTTAGATCAAGATTGCCGGGGATGCTTGTTAAGAATGTCTGTATGATGCTGAGGAATGTTGAGATCTGCTGGAATACCCAACTTCCTTAAGGCTGGTAGTATAGCTTTGCTTGGGGAGAGTGTATTGACTTGCTGACTCACTCTCCGGGGAATTAAGATATACTGGTTATGTTCTTCGGCTGAACTTACCTTGGTACCTTGGTGGGAAGAGCAATTAGATCGCTTAGACCACTCATTATTGCCCCTGTTTCTAATGTTACCTGTAATTAATCCTTTGTTTCGTATGCAAATATTTATGAGTTAGCAATTAGTGTCAAATGCATATATCACAAATTGAACCTTGGACGTTCTTTGCAAAACAAAACAGAAAAGGAGAACAATTGGCAATTTTAACTGAAAAGTGATTTTATATTGATTTTTGAATTGCCTGTAAATAGGCGTTTATGTACAAGAGGCTGACATCCTAGTAAGAGAATGCCGCCGAACACAAGAGTTTATACAATTTGTACAAAGGGAACACAAAACAGCTGTGTGCAGAGAATAATCCCACTGGGTTCCAACTCTGCTATCGCCTTTATATCTTCGAGCGTCTCATCACTTGATGACCTAGATGAAGATGAAGCTGATTGATTGATGCCGTTTTAAACTTGATATTGATACCGGATTCTGGATGCAAAGTGATCCAATGAGACATAGTATTACGCTTTATCCCTAACTTTTGCCTGGACCGCCCTTTCGGGTTTTCAGTCCACCGGGATACCCATTTTTGCCCAAGCTGCCTTTTCAGGTTTTCGACTTGCCGGGTGTACAGATTTTTTTCATTTCATCCCTTCATTTTGCCCGAACCCTTTTGGTTCGCCGGGAAGCCCTAATTTTTGCCTAGGTATGTCAACCTAGCGGGTCTTTTTTTTTATGCGTAGTATCTTTTTACTATGTCTGCATTAGCGGGGTGAGGAAGGTCGTCACCATCCATGGTGGTCAGGATCATGGCTCCTCCTGAGAACACATGTTTAACCACAAATGGCCCTTCATATGTAGGGGTCCATTTGCCCCTTGGATCACTCTGAGGAAGGATGATGCGTTTGATTACCAGATCCCCAACTTAATATTCTTGTGGTCTGACCTTTTTGTTAAATGCCCTGATCATCCGTTTTTGATACGTCTGACCATGACAAATAGCATTGAGTCTCTTTTCGTCAATTAAGTTTAGTTGATCAAGTCGTGTCTGGATCCAATCATCTTCGCTCAGATCTGCATCCTTCATTATCCGGAGAGAGGGTATTTGCACTTCAATTGGTAAGACTGCCTCCATGCCGTAGACCAAGGAGAAAGGAGTTGCCCCGGTTGACATCCTGGATGAGGTACGGTACCCATGTAGAGCAAACGGTAACATTTCGTGCCAATCTTTATAAGTCAATGTCATCTTCTGCACGATTTTCTTGATATTCTTATTCGCTGCTTCTACAGCCCCATTCATCTTCGGCCGGTAAGGAGAAGAGTTGTGGTGCTGTATCTCGAACTGCTCGCAGAGCTCAGTGATCATCTTGTTATTGATATTGGTACTGTTGTCTGTAATGATCCTTTCTGGGACGCTGTATCGACAAATCAGATTGTGCCGAATGAACCGTGCCACAACATTCTTGGTTACAGTAGCATAGGAAGCTGCTTCAACCCACTTTGTGAAGTAATCAATCGCTACCAGGATGAAGCGATGCCCATTGGATGCTGTAGGTTTAATCTCACCGATCATGTCTATGCCCCACATTGCAAAAGGCCAAGGTGCAGTCAAGACATTCAGAGGAACTGGAGGAACGTGCACCTTGTCTGCGTGAATCTGGCATTTGTGACACGTCCGAGAATGTTGGTAACAGTCGGCTTCCATTGTGGACCAGAAATACCCTGCCCGAAGGATCTTCTTTGCCATGGTGTGTCCACTGGAATGTGTTCCGAAGGTACCCTCGTGCAATTCTGCCATGATCCTTTCTGCTTCAGTCTTATCCACACAACGCAGTAAGGTCGAATCATGGTTTCGCTTGTACAGGATGCCGTTGCTAAGGAAGAACTTCGCTGCGAACCTTCTCAGAAATTTCTTGTCGTTGACAGATGCACCTTCAGGGTATTCCTGAGCTTCCAAGTATCTCTTCACCTCATGGTACCAAGGCTTCTCAGTCACCAATTCAGTCTCGAGATCACAACAGTATGCCGGTTCGTCCAGTTTCCAGATGATGACCCAGGGAGCCTCATTGTCCCACTTGACTTTGAACATGGAAGACATCGTAGCTAACGCATCCGCCAACTGATTCTCCTCACTTGGGAAGTGTTCAAAAGTTATCTCTGTGAAGTGGGGGATCAAGGTCAACACACATTCTCTGTAAGGAATAAGATTCGGATGTTTCGTATCCCACTCGCCTTTGATCTGATTGATCACGAGAGCGGAATCTCCGAAGACACTCAGAAACTTGATCCTTAAGTCGATCGCAGCTTGAAGACCCATAATGCATGCCTCATACTCCGCCATGTTGTTGGTGCAGTTGAAACATAGCCGGGCGGTAAGTGGAGTATGAGTGCCTTGAGGGGATATGATCACAGCGCCGATACCGTTACCCAAAGTGTTGGAAGCTCCGTCAAAGTGCATAGACCATCGGGATCCTTCCTCAGGTCCTTCATCCGGTCTAGGTACTTCACAATCAGTCACTATCATGATACTCTCGTCTGGAAACTCGAAGTTCATTGACTGATAGTCATCTACTGCCTGATGTGCCAAGTGGTCTGCCAATACCCTTCCTTTGATGGCTTTCTGAGTCGTGTACTGGATGTCATATTCTATCAAGATCATCTGCCATCTTGCTATTCTCCCAGACAGAGCAGGCTTTTCAAATATATACTTTATATGATCCATCTTTGAAATCAACAAGGTAGTGTGAGTCAGCATATACTGTCTCAGCCGGCGAGCAGCCCATACCAAAGCGCAGCAAGTTTTCTCGAGCAGTGAGTATCGGGTCTCACAGTCGGTAAACTTTTTGCTAAGGTAATAAATTGCATGCTCTTTTTGGCCAGACTCGTCATGCTGCCCCAACACACACCCCATTGAGTTGTCAAGTATTGTCAGGTATAGTATCAGAGGTCTCCCTTCAACCGGTGGCATAAGAATAGGTGGTTCTTGGAGATACTCTTTGATTCTGTCGAAAGCGGCCTGACATTCATCGTTCCAACGTACTACCTTATCTTTCTTCAGCAGCTTGAAGATTGGCTCACAGGTAGCAGTTAGGTGTGAGATGAATCGGGCAATGTAATTCAGGCGTCCTAAAAAGCCTCTGACCTCTTTCTCTGTCTTAGGAATTGGCATCTCTTGAATGGCTTTAACCTTGGAAGGGTCCACTTGAATACCCTTGTCACTTACAACGAAGCCTAACAACTTTCCAGATTTAACCCCGAAGGTGCACTTGTTCGGGTTCAACCTCAGCTTGTACAATTTCAGACGGTCAAACAATTTCTGCAGATGATCAAGGTGTTCTTCCTCAGTTTGGGACCTTGCAATCATGTCGTCGACGTACACTTCTATCTCATGATGGATCATGTCATGAAATAAAGCAACCATGGCACGTTGGTAGGTTGCCCCAGCATTTTTCAGTCCAAAAGGCATGACCTTGTAGCAGAAGGTGCCCCACTGAGTAACAAAAGTAGTCTTTTCCATGTCTTCAGGAGCCATCTTGATCTGATTATACCCTGAAAAACCATCCATGAATGAGAACACCTTGTGCTGAGCAGTATTGTCAACCAGAATGTCAATGTGAGGTAGAGGGAAGTCATCGTTGGGGCTGGCCCTATTCAGATCCCTGTAATCGACACACATTCTGACCTTACCATCCTTCTTTGGTACCGGCACCACATTGGCAACCCACTGAGGGTAAGAAGTTACTGCAAGAAACCCGGCATCGAATTGCTTCATAACCTCAGCTTTGATCTTCTCAGACATCTCTGGACGCATACGGCAGACCTTTTGCTTAACCGGAGGGAAGTCTTCCTTGGTAGGCAAATGATGGACCACAATGTTGGTATCCAACCCAGGCATATCTTCATAGGACCAGGCAAAGATCTCCACATAATCATGTAACATCTGAGTCAACCGTTGCTTCACGCTGAGCTCTAGGTTGGCACAAATCTTGACTTCTTTCCTATCTGTATCAGTACCCAGATTTATTGTTTCCACTGGCTCTTCATGTGGTTGAATTGCCCTCTCTTCCTGGAGTAACAGTCTTGCAAGCTCGCCAGGCACTTCGCAATCATCTTCACCTTCGTCTTCGGCTAAGTTGATCATATTTTCGAAGTCATAACTGGCGGTAGCAGAGTCGTTACCAGTGAGATCCAGAGTGGATTGAAACCTGTATGAGTGAGTGTGTGTAAATACAGCTGTTTTGTAATATATAAAGAAAGGAAAGAAAGAAGAGGAGCACAAGATTTGAAGTGCGAGAAACGTCCAAGGTCTTTATTCATGATATATGAAATGACAATTAATATGCCCTCACAAATGAAGCCACGGTGCCCCGGGTAAGACACCGGGCCATAGAGTTTCAATTCATTGTTTATTACAAATAACAAAAACAAAGGAGTTTATTACTGCGTAACAAAAGTAACAGGTGTATGATCTTTCGCGGTCCAATTGTTCAATCCACCGTCAGCCGTCGGGTAGATCCAGCTATCGAACTCCGATTCTTCCACTTCGTCTTCATCCCCAATAGCATTCACTCCTGGATTGGTGATGAGCACAGGAGGTCTTCTGGTCCTAGCTTTGCGCACAGCCCTCTGAGCCTCTGCAGTAAAACCCAGTCCAAACTTGTCAGTTTTAGGGGTGAAATCAGGGAGCCTGCCCCAGTTAGTACATTCACCTTTCTCGATTACAGCCCGGGCGTCCTTCAAGGAGGCCATCCTCAAAGGAAAATCCTCTTCAACCACTGTTTCTGCTGCTGCCAATGTTGGAGGTACCTCTTCAAAATGCTGAAAGGGGGTTTCAATGAACTCCTCGTCCATCTCAATATATCGGAAGGAATTTAAGTGACTAACCATATACTCCTCCTCTCCCTGCACAGTGACAATCTTCCCTCTGACGGGGTACTTGAGCGTTTGGTGTAGGGTAGAGGTCACTGCCCCAGCTTTGTGAATCCAAGGTCGACCCAGTAAATAGGAATAAGATGGATGGATATCCATCACATAGAAAGTTGAGTCGAATACTTGAGAACCCACACGAATAGGAATGTCTACCTCTCCATGAACCATCCTCTTAGAACCGTCAAAGGCTCTGATAATGATGTTGCTAGGTTTCAGCTCCAGGCCCTCACAATCCAACCGGTCTAAGGCCTTTTTAGGTAGCACATTCAGGGAAGAACCGGTGTCCACCAACACGTGCGCAAGAGTAGTGCCCTTGCATTCAATAGAGACATGCAAGGCATCATTGTGGTTCTTTCCCTTAGCAGTAAGGCCAGCATCCGAGAAACCCAAACCATTGTCGGCTGTCAAATTGGCTACGCAATCAGTAAACTGGTCTGCAGAGGTCTCTTGTGGCACGTGGGCCGTCTTTAGAAATGAAATCAGGGCCTTAGCATGGGCCTCTGAGCACAGTAGTAATGAGAGCATAGAGATCTTGGAGGGCGTATGCCCCAGCTGTTCAACAACATTAAAGTCACTCTTTTTGATTATTTTAAGAATTTACTCCATCTCTTGCTGGGAGGCTTCAACATTCACAGAATTTGGCGCCTCCATCCGGGCAGGCTCATCATCAATCCCTTTGCCCCGAGCATTAGATGACTCGGCAGCAGGGGAAACAACTAGATCAGAAATGGAGACAGGTGCACTTGCAGGCGTTATTATGAGAGGTCTTCGAATAGTTGGTGGCGCAATGTCAGGTGAGAAGAGCCTGCCACTGCGGGTAACTTTGGCTGGACCAGTGATATTGCTGATGCTGGTGCCAGTGTTGAACTCTTGCTTTATACCATGTACATATACATCTGCCCCATAGTGCCACGGGACAGCCTTATCAGATTCATAGGGGAGAGGCCCCAGAACAGTAATAACAATGGGTGCGACAGTCATGATTTTAACTGGCTTCCTTGGGGGAGCCTTAATTGGATGGTTGAAAATTGTAACGACAGATACTTCTTCCACAGGAACAAACGGAACAACGGTCTTTTTGAACAGAATTTCCTTGCTATCCATCAGGCCTTGGATGCCTAACTTCAGCAACGGACAACCAGTAGGGGTAACAGCACACAAAAGGCAACCCTTGCTGCAACCCGGAAATAAACCGGCCAGCAGTAGGTTCCTCTTAACAGTCATCAGTGGGGTAGCTACATCATTCACAGAAACGGCATACACATCTTCATCAACGGCATTCACTCCATGCTGGGGCATAGGAGCAGTCACCACATTTGGCCTCTCAGGCGCCTCAAATTGTATCTCCTTCGTATCAATAAGGTCTTGCACCTTATTCCTCAAGGCCCAGCAGTCATCAGTAGAATGCCCCGGGCTATCGGAGTGATAAGCACAACGGGCATTTGGATTGTACTTAGGAGAGGAAGTGTTCACAACCTTCGGGGCCTCCCTGACAGTCACCAAATTGGTGGATAGCAACTGCGGCAAGATTTGCGATAAGGTCATACTCAGCCGGGTAAACTCTCTTCTGGGTCTTTCAGCCCTTTGTGGATTGGTTTGCCGAGGAGCGGCAACAGGCTTAGCAATTACCATTGTGTTGACAGATTGGCGGCGTTCTGGTTTATCTTGCCTCCTAGGCCCATACACAGCACTGACTTCTTTCTTAAAAGGTTTCTTCTCAGAACTCGAAGACGCACCTTTCTGAATTTTACCGGACTTCGTTCCAGCCTCTATCCTCTCCCCAGTCAGAATAAGGTCAGTGAACCCTGCAGATGAATTGCCAATAAGATGATTGAAAAATGGCCCGGATAGGGTCCCCAAGAACATATCTACCAACTCCCGATCCGTTAACGGAGGCTGCACCCTGCCAGCCAGGTCCCTCCACTTCTGCGCATACTCTTTAAAACCTTCGCTTGATCCTAGCGACATACCCTGGAGTTGGGTACGTGTAGGAGCAAGGTCGGCATTATATTGATACTGCTTGTAAAAAGCAGTAGCCAACTCCTCCCAGTTACGAACCTTGGTCCCATCCAGCTGATAGAACCATTCGAGATGAGTCCCTGAAAGACTCTCCTGGAAGAAGTGGATCCACAAGTTCTTATCCACTGTGTACGGTTGAATCTTCCGCACATAAGATCTGAGATGTAGCTTGGGGCAAGACGCCCCATCATACTTGGTGAAAGATGGTGCCTTAAACTTCTGAGGAATGATCACACCAGTAGATAAGCCCAAGTCTCCGAAATCCAGCCCAGGCACTTGTTGAATTTCCATGGCATTCAGACGGTCTTCCAGCTGCTTGTACCGGTCTTCAGCCGGAGGATACTGTTCCTCATTAAAATCAGTCTCATTGTCAGAGACCACCGGACTTGGAGCCTTTCCCCCCTGGGGACTGTCTTAGCCTACAGAAGAACCAGCTTCCTCATTCTGCAGAGTGTTACCAAACCTCCGGCCCGAGTTAAAAAGAACTGTTCTCTTCTTCTTCTTCTCCTTCTTCAGGAGCAAAGCCTTCAGCTCTTCTTGACCTTGGGCCAGGCCCATGATCAGCTCTTGAAATTGTGCGTTCTGCGCCTGAAGGGCCTTGATAGACATCTCGGTTGATGATTCAGGGTTCATGATGCTGAAATAAACAGCGAAGAACAGTAAGCAACCTGAAAAGAAGAATACCTGCTATGCACATGATGAATGGAATGCGTATGATTTATGTTTTCAAAGACAATCGGGAATCAACTTTGTAAACAAAAAGGAACACACTTCATTAGATTCAACTTTGAAACTTAAATTGTTCAACAGATTGCCCTTAGGCGTTACATAAAATGGAAATACTGAAAAGGGAAATAAAACTGTAAAAGAACATCCAAAGCTCCTCATTGATCCCAGGGTCTCCTCTTCTCAGTACGGATGTAGTCATTCAAAGCTCGCTCATTCTCCAACTGCTTTGTCAGCTTCTGGATCTTCAATTCCTGCTCGTTGAACTTTTCCCGATAAGAATCCCGTTCTTCTCGCAGTTGCGACCAAGACCTCTTTAATGTCTCATAATCAGTAGGTATTTGAGGAGGGTGGACAGTTGGAGGAACCCCATCTTTGTCAGGATACTCAAGAATGACGGGTCTGACAGCTTCGTATGGCATACCTAACTTCTGAGCACGGATGCGAA